>SJYX01021488.1:285037-380794 GCA_006410675.1 Oreotragus oreotragus | reverse complement strand
CTTGGAGAATTTTGAGCATTACTTTACTAGCATGTGAGATGAGTGCAATTGTGTGGTAGTTTGAGCATTCTTTGGCATTTCTTTTCTTTGGGGTTGAAATGAAAACTGACCTTTTCCAGTCCTGTGGCCACTGCTGAGTTTTCCAAATTTGCTGACATTGAGTGCAGCACTTTCACAGCGTCATCTTTCAGAATTTGAAATAGCTCATCTGGAATTCCATCACCTCCACTAGCTTTGTTCGTAGTGATGCTTTCTAAGGCCCACTTTACTTCACATTCCAGGATGTCTGGCTCTAGGTGAGTGATCACACCATCATGATTATCTTGGTCGTGAAGATCTTTTTTGTACAGTTCTTCTGTGTATTCTTACCACCTCTTCTTAATATCTTCTGGACTTCTGTTAGGTCCATACCATTTCTATCCTTTATCGAGCCCATCTTTGCATGAAATGTTCCCTTGGTATCTTTAATTTTCTTGAAGAGATCGCTAGTCTTTCCCATTCTGTTCTTTTCCTCTATTTCTTTGCGTTGATCGCTGAGGAAGGCTTTCTTATCTCTCCTTGCTATTCTTTGGAACTCTGCATTCAGATGCTTATATCTTTCCTTTTCTCCTTTGCTTTTCGCTTCTCTTGTTTTCACAGCTATTTGTAAGGCCTCCCCAGACAGCCATTTTGCTTTTTTGCATTTCTTTTCCGTGGGGATGGTCTTGATCTCTGTCTCCTGTACAATGTCAGGAACCTTCGTCCATAGTTCATCAGGCACTCTGTCTATGAGATTAGTCTCTTAAATCTATTTCTCACTTCCACTATACACCTATTTGAATAATATTTACAACTGACTGCTTTATTATGGTTATGCTTCATTTTTTCCCCTGAAGTTAGTAACTGCCTTGTTTTGCTTAACTTTGTGGCTCTAATTTTCTTTGTATCTACTAATAGCCTCTCAGAATAATTTTCCTCCAGATTACTCTCATCAGGCAATGCATCAGTTTCAGCAGGTTTCTCAGAAACTTTGCTCCTGGATGCCTCTGTTCTGTCTGGACCGCTTGTTCCTAAGCCTGCAGCCGTGTTATCCTGGGACCTCCCTCTGCTCTGGTCCTGAGAATTCCCTTTGCCCTTCTGTGATTTGCATTCTCCATTTCTAGGATCCTGCATCTTCTTCTTTTTTGGTCTGCTCCATTTTTTTTGTTTTTTGCTCCATTGTTTTGATGGAACACATTCTCCAGGAGTTTTCTCAGGTTTAAAACGTGCAGTGTCCAAGGGTGTGGTGATGATGGTCCGCTGGGTGACACCGTGCCCCCTGGACTGGGGCCTTCTGCACCTGGTGTGTGGCAGTCCCCTCTTCCTCCTGTTTTCTGTAATCCTCCTTCATCTTGCTGGAGGATTTTGAGTTTAGGAAGGCCAGTTGGTGGTGGGGCCCTTGTATATGTCACAGTCTGCAGGTTCAAATCCGGTGCCCTTCCTCTGAGCGCAGATCCTCACTCCTCCCTCCGTGGCCAGAACCAGTGCTCCCTGGCCTTAGCTGGCCTCACTCACAGCCTCGCCTCTCCTTCTCATCCTCCCTATCCAGGCCTGTTGTTGGTGTCTGTCTCTAGAACACTTTGCTTAGACTCTGTCAAGGATCATGTCTCCTAGAGGACCCCAGGGTCTGTGTGGTGACCTGGACATTTTATACCTTTCTGGGTAACAAGGCTACTTGGAGGCAGGGAACATGGTTTGTAAGGTTCACTGCCCCCTTGCTTTGCCTGTTGCACACTGACTCTGCTCATACCCCATCCCCCTTTAAAAAAAAAATTAGCTATAGTTGATCCAAAATGTTGTATTACTGTCAAGGTATACAGCTTCAGATTATTTTTCATTATAGGCTATTACAAGATACTGGATATAGTTCCTTGTGCTATACAGAAAATCTTTGTTTACCTATTTTATATATAGTGATGTATATCTGTTAATCCCAGACTCCTGATTTATCCCTCTCCCTTGCTTGTGCCCCTTTGAATTGGCAGGAAGTCAGCGAAGTCTCTGCAACATGTCTACGAGCCTTTACCTGGAAGAATTCAGACCTGAATCCTGCAGGTGAAGGAGTAGAGATCATGGGAGAGAGTCAGGCTCTTCTGAAGTGCATTGTAACTCTGTAGGTAAGAGCGTGTTGAGATGGCAAACAGGGCAGGCGGGCCGTCTGCTTTGCAGGCTGTCTCTGGGAGGGCTTGCTGGGCTTGCTTTAAGATAGTGGGTTCCTCCTTCCCCAGTTCCTTCTGTCCCTCTTCCAGTCCCCACCTATTGCAGTGCCTCTCTTGGGATATTTCTCAGGCTAAGTGGAAGCAAGATGGCAGTTCATGGCAGGAGTCTTGCATAAATAAAAATCCACAGATAACTCCCAAGAAGCCTGGCTGTAGCCATCGGTTTCAATCTTTCTTACCCACCAAATCTTTCCCAGAGCTGCTGCATGGAGCAAGACTGAATGATCCGTGTCTTTCCTCTTTTCATCTGCTCCTGAATGAGGTACAAATTAGCAATGAAATGACCCAAGTAAGGCCATTAAATATTGTGTGAGAAGATGGAAAAGCAAGAGGCTTCAGTCATCCATAATTAAATAATCAGACTCACAGCCCATGGAAGGTGACTATTTACTCATTCATTAATTTACTCAGTAGTCTTTTATTCATCTAATAAAGTTCTAGACTCTGGCATTATAAAAGCCCAGTGTCTTTCAATTTGAGGTATTTAAAGTGTATTTAAAGCAAACTGACCTTTGGTGAGTTGTAATTATCCTGAGGTCGTGAACCTTTGATTGGTTTTGCTGATTCCACATGGGGTCCCCTGGGTTCACGGTTTGGGCCGAAGGACAGGCAGCTGCTGGGAGCCATAGCCCCAGAAACGTTTGTTGTTGATGACACTGGTGCTTGATCAATAAAGCTAATACTGCCATTGTCATCAGGGAATAAATCTGTATTCATGTGTTTGAGAATTTCCCCTTGAATGTGCTTCTGAGGGTGCTCAATCAGATTTTTTATGGTTTCCAAGAGCTGGGCCCGATGAAAAAGGCCTTGGCAATTTATTGCTGGGGAGAAGTTGAGCAGAAAACAAGAAGTCACTGACACCCTACCCCCAACACCCCGAAGTTGCTGGGGACCCTGGACCCCAGCTCAGTTCTCCTCAGCTGTGCCTTGTGGGTCTTTGGTGCCCAGCTCAAATCTTATATCTCTGGGTGGAGGAGGAGGTGCACGTGGGGATGGAAAGTTGGAATCGGAGCCTGTGGGACTCAAAGAGTGGTCATGAGCGAGTATGTAAGAGGGCAAAGCAGGAAAGGATCGGGGAGTGGGGTGAGGCTGCATGGGGAGTCAGTAGGCCCTGGTCCTGCCACCATACACGGTGTGTGGATGGACCTGAACCGTGAGCCAGGCAGCTACCGAGGCTTGGGGCCTGGGGCTCAGGACCCACTCCCAGCGCCCAGGACCCTCTCCCAGCGCCTTATATCTGGAGGTGGCTAAGCCTGTACTCCCACTCTGGCTCCTCTGTGGGGCCCAGACAGAAGGTGGCTGAGGGCCAGGCCTTGGGACTCCTGCTGACTCATCTCTGTTGGCTCATGGACTGGGAGCTGCTTCCCTGGGAGGGACTTACAGCCCTGAGAACATTTCTTAACAAATCCTGTCACCTCCAGGGCAGCACCGGTGCCTCTGGGACCAACTGGGGACTGTGAGGTGTCTTCTCTCCAGCATATCACAAGCTTTTCATGAACATGAACATGCCCCCAAGTCCACAACATGCCCCAGCATGTACCCAGTGTGCAGTGCTGCTGCTGCTAAGTCACTTCAGTCGTGTCCGACTCTGTGTGACCCCGTAGACGGCAGCCCACCAGGCTCCCCCATCCCTGGGATTCTCCAGGCAAGAATACTGGAGTGGGTTGCCATTAGGGGCTCTATAAATGCTGTATGAATTGAGCAGTAGCCACACTGTGCAACTGTCCGTGAATGGGCAGGGGACAGTGCTGGGAACAGCATCCAAGACTAAGCTGCTCAGAAGGATGGACCTCTGTGGCAGAGGCCTTCTCCCAAAGAGGGAATGATGGAGGGATGATAATAATAGTAGGAGTAGGGACTTCCCTGGTGGTCCAGTGGTTGAGAATCCTTCTGCCAAGGCAGAGGACCCTGGCTCGATCCCTGGTCTGGGAAGGTTCCGCTTGTGTGAGCCCATGCAGTGGGCTTCAGAGCAGTGCCCCCAGAGGGGCCCATGCTCCACAGCAGGAGAAGCCACTGCAAAGGGAAGCCCGCATACAGCAAGGAAGATACAAAAGAAATAAACATTTTTTAAGAAACAACAAAAATAGTAGTAGTAATACTCGTTGTTATTGCTCAGTTGCTCAGTCACGTCTAGCTCTTTGCGATCCAGTAGACTCAGCTGTCTACTCCCGTAGCCACCAGGCTTCCCTGTCCTTCACAGAAGCAGCAGTTAGAACCAGACCTGGAACAACGGACTGGTTCAAAAGTGGGAATGGAGTCTTTTCAAGGCTGTATGTTGTCATCCTGGTTATTTAACTTATATGCAGAGTACATCATGCAGAATACTGGCTGGGCTGGATGACTCACAGGCTGGAATCAAGACTGCTAGAAGAAATGTCAGTAACCACAGATATGCAGATGATACCACTTTAATGGCAGAAAGCGAAGAAGAATGGAAGTAGTAATGGTAATAAGAGCAAACACTTATAACTGGGCCCTAGATCAGGTAGATCATCTTTGTATGTTATCTACTTAATTCTCACAACAACCCTATGAGGCAGGCATTCTTTTTTTTCACTTAAACTTAAAAAAAAAATCTAATAGTTTTGACGGCACTGGGTCTCCCGTGCTGCGTGAAGACTTTCTGTAGTTGCGGTGAGTGGGCTTCTCATTGCAGTAGCATCTCTTGTTGTGGAGCAGGGCCTCTAGACACACGGCTTTAATAGCTGTGGCCTGTGGGCTTTAGAGCGTGGGTTTTAGGAGCTGTGGCACGTGGGCTTACGTGCATGTGGAATCTTCCTGGAACAGGGATCGAACCTGTGTCCCCTGCATTGGCAGGTGATTCTTAACCATTGGACCACCAGGGAAGACTGAGGCAGGCATTCTTATTATCCCCATTTTACCGATGAGGACGTGGAGGCACCTGGCTTCCTGCTGTGCTTTCCTCAGGTCCCAGTTTGATTCTCTTCCTCTGGGGGAGGCTGTAGCACGTTACCTCCCTCTCACGGCATTTCTCGCTCCTCTTGGCTGTTTGCTTCCCTAGGACAGTGAGGTCCGTCAGGTCAGGGCTATGCCTGCCTTCCTCTTAGGGAACCCCTGGTACTTGGCACAAAGGTGGTATGGAATAGACACTCAAGGAATGTTTTTGAATGAATGAACGGACACGTTCTGAGAGCATCACTTGCTGTCCGTGAAGAAGTCCGTCAATCAGTCTGCAGGGAGGGGGCTCTATCCTCTGGGTCTCCCTGCAATGCCCACTGAGCAGAGGGGTGTCCCAGAAACCAGCACCTCTATTTAACATGTGTTTATTGTTGTGCTAAGTCATGTCTGACTCTTTGTGACCCCACGAACTGCAGCATGCCAGACTTTCCTGTCCTTCACTATCTCCCTGAGTTTGCTCAAATTCATGTCCGTTGAGTCAGTGATGCCATCCAGCCATCTCGTCCTCTGTCACCCCCTTCTCCTCTTGCCCTCAATCTTTCCCAGCATCAGGGTCTTTTCCAATGAGTTGGCTCTTTGCATCAAGTGGCCAAAGTATTGGAGCTTCAGCTTCAGCATCAGTCCTTCCAATGAATATTCAGGGTTGATTTATTTTAAGACTGACTGGTTTGATCTTCTTGCTATCCAAAGGACTCTCAAGAGTCTTCTCCAGCACCACAATTGGAAAGTATACATTCTTTGGTGCTCAGCCTTTTTTATGGTCCAAATCTCATATCCATACATGACTACTGGAGAAACCATAGCTTTGACCATATGGACCTTTGTTGGCAAAGTGATATCTCTGCTTTTTAATACACTATCTAGATTTACCATAGCTGTCCCTCCAAGGAGCAAGCATCTTTTAATTTCATCACTGTAGTCACCATCTGCAGTGATTTTGTAGCCCAAGAAAATAAAATCTGCCACTGTTTCCACTTTCCCCCATCTATTGTGTTTATTGAGCACCTACTATGTGTCCTATACTAAGTAGATGACCTCAAGGAGTTTCCAGTTTCTCTTGCCAGGAAATCCCTTCATTTGAATTTCTCCTAAAGCTGTCCTGTGTTTTTGCTCAGTGGCTCCTGCTTTGCCCTCTAGAAGTTCTGGGAAGGGGGAAATAGGTATCTTGCTCAGCAGCCTTTTCCATTTCTGGCTCTGCCACACCCAGCATCCCTCAGACAGACTAACTGAGATAATTCAATTATGCATGTTAATGCTGGGATCTATCATTCCCTCCATTTGTGGACGTGTGCATTTTTGCTAATTCTGAAGAGTACAAGTTTTCTGCTCAGCCTCTGGTGGGCTGAGGGTGCCGCCATGGTGCTGGTATCTTTTCCATGTGTTGTCTCACAGTTCTCCTGCCTCTCCCTGCCTTTTTCCTGATTTAATTTTCAAGCCTTATTCAGTGGCTCGTTGAGAAACTCTTCTACACCTCTTCCCTCTGACCTATGGGTCTTTCCACTATCTTCCAAGCTCTTCTCCCCTCTGGGGCATTTTTGCAGGAAATACAAAGGATTTTCTGAAGGGCTTGTGCTCTTGAGAGCCTGAGCATGTGTTTGGGGCCTGTGTATCACTCACCCACCCAGGTTCAACAGTGTGTACGACTCCTATTCTCGCCTCCACGATTCTTCCTTCAGATACCTCCAGCCACTCTGACCTCCCGCTGACAGCCTAGGATGCTGGCAGATCCAGGCATGGGCATCCAGCTCCCTCCACCCTTCTCCTGGTGCTTCTGAACCGAGCAGCAGAAAGCTGTTAAGTGGGACCCTGAGGAGCAGCTCAGAGGCGGTCCAGACAGCATCCTGCTGCAGATGGAAGAGGCAACCCCTTTATCATTTTCTGGGTGACGACCATAGGAAAACAGAATATGAATGGCCATAATTTACTGGGCTCCTGGGTAAATTTGTATTTCATTCTGATTATTGAATGTGTCTCCTAATTGCAGCTATAAAAAGGAATAGTCCATCTTCCCCCTTGAAAGCCTGGTGCTGGCTGATTGTTGTTTAATTAGTTGATGCCAGTGGTCGAGGGGTGAGTTTGGAATTACAATTACAGCTCCTATTATTTCAGGGAGATTGCTGAATTAATTAGTGGGACAATAGGATTCCTCATTGTTGACATCTTAAGAATCCACAATAATAACTTTAAAATGGGCTGCGATAATGGGAGTTTGTAATGGATTTGTCTTCTCTGCTGGGAGAAGCTGGACTTCAGGAGGACGGAGGCCTCCGTTCTCTGCCCCCTTCCCAGGGAGAGGTGGGAGTGTGGAGAAACAGGTGCTCCTGACCGGGGGAGAGTTTTGAGTGGCTGGATTGGTGAAGCAGGGAGGGCTCACACGCTCATCCTTAGCTTTCTCATGACCTGGCCAGGTGGAGACCAAAGGTTATACTGTGGTTTCATTGCCAAGTCGTATCTGACTCTTTTGCAAACCCCATGGTCTGTAGCCTGCCAAGCTCCTCTGTCCAGGGCATTTCCCAGGCAAGAATACTGGAGTGGGTTGCCATTTCCTTCTTCAGGGGATCTTCCCGACCCAGGGATCAAACCAGTGTCTCCTGCATTGCAGGCAGATTCTTTACCACTGAGCCACCAGGGAAGTTCAAAGGTTCCATTAGACAAGAGAATAACGAGAGACAAGAAAGGGTCCAGCCAAGAGCATGAAGTGTTTAGTTCAAGAAGGTACCTTGCTTATAGCTCTGAGGGTCATGGACAGCCCCTCTGGCCAGGGCCCAGGGGTGGTACCTCCTGAGGCAGGCCCAAGTGGTGACAAGGTCAAGTTCATGCAGGGAGCTCTTGGAGGTGGGTGGATGGAGTCTGGTGAGCCTGTGTTCCTAAGACCCCTCTCGACCACCAGTCTGTGGGCTAGGGACGAGGCTGACTGTTGTTTGGAGTGGGTGACCTTCAGCCTTCCGCTCAAGGTCTCCCCTGAGTTCCTGCTGGGCATCCAGACGGCCCGTGTTGGGGGTGGGGGGAGCTGGAGCAATCCTGCTCCCTCTCCACATGCTTGCCCGCTCCTTCTCTTTCTTGTCATCCTTCCTGTCTCCCCAGGAGCCACCAGAAGCATCTTTGCTCTGGATATAAAAGAGAAATATTGCACGTTAGCTTCAGCAAGAGAGGTGATAATGAGAATATAGGAGAAACTGTTTATCCAGGTAGTTAATATTTGAATAATCCTGAAGGTCATGTGGCATTTTTCTTCCAAAGAGAGATCTCTACCCTGGCTTGGGCTATGTAAAAAAAAAATCTAATAGTTTTGACGGCACTGGGTCTCCCGTGCTGCGTGAAGACTTTCTGTAGTTGCGGTGAGTGGGCTTCTCATTGCAGTAGCATCTCTTGTTGTGGAGCAGGGCCTCTAGACACACGGCTTTAATAGCTGTGGCCTGTGGGCTTTAGAGCGTGGGTTTTAGGAGCTGTGGCACGTGGGCTTACGTGCATGTGGAATCTTCCTGGAACAGGGATCGAACCTGTGTCCCCTGCATTGGCAGGTGATTCTTAACCATTGGACCACCAGGGAAGACTGAGGCAGGCATTCTTATTATCCCCATTTTACCGATGAGGACGTGGAGGCACCTGGCTTCCTGCTGTGCTTTCCTCAGGTCCCAGTTTGATTCTCTTCCTCTGGGGGAGGCTGTAGCACGTTACCTCCCTCTCACGGCATTTCTCGCTCCTCTTGGCTGTTTGCTTCCCTAGGACAGTGAGGTCCGTCAGGTCAGGGCTATGCCTGCCTTCCTCTTAGGGAACCCCTGGTACTTGGCACAAAGGTGGTATGGAATAGACACTCAAGGAATGTTTTTGAATGAATGAACGGACACGTTCTGAGAGCATCACTTGCTGTCCGTGAAGAAGTCCGTCAATCAGTCTGCAGGGAGGGGGCTCTATCCTCTGGGTCTCCCTGCAATGCCCACTGAGCAGAGGGGTGTCCCAGAAACCAGCACCTCTATTTAACATGTGTTTATTGTTGTGCTAAGTCATGTCTGACTCTTTGTGACCCCACGAACTGCAGCATGCCAGACTTTCCTGTCCTTCACTATCTCCCTGAGTTTGCTCAAATTCATGTCCGTTGAGTCAGTGATGCCATCCAGCCATCTCGTCCTCTGTCACCCCCTTCTCCTCTTGCCCTCAATCTTTCCCAGCATCAGGGTCTTTTCCAATGAGTTGGCTCTTTGCATCAAGTGGCCAAAGTATTGGAGCTTCAGCTTCAGCATCAGTCCTTCCAATGAATATTCAGGGTTGATTTATTTTAAGACTGACTGGTTTGATCTTCTTGCTATCCAAAGGACTCTCAAGAGTCTTCTCCAGCACCACAATTGGAAAGTATACATTCTTTGGTGCTCAGCCTTTTTTATGGTCCAAATCTCATATCCATACATGACTACTGGAGAAACCATAGCTTTGACCATATGGACCTTTGTTGGCAAAGTGATATCTCTGCTTTTTAATACACTATCTAGATTTACCATAGCTGTCCCTCCAAGGAGCAAGCATCTTTTAATTTCATCACTGTAGTCACCATCTGCAGTGATTTTGTAGCCCAAGAAAATAAAATCTGCCACTGTTTCCACTTTCCCCCATCTATTGTGTTTATTGAGCACCTACTATGTGTCCTATACTAAGTAGATGACCTCAAGGAGTTTCCAGTTTCTCTTGCCAGGAAATCCCTTCATTTGAATTTCTCCTAAAGCTGTCCTGTGTTTTTGCTCAGTGGCTTGAAAATAAAATCTGCCACTGTTTCCACTTTCCCCCATCTATTGTGTTTATTGAGCACCTACTATGTGTCCTATACTAAGTAGATGACCTCAAGGAGTTTCCAGTTTCTCTTGCCAGGAAATCCCTTCATTTGAATTTCTCCTAAAGCTGTCCTGTGTTTTTGCTCAGTGGCTCCTGCTTTGCCCTCTAGAAGTTCTGGGAAGGGGGAAATAGGTATCTTGCTCAGCAGCCTTTTCCATTTCTGGCTCTGCCACACCCAGCATCCCTCAGACAGACTAACTGAGATAATTCAATTATGCATGTTAATGCTGGGATCTATCATTCCCTCCATTTGTGGACGTGTGCATTTTTGCTAATTCTGAAGAGTACAAGTTTTCTGCTCAGCCTCTGGTGGGCTGAGGGTGCCGCCATGGTGCTGGTATCTTTTCCGTGTGTTGTCTCACAGTTCTCCTGCCTCTCCCTGCCTTTTTCCTGATTTAATTTTCAAGCCTTATTCAGTGGCTCGTTGAGAAACTCTTCTACACCTCTTCCCTCTGACCTATGGGTCTTTCCACCATCTTCCAAGCTCTTCTCCCCTCTGGGGCATTTTTGCAGGAAATACAAAGGATTTTCTGAAGGGCTTGTGCTCTTGAGAGCCTGAGCATGTGTTTGGGGCCTGTGTGTCACTCACCCACCCAGGTTCAACAGTGTGTACGACTCCTATTCTCGCCTCCACGATTCTTCCTTCAGATACCTCCAGCCACTCTGACCTCCCGCTGACAGCCTAGGATGCTGGCAGATCCAGGCATGGGCATCCAGCTCCCTCCACCCTTCTCCTGGTGCTTCTGAACCGAGCAGCAGAAAGCTGTTAAGTGGGACCCTGAGGAGCAGCTCAGAGGCGGTCCAGACAGCATCCTGCTGCAGATGGAAGAGGCAACCCCTTTATCATTTTCTGGGTGACGACCATAGGAAAACAGAATATGAATGGCCATAATTTACTGGGCTCCTGGGTAAATTTGTATTTCATTCTGATTATTGAATGTGTCTCCTAATTGCAGCTATAAAAAGGAATAGTCCATCTTCCCCCTTGAAAGCCTGGTGCTGGCTGATTGTTGTTTAATTAGTTGATGCCAGTGGTCGAGGGGTGAGTTTGGAATTACAATTACAGCTCCTATTATTTCAGGGAGATTGCTGAATTAATTAGTGGGACAATAGGATTCCTCATTGTTGACATCTTAAGAATCCACAATAATAACTTTAAAATGGGCTGCGATAATGGGAGTTTGTAATGGATTTGTCTTCTCTGCTGGGAGAAGCTGGACTTCAGGAGGACGGAGGCCTCCGTTCTCTGCCCCCTTCCCAGGGAGAGGTGGGAGTGTGGAGAAACAGGTGCTCCTGACCGGGGGAGAGTTTTGAGTGGCTGGATTGGTGAAGCAGGGAGGGCTCACACGCTCATCCTTAGCTTTCTCATGACCTGGCCAGGTGGAGACCAAAGGTTATACTGTGGTTTCATTGCCAAGTCGTATCTGACTCTTTTGCAAACCCCATGGTCTGTAGCCTGCCAAGCTCCTCTGTCCAGGGCATTTCCCAGGCAAGAATACTGGAGTGGGTTGCCATTTCCTTCTTCAGGGGATCTTCCCGACCCAGGGATCAAACCAGTGTCTCCTGCATTGCAGGCAGATTCTTTACCACTGAGCCACCAGGGAAGTTCAAAGGTTCCATTAGACAAGAGAATAACGAGAGACAAGAAAGGGTCCAGCCAAGAGCATGAAGTGTTTAGTTCAAGAAGGTACCTTGCTTATAGCTCTGAGGGTCATGGACAGCCCCTCTGGCCAGGGCCCAGGGGTGGTACCTCCTGAGGCAGGCCCAAGTGGTGACAAGGTCAAGTTCATGCAGGGAGCTCTTGGAGGTGGGTGGATGGAGTCTGGTGAGCCTGTGTTCCTAAGACCCCTCTCGACCACCAGTCTGTGGGCTAGGGACGAGGCTGACTGTTGTTTGGAGTGGGTGACCTTCAGCCTTCCGCTCAAGGTCTCCCCTGAGTTCCTGCTGGGCGTCCAGACGGCCCGTGTTGGGGGTGGGGGAGCTGGAGCAATCCTGCTCCCTCTCCGCATGCTTGCCCGCTCCTTCTCTTTCTTGTCATCCTTCCTGTCTCCCCAGGAGCCACCAGAAGCATCTTTGCTCTGGATATAAAAGAGAAATATTGCACGTTAGCTTCAGCAAGAGAGGTGATAATGAGAATATAGGAGAAACTGTTTATCCAGGTAGTTAATATTTGAATAATCCTGAAGGTCATGTGGCATCTTTCTTCCAAAGAGAGATCTCTACCCTGGCTTGGGCTATGGGCACGGAAAGTGGGGCAGGGCGCACCTCTGTCCCACGTTTATGCCTAGTTGGAGACAAAAGTGGGCACCTGGGCTGGAGGGGGCCAAGTGGGCTTCAGAGTGAGTGTGCAGGCTGCAGTCTGAGCAGAGAGGAGGATTGGGTCCTGAGAAGCACAGAATGGGAAGACGGAGAGACCTGCTTGGTTCCAGTTCTGAAGATGGATGCCCAGTGAAAGATGTTGGGTGGGAACCCTTACCAGACATCATCTCTTGGGTGTTCATCTCCCCCTTTCTCCAGCCAGCACCCCACCCTGTTTTTCCAGGGCTCGGTGTCCTCCAGGGGACAGAAGACCTGGGGAGTTTCTTGGAAGGCAGATCATTAAGATTTAATGGGATGTTTCCCGCCAGACAGGGGGATCATAAAATACAACTAATTTAGAGAGCTAAGGGATCACAGAGTCATTTTGCCTGTCGGTTAGGAAAGGCCAGACATGAAATTATGCCAGTCCCTGACCTCCTCTCTCTAGGCTTCCCCAACCGCACTGCTGGGCTGCCTATGAGCTGGCTCAAAGCACCTGCTGGACAGAGCCCCTCCCCACTCGCGATGAAGTGTGCAGCCATGGCTGACTGGCGGACTTGTGTGCACTTAGCAAGGCTGAGAGCTTCATGAGGAGGGGTGATGCTGGAGCAGGGTCCAGGAAGCCGTGAGCCCCTGTGCATTACACAGACATCTCAGCTGCAGCCCAGGGGACCATAACTGTGGCCCGGACATCCTTTTGATCCTTTGGACCCCTTGCAGCAGGTTATCCACCGCCTTAATCTGTCATGGTCCTGTCCTCCAGGCAGAGTGAATTCAATGGCTGAAGGGAGTGAGTTGGAAAAGGGGCCCTGACAGTATGCAAGTGTGTTTGTGTGTATATGTGTGCGCACGNACGAGGCTGACTGTTGTTTGGAGTGGGTGACCTTCAGCCTTCCGCTCAAGGTCTCCCCTGAGTTCCTGCTGGGCATCCAGACGGCCCGTGTTGGGGGTGGGGGGAGCTGGAGCAATCCTGCTCCCTCTCCACATGCTTGCCCGCTCCTTCTCTTTCTTGTCATCCTTCCTGTCTCCCCAGGAGCCACCAGAAGCATCTTTGCTCTGGATATAAAAGAGAAATATTGCACGTTAGCTTCAGCAAGAGAGGTGATAATGAGAATATAGGAGAAACTGTTTATCCAGGTAGTTAATATTTGAATAATCCTGAAGGTCATGTGGCATCTTTCTTCCAAAGAGAGATCTCTACCCTGGCTTGGGCTGTGAGCACGGAAAGTGGGGCAGGGCGCACCTCTGTCCCACGTTTATGCCTAGTTGGAGACAAAAGTGGGCACCTGGGCTGGAGGGGGCCAAGTGGGCTTCAGAGTGAGTGTGCAGGCTGCAGTCTGAGCAGAGAGGAGGATCAGGTCCTGAGAAGCACAGAATGGGAAGACGGAGAGACCTGCTTGGCTCCAGTTCTGAAGACGGATGCCCAGTGAAAGATGTTGGGTGGGAACCCTTACCAGACACCATCTCTTGGGTGTTCATCTCCCCCTTTCTCCAGCCAGCACCCCACCCTGTTTTTCCAGGGCTCGGTGTCCTCCAGGGGACAGAAGACCTGGGGAGTTTCTTGGAAGGCAGATCATTAAGATTTAATGGGATGTTTCCCGCCAGACAGGGGGATCATAAAATACAACTAATTTAGAGAGCTAAGGGATCACAGAGTCATTTTGCCTGTCGGTTAGGAAAGGCCAGACATGAAATTATGCCAGTCCCTGACCTCCTCTCTCTAGGCTTCCCCAACCGCACTGCTGGGCTGCCTATGAGCTGGCTCAAAGCACCTGCTGGACAGAGCCCCTCCCCACTCGCGATGAAGTGTGCAGCCACGGCTGACTGGCGGACTGGTGTGCACTTAGCAAGGCTGAGAGCTTCATGAGGAGGGGTGATGCTGGAGCAGGGTCCAGGAAGCCGTGAGCCCCTGTGCACTACACAGACATCTCAGCTGCAGCCCAGGGGACCATAACTGTGGCCCGGACATCCTTTTGATCCTTTGGACCCCTTGCAGCAGGTTATCTACCGCCTTAATCTGTCATGGTCCTGTCCTCCAGGCAGAGTGAATTCAATGGCTGAAGGGAGTGAGTTGGAAAAGGGGCCCTGACAGTATGCAAGTGTGTTTGTGTGTATATGTGTGCGCACGCGTGCGTGAGTTTGCATGGATGGGGCAAAGATATAGAGACAGAGAGACAAAGGGAGAAAGACGGAGATGAGGGCGGGAGAAGGGGAACCACAGGCTGGGGGCAGGGAGATGGAAGGGCAACAGTTGCCTTCCCAAGGGCAGGGACATTTGGTCCCTTAGCTGTGAGTCTACACCCACCAGAGATGGGCAATGAGATCATGAAGGGACAGAGGTGGGCACAGCCCAGGGGCAGCAAGGGGGAGGCCTGATGTTACAACGGCAGCAGGATCCTCTGGGCTCTCTGTCTGCTCCCTGACTCTTAGACTGAGAATGTGCTGTGTTGATGCTCCCCAAGAAGCTGGAGAGAGGATGGGTGTAGAGTTGACCCTAGGCATGTGATGGAACCAGCTCAAGACAAGGACTCTGCTGCTGCTGCCAAGTCGCTTCAGTTGTGTCTGACTCTGTGCGACCCCATCCCTGGGATTCTCCAGGCAAGAACACTGGAGTGGGTTGCCATTTCCTTCTCCAATGCAGAAAAGTGAAAGTGAAGTCGCTCAGTCGTATCCGACTTTTCGTGACCCCATGGACTGCAGCCCACCAGGCGCCTCTGTCCATTGGATTTTCCAGGCAAGAGTACTGGAGTGGGATGCCATTGCCTTCTCCGGACAAGGACTCTATTTATCTAAAATTATTAGAACAGGGGATTCCTTGGCAGTCCAGTGGTATTAAGACTCTGAGCTTACACTGCAGGGGGCAGGAGTTTGATTCCTGGCCAGGAAATTAAGACCCTAAGACTCTGTATACTGTGTGGCCAAAAAAAAAAAACCAAGTTATTTTATTAGTACCAGCAAAATGGGTTTATTTGGCAACAGCAAAGAATTGCAGTTCAGAATTGCAACCTTTGGTGAACCACAGGTATGTCCAGATAATAAAGGAGGGCATCTTACTTTTATAGGGAAAGTGGGGGCATGGGAAGTGCTGTTCTAAATGAAAGTTCATTGGTTGGAAGTGGGAGACACACAAAGACAGATATCATATGATACCACTTACATGTGGAATCTAAAAACAATGGTACAAATGAACTTATTTACAAAGCAGAAATAGTCTCAGAAAACAGACACAGAGAACAAAGTTAGGGGAAGAGAGGAGGGCGGGGCAAGAGCGGACGAAAGCTTGGACAGAGAGGTCCTGGCGATAGCGAGTGCCTGCTAACCAGATTACAGATATGTGTGCTGCTGTTTTTCTGAAGGTACACTTTCCATGCAATGAAACTCACCCTGTTTAGTGTAAAGTTCTGTGCGTTTTGGTGGCTGAACGTCTTTGTGTGAGCACCACCACGGTCAAGGTATGGTGACTGTGGTTACCCCCGACTGCCCTGTGCCCCTTGGGTCATCCTCCCTGCTGTTTTCCATCCTTGGCTGCCTCTGATCTGCTTTTTCTTGTCCCGTAGGTTTGCCATTTCTACAGAGTCACATAAATGAAATCGTATGGTATATAGCAGAGGGAGTCAGTATAATGCAGTCTCACTTAGCATCATGTGTTCAAGAAGCTTCCATATTGCTTCATATATTAGGAGTTCACTCCTTTTTCCTGCTGGGTTTTCCATTCTATGGAAATACCAGTTTCAATATTCGTTCACCACTTGAAGGACATTTGGGTTGTTTTCAATTTGGGGCAGTTTCAAATAAAGCTCAATTTCAATAAAGCTCATTGGCATGCACATGTTTATGTGAATGTTTGACTTTATAGGAAACAGCCAACCTGTGTTCCAGAATGGCTGTACCATCTTGCATTCTCATTGGCAGTGTATGTAAATTCCAGTTCCTCTCAATGCTCACCAGCATTTAATATTGTCCTTTACATTTTTCTTCCTCCACTCTGATAGGTATATAGTGGTATCTCATTGTGGTTTTAATTTTTGTTTGTCTAATGATTAATGCCGGGAAAGGCAATGGCACCCCACCCCAGTACTCTTGCCTGGAAAATCCAATGGACGGAGTAGCCTGGTGGGCTGCAGTCCATGGGGTCGCTAACAGTCGGACAGACTGAGTGACTTCACTTTCACTTTTCTCTTTCATGCATTGGAGAAGGAAATAGCAACCCACTCCAGTATTCTTGCCTGGAGAATCCCAGGGATGGGGGAGCCTGGTGGGCTGCCGTCTATGGGGTCACACAGAGTCAGACACTACTGAAGCTACTTAGCAGCAATGATTAATGACATAAGTATCTTTTCATCTACTTGTTTGTAATCCCCTTATCTTTTTGGCTCACATATCTTTTTAAAGTATTTTGTACATTTCTGTATTCTTGTTGGTGTATCTTTTTTTTTTTCTTTTTGAGAGTTCTTATATATTCTGGATACATCCTTTTTCAGGTATGCA
This sequence comes from Oreotragus oreotragus, assembly GCA_006410675.1. Taxonomy (NCBI): domain Eukaryota; kingdom Metazoa; phylum Chordata; class Mammalia; order Artiodactyla; family Bovidae; genus Oreotragus; species Oreotragus oreotragus. The sequence continues at coordinate 364,028 of SJYX01021488.1, read as the reverse complement.
ATTTGCAAGGATTTTCTCCCAGTCTGTGATTCTCCCCATTTTTCCTCACTCCCTCTCTCACACTCACTTTCTCTTTTAAGTCACAAGACTAAGTACATTTATGAAAACAGAACCAAGACTAAATATATAATTAAAAAAATTAGAGACCACCAATCTGTTGTCATTCAAGGAATGGCTCCAGAAGACTGCTTCTTCTTAAGATTTGTTGGGAATTTTATCTTGATGGCCTGTTTCATAGTTTCTTTTTTTTTTTTTAATTGCAGTAAAATACATCATTTTTACCATCTTAGTCTTTGTAAAGTGTGCAGTACAGTAGCATTAAGTACACTCACATTATTGTGCAACCAATCTCTAGAACCCTTTCCATCTTTCAAAACTGAAATTCTGTGTCCATTAAATGAAGCTCCCCAGTGCCTGTCAACCACCATTCTACTTTCTCTCCTTATGAATTTGACTGCTCATTAAGTGGAACTGTACAGTATTATCCTTTGGTAACTGGCTTATTTCACTCAGCATAAGGCTCCCAAGTTTCATCTATCTTGTAGAATATAGCAGACTTTCCTTCTTTTCAAGGCTGAATAATATTCCGTGTACGTGCAAAGACCACTTTTTTTTTATCCATTCTTCCGTGCATTGCTTCCACCTTTTGTCTGTTGTAAATAATGCTACTGTAAAATTGGGTTTAAAACTATTTCTTTGGGACCCTGCTTTCAGGTCTTTTGGGTGCTTTTCATTCTGTTGACAGTGCTCTTTGAGGGACAGGAGTTCTTAATTTTGATTTTAAAATTTATCAATTTTTGTTTTTTGATATCTTGTTGCTTGGTTTTTTGATGTTGAGTTGTAGGAGCTGTTTGTATATTTTGAATATCAGCTCCTTATCAGTCACATCATTTGCACATATTTTCTCCCATCTAGTATACTGTTTTCATTTTGTTGATACATTCCTTTGCTGTGCAAAAGCTTTTAAGTGTAATTAGGTCCCATTTGTTTATTTTTATTTTTGTTTCGTTTGCCTTAGGAGACAGATCCAACACAAGATTGCTTCGATTTAGAGTGTTCTGACTGTGCTTTCTTCTAGGAATTTTATGGTTTCTAGTCTTACATTTAGGTCTTTAACCCATTTTGAGTTAATTTTTTATATAGCGTGAGAAAATGTTCTAATTTCATTATTTTATATGTCCCTGTCCAGTTTTCTCAGCATCATTTATTGGAGAGACTATCTTTTCTCTGTTGTATATTCTCGCCTGCTTTGCTGTAGATTAATGACCATAAGTATGTGGGTTTATTTCAGAGCTCTTTATTTTATTCCATTGATCTATGTGTTTTTGTGCCAGTACCAAATACTGTTTTGATCACTTAACTTTGTAGTATACTCTGAAGTCAGGAAGCTGATACTTTCGGCTCTGTTTTTCTTTCTCAAGATTGTTTTGACTATTTGGATTTGTGTTTGTGTACAAATGGACAGGGAGGCCTGGTGTGCTGCGATTCATGGAGTCACAAAGAGTCGGACACGACTGAGCGACTGAGCTGAACTGAACAAATTTAAAAACTATTTCTTCTAGTTCTGTGACGAATGCCATTGGTATTTTGATAGGGATTGCACTGAATCTGTAGATTGCCTTGGGTAGCATGGTCATTTTAACAATATTAATTTTTCCAATCCATGAATACTCTATATTTTTCCATCTGTTTGTGTCTTCATCAGGTTTTCTGAGTACAGTTCTTATACCTCTTTAGGTAGGTTTATTTCTAGGTATTTTATTCTTTTTGATACAATTGTTCTCTTCATTTCTCTTTCTCATAGTTCATTGCATTAGAAATGTTTTGAGATAGGATTGACAGGACATGTCTTTGGATGTGGAACTTAGAGGAGAAGGAGGAATTAGGGGTGACTGTGAATTTTGGCTCAGGTGACTGGTTAGATCAAGGTGCTGCCTTCTTAGATGGGGTACCCTTAGAACAACTTGGGGACTTGGAATTTTTGAGTTATGTTTTGGAAGTCCTCTAAGATCATTTGGCAAGGGGAGAGCTAGACATAAGTGTCTAAAGTTTAGGGCAGAGGTGAGGGCTAGAGATACACATTTTACAAGTCACTGGTACTAGAAACAGACAGGTAAGCTGATGCTTGGAGTGCTGTGTGCTGAATGCAGAGGTAGACGTGTGTGTACAGTGTGTCAGAGCCCTGTGGCAGGAGTGCAGGGTGGAGCAGAGAAAGGCCCCAGAGGAGGTCAAGTCAGGGGGTCTTAACAGATGAATAGGAGNTGTGCTGAATGCAGAGGTAGACGTGTGTGTACAGTGTGTCAGAGCCCTGTGGCAGGAGTGCAGGGTGGAGCAGAGAAAGGCCCCAGAGGAGGTCAAGTCAGGGGGTCTTAACAGATGAATAGGAGATTGCCCAGAGAGGATCTTGGGAGTGGACTTTCAGGGGAAGGATCAGATTGTGCACAGGCTTTGGAACATGAAGTGGAGGGTGTTCAGGAAAATTCAGAGTTTGAAGCAGTCAGAGAGAAGGTGCCTGGATAGGAATGTGGGTGAGGAGTCTGGAAGAAGGGAAGGCCAGTGCCGGAAAGAACTTTATATAAAGAGAGCAATTTGGCCTTTCTTGTGTAGAAACGAACCACAAACTTTCTGTGTGTGGTCGGGGGAGGGGATCATCCCATCCTCCCTCAGATGTTTGTTCGATGTAAAGGACCAGGGCCACGGTGTGAATTAGAGGCCATGAGACAGGAAGCAGGAAGGTCAGTGAGGGGGCCCGTGTTCACTGTGAGACGCTGAGTGTCTGAACTTGGCAAGGGCTGGAGGGATGGAGAGTCAGGGGTCATGGTGTGACCTTCAGGGTGAGCTCCCTCTACTCCTGGTCTCCGCTCCCTCGGTCCCACCAGCGAGGCTGCCCTTCCTGTGACCTGTCGAGTGTGCTTGTCCCCAGGGATCCCTTTTTTTTTTTTTAATTGCAGTAAAATACATCATTTTTACCATCTTAGTCTTTGTAAAGTGTGCAGTACAGTAGCATTAAGTACACTCACATTATTGTGCAACCAATCTCTAGAACCCTTTCCATCTTTCAAAACTGAAATTCTGTGTCCATTAAATGAAGCTCCCCAGTGCCTGTCAACCACCATTCTACTTTCTCTCCTTATGAATTTGACTGCTCATTAAGTGGAATTGTACAGTATTATCCTTTGGTAACTGGTTTATTTCACTTAGCATAAGGCTCCCAAGTTTCATCTATCTTGTAGAATATAGCAGACTTTCCTTCTTTTCAAGGCTGAATAATATTCCGTGTACATGCAAAAACCACTTTTTTTTAATCCATTCTTCCGTGCATTGCTTCCACCTTTTGTCTGTTGTAAATAATGCTACTGTAAAATTGGGTTTAAAACTATTTCTTTGGGACCCTGCTTTCAGTTCTTTTGGGTGCTTTTTATTCTGTTGACAGTGCTCTTTGAGGGACAGGAGTTCTTAATTTTGATTTAAAAATTTATCAATTTTTGTTTTTTGATATCTTGTTGCTTGGTTTTTTGATGTTGAGTTGTAGGAGCTGTTTGTATATTTTGAATATCAGCTCCTTATCAGTCACATCATTTGCACATATTTTCTCCCATCTAGTATGCTGTTTTCATTTTGTTGATACATTCCTTTGCTGTGCAAAAGCTTTTAAGTGTAATTAGGTCCCATTTGTTTATTTTTATTTTTGTTTCGTTTGCCTTAGGAGACAGATCCAACACAAGATTGCTTCGATTTAGAGTGTTCTGACTGTGCTTTCTTCTAGGAATTTTATGGTTTCTAGTCTTACATTTAGGTCTTTAACCCATTTTGAGTTAATTTTTTATATAGCGTGAGAAAATGTTCTAATTTCATTATTTTATATGTCCCTGTCCAGTTTTCTCAGCATCATTTATTGGAGAGACTATCTTTTCTCTGTTGTATATTCTCGCCTGCTTTGCTGTAGATTAATGACCATAAGTATGTGGGTTTATTTCAGAGCTCTTTATTTTATTCCATTGATCTATGTGTTTTTGTGCCAGTACCAAATACTGTTTTGATTACTTAACTTTGTAGTATACTCTGAAGTCAGGAAGCTGATACTTTCGGCTCTGTTTTTCTTTCTCAAGATTGTTTTGACTATTTGGATTTGTGTTTGTGTACAAATGGACAGGGAGGCCTGGTGTGCTGCGATTCATGGAGTCACAAAGAGTCGGACACGACTGAGCGACTGAGCTGAACTGAACAAATTTAAAAACTATTTCTTCTAGTTCTGTGACGAATGCCATTGGTATTTTGATAGGGATTGCACTGAATCTGTAGATTGCCTTGGGTAGCATGGTCATTTTAACAATATTAATTTTTCCAATCCATGAATACTCTATATTTTTCCATCTGTTTGTGTCTTCATCAGGTTTTCTGAGTACAGTTCTTATACCTCTTTAGGTAGGTTTATTTCTAGGTATTTTATTCTTTTTGATACAATTGTTCTCTTCATTTCTCTTTCTCATGGTTCATTGCGTTAGAAATGTTTTGAGATAGGATTGACAGGACATGTCTTTGGATGTGGAACTTAGAGGAGAAGGAGGAATTAGGGGTGACTGTGAATTTTGGCTCAGGTGACTGGTTAGATCAAGGTGCTGCCTTCTTAGATGGGGTACCCTTAGAACAACTTGGGGACTTGGAATTTTTGAGTTATGTTTTGGAAGTCCTCTAAGATCATTTGGCAAGGGGAGAGCTAGACATAAGTGTCTAAAGTTTAGGGCAGAGGTGAGGGCTAGAGATACACATTTTACAAGTCACTGGTACTAGAAACAGACAGGTAAGCTGATGCTTGGAGTGCTGTGTGCTGAATGCAGAGGTAGACGTGTGTGTACAGTGTGTCAGAGCCCTGCGGCAGGAGTGCAGGGTGGAGCAGAGAAAGGCCCCAGAGGAGGTCAAGTCAGGGGGTCTTAACAGATGAATAGGAGTTTGCCGAGAGAGGATCTTGGGAGTGGAATTTCAGGGGAAGGATCAGATTGTGCACAGGCTTTGGAACATGAAGTGGAAGGTGTTCAGGAAAATTCAGAGTTTGAAGCAGTCAGAGAGAAGGTGCCTGGATAGGAATGTGGGTGGGGAGTCTGGAAGAAGGGAAGGCCAGTGCCGGAAAGAACTTTATATAAAGAGGGCAATTTGGCCTTTCTTGTGTAGAAACGAACCACAAACTTTCTGTGTGTGGTGGGGGGAGGGGATCATCCCATCCTCCCTCAGATGTTTGTTAGATGTAAAGGACCAGGGCCACGGTGTGAATTAGAGGCCACGAGACAGGAAGCAGGAAGGTCAGTGAGGGGGCGCGTGTTCACTGTGAGACGCTGAGTGTCTGAACTTGGCAACGGCTGGAGGGATGGAGAGTCGGGGTCATGGTGTGACCTTCAGGGTGAGCTCCCTCTACTCCTGGTCTCCCCTCCCTCGGTCCCACCAGCGAGGCTGCCCTTCCTGTGACCTGTCGAGTGTGCTTGTCCCCAGGGATCCCTTGATTAGATCAAGCCCCACAATTGAGGTGAGTCTCTTTGTGCTTCAGCCTCCCCCAGACCTGACATGGAGCTGGTATCAAGACACCTGCCCAGGTTTGGAGGCGAGTGGGGTCCAGACACTTCAGAGGACTGGCATCAGGTCTGAGCCTTCATCCGTCTGCCTAATCAGACCCTGTCTGTCCTGACAGGAATATAGATTCGATGCTCCTTTTTCACTCTGTCTGAAATAGCTCCGTAATAACGGCAGGAGTTAGAGAGGCATTTTTATTGATTAAACAATTGAAGCGATTTGTCTTTACAAAACTGAAAATATAGAGGTGTCTCTTTCTCCCTCTGTATACATTACGCATGCTTATTTATTGGAGGCAACAGTCTCTGCTTGTAATCAAGCTGATGTTTATGATGGCGCTGCTTTATAATGCCAGGCTGAGATGATATAATGGGAATTGGACTGAAAAGAAGCCTAATGTAACGACACTGGCAATCAGGGGTGAGAGGCCCCGGGGGCACGACGGCAGGCCGGGAGTGGGTAGCTGGAGGGGGCCAACTGTGCAGCCATTTTGATATGGAAAAAGGATTCTTAGAATGTCACTTATAATTCTGATCATGTAGGGAGAAGAGCCGGGGCTTTGCATGGCTCAAGGTTTGAATCCTCGCTTTCTTCCATTTATTGCCTGTGTCACCAGGGAGAAGTTACTTCAAGTCTCTGACACCCAAAAAAGGGATAATGATGTCTACTGAGAAGGCAAATGTCAATTGCCTAGGGCAGGATCAGGCATACATAGTTATTATTATCTTGATCATTCCAGCACGAGGTTCTAGGGACTCCCCAAGTGGTCCAATGGCTAAGACGTATGCTCCCAATGAAAGGAGGCTGGGTTCAATCTGTGTTCAGGGAACTAGATCCCACATGCCACAGCTTAGAAGTTCACATGGTGCAACTTAAGAGTTTGCTTGCCAAAACTAAAGATGCTGCATGCTGTAGCTAGACCTGGCGTAGCCAAAGAAATAAATATTTTTTTTAAAAAGAGGTGTTCTAGGTAGGAATGGGTGTACTAAGGAGCTTGGACTGGGAACTAGAGAAGGGAGCAAGTCAAGAGCTCTTCAGGACTGACTGTCAGGCTGTCCCCATTCATCCCAGACACTGTTTGCAAGTGTCAGGGAGCAGATTTGGCACCCCTGATTGTCTCTTTGGCACGCGGACTCATTTAGGCCGAATGTTTCTAAGGCCTCAAAGACTGAGGCGAAACCTCTGATCTTTCCCCAACTGCCTAAAAGAATGTAGATGTAAGACTTGTTCCAGGACAGGAGCCGTCAGCATAGCTCACTGTAGTCTGAGCTGGAGTGGAGACAGACGGGAACTCAGCACAGTCTGTTGGTTAAAATTCCTCTCTGTGTCCTATGGTCTCTGCCAAACATTTCCCGATCACTGACTCTTCCAGGTCTCAGAGAATTACTTTCCTCCCCTTTGCAGTCCCAAACCACTACCCCCAACATCCTCTTTTATCTTTATCTACTTATTTATTTAACAGAGTAGATTTTTTAAAGGTATTTATTTATTTAATTTATTTACTTGATTGCATATGTGGGATCTAGTTCTCCAACCAGGGATCGAACATGGGCCCCTTGCCTTGGGAGTGTGAAGAGATAGTTACGTGACCACGAGAGAAGTCCTCTCTTTTGTTTTTAGCTGGAGACAGCATTTAAAGTGAGGATTTCAGCCATTTTGATGAGTTTTTCCGTTTTTCTGCGTCCCTCCTACGTTTATATGATATTAAACTTTTGTTAGATTTTCTCCTATTAACCTGTCACAAGTCAGTTTAATTCTTAGACCAACCAGATAAAAGCTAGGAGGGAAGAAGACAATGTCTCCTCCCGAGGCTGACTGGGCTGTGGCTCAGATGGGCAGGTGTGCTAGTGTTGTCGTGTCTCAGGCCTGCTGGATTACCTGGCCAGGTACCCGGAAGTCTTCATAGGGAGGGGGCAGGCACAGCAGTCATGTGTGGCTGTGAGAACCGGACCATAAAGAAGGCTGAGTCCCGAAGAATTAATTCTTTCAAACTGTGGTACTGGAGAAGACTCTTGAGAGTCCCTTGAACAGCAAGGAGATCAAACCAGTCCATCCTAAAGGAAATCAACCCTGAATATTCATTGGAAGGTCTGATGCTGAAGCTGAAACTCTACTTTGGCCACCTGATGTGAAAAACTGACTCATTGGAAAAGACCCTGATGCTAGGAAAGACTGAGGGCAGGAGGAGAAGGGGATGATAGAGGACGAGATGGCTGGAGGGCATCATTGACTCAATGGGCGTGACTTTGAACAAACTCCAGGAGATACTGAAGGACAGGGAAGCCTGGTGTGTTGCATCCACGGAGTCACAAAGAGTCAGACACGACTGGGCGACTGAACAGCAACGGGGCACCAGAAGACTGCTGAGCTGCCTTTTGAATCAAGAGGAGGAGCTCAGCCTTGTGGGACAAGTTTGCCTCTCAGAGCTACTTGCTGCGTTATTGAGATCTTTCTAATTCCAAGCTGATAACGGTGTAATTGTTCCAGCCCTGCAGGGCTCAGCGTGAAAACCTACGTCAGTCTCTGCGGGGATTTGCCAGACTGTATCCGTGTTTTTAATATTATGGGCCTGGATTGTGAGCTGTGGTGGACTCAGGAGGGTGGGCAGTCTGCGGTGAGCCAAACACAGGAGTGCAGAGCTCCTGTCTCTGCTGCTGTGTGACTGGACTCGGCCTGCTCTGGAGGATACCAGAGACTGGAGGGAGGTGAAATAGCTTAAGGTGGGGGTGCTGGGCATGCCTCTGGTCCTCAGCTTTCTCGGCGCCTGGATTTGGGGTCAGTTGGGGCAGAAGCTCCTTGCAGTATAGTGTTCTTGGTGTTGGAGTATTAGGGTGAGGTGATCACCCTGCCAGTCAACTGCCTTTCTTACTGCCTGGCAACTAATGAACACACACACATCTGGTACTTCGTGTGTGCAAGCATAGGGTTTCTGGGAGGTGGAGGCAGCAGATAGAACATAAAGTCTTTACTGGCTGATCTAGGTTTTCAGAGGGCGGGAGAACTACTGTGAACGAGACTGGTTGAGAAACCCTTACAGAAGTGGGGTTTGCAGGAGGACTCAGCTGGGCCTGGGGGCCCGGGAGGCATTCTGGGAGGTGAAGTGATGTAAGCTAAGGGCAAAGCGTTTGGAATGGCGATTTACTGGCTGATCTAGGTTTTCAGAGGGCGGGAGAACTACTGTGAACGAGACTGGTTGAGAAACCCTTACAGAAGTGGGGTTTGCAGGAGGACTCAGCTGGGCCTGGGGGCCCGGGAGGCATTCTGGGAGGTGAAGCGATGTAAGCTAAGGGCAAAGTGTTTGGAATGGCGAGTGGAAGAGTTTGATGTCAGGAAATAGTGTAGGACTGCTGTCGTTGCTCAGTTGCTCTGAGTCTCTGAGACTTTGTGACCCCATGGACTGCAGCACCCCAGGCCTCCCTGTCGTTCACTGTCTCCCCGAGTTTGCGCAGACTCACGTCCGTTGACTCAGTGATGCCTTCCAACTATCTCATCTTCTGTCATCCCCTTCTTCTCCTGCCTTCCGTCTTTCTCAGCATCGGAGTCTTCTCCAATGAGTCAGTTCTTCGCATTAGTGGCCAAAGTATTGGAAATTCAGCATCAGTCCTTCCAGTGAATATTCAGGGTTGATCTCCTTTAGGATTGACTAGTTTGAGCTCCTTGCAGTCCACGGGACTCTCGAGAGTCTTCTGCAGAACCATAGTTCGAAAGCGTCAGTTCTTCAACACTCAGTCTTCTTTAGGGTGCAACTCTCACATTCGTACATGACTACAGGAAAGACCATGGCTCTGGTTGTATGGACCTTTGTTCAGAAAGTAGGATAGGGTTCTTAACATTTCAAGTCAGACGCTTCTTTGCTGTGGTGGCTGTCTGGGCATTGTAGGATCTTTAGCAGTATCCCTGGTCTCTACCCACTGGACACCAGCAGCATCCCCTCCAGTCCCTGAGTTGTGACAACCAAACATGCCTCTAGACTCACCAAACATCTGGAAGCAAAGTCACTCCCACTGAGAACCACTGGCTGGCATAGGGGGTGGTCAGAGATTATGGTGGAAAGGTTGGTCGGGCCAAGTCTGGAAGGGCTGTGGGTTTTATGTTAAGAAAATTGGGACTACAACTCAACAACAAAAAATCAAATTACCCGACTAAGAAATGGGCAATAGACATTCCTCCAAATATGTACAAAGTGCCAATAAGCATATGAAAAGATGCTTGATGTCAATAATCATAGAGAAATGCAAATCAAAGCCACCATGAGATACCACCTCACACCCATTAGGATGGCTGCTGTCAAAAAACAGAAACAACCAGTGTTGGCAGGGATACGAAGTTGGAAGCCTTGTACACTGGCGGTGGGGATGTAAAATGGTACAGCTGCCGTGGAAAACTGTATGGCAGTTCTTCAAAAAATTAAAAATAGAACTACCATATGATCCAGAAATCCCACTTCTGGGTGTATATCCAGAAAGAATTGCAAGCAGGGTCTGAAGAGATATTCACACGCCCATGTTCACAGCAGCATTGTTCACAATAGCCAAGAGGCGGAGGCTACCCAAATGTCTCTTGATGGATGACTGGATAAACAAAATATGGTATATAGTCTATATGATGGAGTACCATTCAGCCTTAGAAAAGAAGGAAATGTTGTCATATGCTACAACATAAACGAACCTTGAGGACATTAAGCTAAGTGAAATATTGGAGCGTAAGTTTTACTTGTAAACTTCCAAGTAAACACTGTAAGTTTATTGAAAATTAAACGTTGTATGATTCCACTTATATAAGGTATTCAGTCAAGTTCATAGATACAGCAAGTAGAATGATGTTGTCAGGGCCTGGGGAGAGGTGGGGCGAAAGAGAATTCTTGAAGGAGTATAGAGTTTCAGCTTTGCAAGATGAAAAAGAGTTAGGACTTCATTCTGGAAACAAGGAGGCACCTTCTATAAACAGGTGATTCAGAGAAGCGATGGTATCAGCAAACTCTCACAAGGAGCTTTGCAGTAAACTATACATAACTTAAAATTTAGCATTTTCCAGTTTAACCATTTTTAAGTATGCTGTTTAATAGGGTTAGGAAAATTCACATTGCTGTGCAGCCGTCACCAGCATCCATCTCTGGATGGGGGCTGGAGGTGGGGGGGGATGGGGAATCAGTAGTTCATGAATACAGACTTTCCATTCGGGAAGCTGCTCCTGCTTTCTGTAAAGCTATTTCTACTTCCTGTCTCTGTGAATCTGATTACTCTAGCTACCTCATGTAAGTGTAATCATACCGTATTTGCCTGTGTCTAACTTACTTTACTTAGCATAATGTCTTCAGCTCCTTCTGTCTTCATTTTAAACTTAATTTTATTTTAAAATGTTGTTTATTTTTTAGCTACCCCATATTGTTTATTTTTTATTTAAGTATAGTTAATTTACCTTGTTATGTTAGTTTCTGGTGTACAGCAAAGTGATTCACTTATATATATAATTATATGTATTTATACATAAATTTACTCTTTCAGATTATTTTCTATTATAGTTTGTTATAGGAGATTGAATATATTAATAGTTCAGTGTGCTATACAGTAGGTCCTTGTTGTTTATTTTATATATAGTAGTTTGTATCTGCTAAAACCAAACTCCTAATCTATCTTTCTCCTCTCTCCCCTTTGGTAACAAATAAGTTTGCTTCCTATGTCTGAGAGTGTTTCTGTTTTGTAAATAAGCTCATTTATATTATCTTTTAGATTCTACATACAAGCGATATCATATGTTTGCCTTTGACTTTACTTGTGTGATAGTCTCTAGGTCCATCCATAATGCTGCACATGGCATTATTTCATTCTTTTTTATGGTTTTATTCCTGTGTGTGTGTGTGTGTGTGGCACATATTCTTTATCCATTCATCTGTCGATGGACATTCACGTTGCTTTCATGCCTTGGCTACTGGAAATAGTGCTGCTATGAACATTGGGGTATATGTATTTTTTCAAATTATTGTTTTCTCTGGATGTATTCCCAGGAGTAGGATTGCTGGATCATATGGTAACTCCATTTTTAGTTTTTTGAGGAATCTCCATACTGTTCTCCATAGTAGCTGTACCAATTTATATTCCCATCAGCAGTATAGAAGGGTTCCCTTTTCTCCACACCCTCTCCAGCATTTATTATTTGTAGACTTCATGATGGTCTTTCTGACGGTGTGAAGTGATGCTTCATTGTAGTTTTGATTTGCATTTATCTAATAATTAAAAGTTACGACCAACCTAGATAGCATATTGAAAAGCAGCGACATTACTTTGCCAACAAAGGTCCGTCTAGTCAAGGCTATGGCTTTTCCAGTGGTCATGTATGGATGTGGGAGTTGGACTGTGAAGAAGGCTGAGCACCGAAGAATTGATGCTTTTGAACTGTGTTGTTGGAGAAGACTCTTGAGAGTCCCTTGACTGCAAGGAGATCCAACCAGTCCACTCTGAAGGAGATCAGCCCTGGGATTTCTTTGGAAAGAATGATGCTAAAGCTAAAACTCCAGTACTTTGGCCACCTTATGTGAAGAGTTGACTCATTGGAGAAGACTCTGATGCTGGGAGGGATTGGGGGCAGGAGGAGAAGGGGACGACCGAGGATGAGATGGCTGGATGGCATCACGGACTTGATGGACGTGAGTCTGGGTGAACTCCGGGAGCTGGTGATGGACAGGGAGGCCTGGCGTGCTNAGGAGCTCACCCCTAGACCTGTCTCTTATACACATCTAGATGTGTATAAGAGACAGGATGCTGGGAGGGATTGGGGGCAGGAGGAGAAGGGGACGACCGAGGATGAGATGGCTGGATGGCATCACGGACTTGATGGACGTGAGTCTGGGTGAACTCCGGGAGCTGGTGATGGACAGGGAGGCCTGGCGTGCTGCGACTCATGGGGTCGCAAAGAGTCGGACATGACTGAGCGTCTGAACTGAACTGAACTGACTTTATAATTAACAATGTTGAACACCGTTTCATGTGCTTATTGGCCAGCTAGATGTCTTCTTTGAAAAATTTTCTGTTTAGGTCTTCTGCTTTTTTTTTGATAGAGTCATTTGTTTTTTTTTTGTTGTTGTTATTAAGCTGTATGAACTGTTTGTATATTTTGGAAATTAATCCCTTGTTGGTTGCATTATTTGCAAATATTTTCCCTGCACTGTAGGTTGTCTTTTCATTTTGTTTATGTTTCTTTTGCTGTGCAAAAGCTTGTAAGGTTAATTATGTCCCATTTGTTTATTTTTGTTTTTATTTCTGTTGCCTTGGGAGAATGACCTAAGAAAATATTGATATGATTTATGTCAGAGAATGTTTTGTCTATGTTCTCTTCCAGGAATTTTATGCAATCATATCTTATATTTAAATCTTTAAGTCATTTTGAGTTTGTTTTTGTATGGTGTGGGGTGTGTGTCCTAAATTCACTGATTTACACTTGGCTGTACCGCTTTCCCAGCACTACTTGCTGAAGAGACTGTCTTTTCTCCATTGTATAGTCTTGTCTCCTTTGTGAAAGATTAATTGGCCACACTTGTGTGGATTTATTTCTGGACTTTGTCTTCTGTTCTGTTGATCCATATATCCGTTTTTGTACCAGGCTGTTTTGTTTACTAGAGCCTTGTAGTATTGCCTGAAGTCTGGGAGGGTTATGCCTTCAGCTTTGTTTTTCCTAAAGATTGCTTTGTCAATTCTGGATCTTTTGTGGTCCCATATAAACATTAGGGTTTTTTGTTGTTCCTGTTTGAAGCTACATAATACATCACTGTAAGTGTGTGTGTGTGTATGTGCGCGTGCGCACGCGTGTGTCCGTGCGTGCAAACATACTCAGTTGCTAAGTCATGTCTGACTCTTTGTGACCCCATGGACCGTAGCCTCCAGGCTCCTCTGTTCATGGCATTTTCCATACAAGAATACTGGAGTGGGTTGCCATTTTCTCCTCCAGGGGATCCTCCTGACCCAGAAATTAAACCTCTGTCTCCTGCATTTTCAGGCAGATTCTTTACTACTCAGCCACTGGGAAGCCCCCATATATATAGATCATATTTTATTTATCCCTTCATCTGTCAGTGACCCTTGGTGATCAGGAACTTTTGCTTGGAGTGGAACTGTCTTCTCTGCCAAGGATCATAAAGTCGGATGCAGTGTGGAGCCCAGCTGGCTGGTGACATAAAGGCACCAAGTTGAAGACAATAGTTATTAAAACAGCTTGTGTTGGGCCCAAGGATGACCCCTACCTGTTTTATTATCTCAGTGGTTCTCAAACTTTACCAGGCACCCATATCACCTGGAGGAGTTTTGTGAAAACAGATTGCTGGGTGCCACTCCCCAGAGTTTCTGATTCAGTAGAGGCTTAAGAATTTGCATTTCTTGATTGAGAAACACATTGCCCAGACAGGATGTGGGTGTGTAGTGCCTAGCTTCATCCTAGAAGAGGTCAAATCCTACCTAGGCCACCATCTAAATAGTAAAGATGGTGTAAAGTCCATGTTTCTAGGGTGGACTCAGTACCCTAGCTTTTGGCCCAGGGTAAGGTCTCGGGAACTCCACTTGGCTCAGCCCCGGAAACCTCCTCTGTGCTGGCTGCCGGTATCTCATGCTGCCAGTCAAGCTTGAGAATTAGATGCAGCCGCTGCAGAAGGACAGGGCTCAGGAGGTGTGAAAAATGCACAAAGACATTGAGCCTAATACCCTTTGCTTTGGGAACACTCCCTGTTTGCACTCCCTTGCTCACAGGGGGATCCTCGGAAAACAAAACATGACCTTCCCTGCAAAGGCTCCCCCAGGGCCTCTCACTAGCCTCCCCCACATCCAGCCCTGCCCCTCATCTGCAATAACAACCATTCTCAGCAGGGCAGAGGGTTTGTTTCTTTTAATATATATTTAAAAGGTATTGATGGCCAGAAAGGCTGGAGGGAGGTGCACACAACCTGCTTGGTGGTTGGCATTTCCACATGTAAAGGCTTCTCTCTCCCTCAGTCCAAGAGACCAGAGCAGGAAGGGGCCTCAAAGGACATTCTGCCCAAACCCCTGAGGCCTAAGAGGGAGGTACGGGTTGTAGGGTTGTGGCAAAGGAGGGGCAGAGTCAGCTCTGGACTGACTCTGCTGTTTCTAACTGATGTCTCCTGCCCATTCAAGGACATAACCTATCTCGAAGGTCAAGGTCTGGGTCTGGGAGGTTTCAATGCCTTTCTTTTTTTTTTTTAAATCCATGAAGCATTAATTCCCATTGGTTTTTTTCTTCTTTCTCCTCAGTGATTCAGCCCCTCCCCAGCACTGCCATTTACCCTTTCCTCTGCTTCCTTTCAGCTTGGCCCTCCCTGTACCTCGATTTCTCAGTTCATCGTGCCTGGGCAGCACATTTCCTCATAGCCCCAGGCTTTGTCTTCCCAAGAAATAGAATGAAATTGGCAGACTTCTGCTGTGCTACCCAGAGCAAACCCTTGGCCAGGCATATCAGCCTGGTGGCTTGATATGGGCGGCTCCAGACGAATCTTTGGTGATGAGTCCTTGCTCCTTGATGTCCAAGTGTCCCTTGCTCCTGGCCTGCCGCCTACCTTATGCTGTATTTCTAGGCTGCATACAGTGCCTGGCGTGTAATTGGCATTTAGTTCAGTTGTACACTGAGTCAGGGGAATGCACGAGTACAATTTACTCACTTCCTGATCTGGACTCAGGCCACTTCTTAGGAGCCCCAAGGCTGATGCAAGGGAGGCTCAGTGACTCATGTCAGTGGGATCTGATGGCCTTTTGGTGGCAGCCTCTGCAACAGGGTCCCCTCACCACAGACCCCACATAGCCTTTGTGGAGTACTTACTGAAGCCAGCAGCGTGCTGAGTGATTTACCCATGGTGTTGGTTCTCCCAGCAATCCCTGGGTTTGGCCCCACTATCTCTCTTTTAAAGGTAGGTTAAATGAAGATGTCGCGAAGTTAAAGCTGATGTAATGTAATTAATCCTCAGCTCCCTCCCTTCCCTGGATTTCTATAGGCTGACCCTAACTTAAGGCCAAGAGACACAGTTGTGATGGATGTTGTTCAGTGGTTAACTCACGGGAGATCTGCCTTCTTAACCTGCTTCCTTCTTGACTGGAGGGGTGAAACTGAGGCCAGTCACCATACTGGGAGATCGGCCTCGTCTGTCTCTCTTCCTCCCAAGCCTGCAGCTGACCTTTGACTCTGGCAGATGGTCCTGAGTCTGGCAGTACCACTAGTCAGGAGGGGAGCTACTGCTTTGGGAGGCACCATCCATCCACAGTCACTTTCTCTGTATGTACCTTGATCACCTTCTCTCACCCTACCTCTTGTTACCTGCTCATTGTAGCCATAGTGCTCATCACGTCAGGAGTTTAACTTAGAAGTGTGTTGGTGGGGTTCCCTGTGAATGCGCTCAGTGTATGCCCCGGGCCTNCAGTCACTTTCTCTGTATGTACCTTGATCACCTTCTCTCACCCTACCTCTTGTTACCTGCTCATTGTAGCCATAGTGCTCATCACGTCAGGAGTTTAACTTAGAAGTGTGTTGGTGGGGTTCCCTGTGAATGCGCTCAGTGTATGCCCCGGGCCTCTCTGCCTCCTCGCCTCTCCTGCCTCTTTTCTCCTCCTTCTTCTTGGAGGTTCTGCTGCTCCAGACCGTCACAAAAGCTTTCTTTTCTCCCTGTCTTTGTCCCACGTGGCTCTGGTATTCGTTTGCCTCTGGATGGATGCTCATAACCGTTTCGAGTGTTAAGTCAATCGCTGTTGCCTCCATTGTGATAAGTTGCAGACTGTCTGTTGCAGGCCTGCTCTGTCAGCATCCACACCTCCCCTCTGTATTCGCATCGGCCCGGGAGCTCTTGTTTCTATCAAATGAGTCAGGGGAGAGATCTTGGAAGAGTAATTAATTTGAGCAGATGTGTGTCAATGTCCTAGGAAATAAAAGATGTCAGTACAAACCACCTGTGCTTGCTGTGGCCACAAAGCTGCAGAACGCAGGTGGGCCTCTCCTTAGGAAAATCTCCAGGTCCAGGCTATTTGCATTTCAAAAGTCACTTGACAGAAGGATTTGCTGCTAGATCCCTTAAAACTAGAGCTCCTTTGGTTTATTTAAGTCATTTACGGGCCATTAAGTACTTGACAGAGGGACTTTAGGGACGGGAAAACTTTATGTTCAAGTTTAAGAACCAGTGCCAATTACAGATGGCTCAGAAATGAAGATTAAGCATCCCAGAAATTGTATGTAAAGCCAGTGGGGAAGTGCAGGCTGACTCATCAAAAACAGGACCCCACACACCCCTTCAGAGATGCTTGCCAGGGACCCATATAGAAAGATACCTGTTTTTCTATAGTGATGAGGCCTGACATAGGAACTGCGATTTCTGCACTGGTTTCCTGATTGATCCCTGTTCTCCTCAGCCCCGTGTTCCCTTAGGCTGGGTGGAGATTGCCTAACTGAAAATCAGAGTCCCAGTCAATGGCCTTTTAAGGTTTTTCATTGTCTGATGTTTCTCTAGTAGACTCCCTTTTCACTCCCCAGGGCTCCTGTTTCTTCCCTTCTCTGACTTCAGTTCTCCACCTCACCTCCCACACCGTACTCTGAGCTCTGCATCTCACTTCAGACTTCACGGAAGTGACAGAGGAGACGGAGATGGAGGCATCTGTGTGGGGCCGCCTCGTCTCCGTCCAGCCCCCAGGTCTGTGAGCCCATCGCAGCCGGGCTTGGCTTCATCCCTCCTGAAACTCCGAGGCACAGTCCTGCCACCTGTGCTCCGGCTCTCAGCCTCTCACCTTCTCAAGGACCTCACCTGGGATCTTTCCCAGCAGTGTCCGACCTGCTGTCTTATCTGTCATCTTTGACAAAGCCACAAGCTGCCTGCAGTTGTACCTTCTCTTTCAGCTCCTGCTGCATCTCTGCTCTCTTTCACTGCCAAACAGCTCAGAAGGATTGTCGGTGCACACCGCCTCCGCTCTCCAACTCCCCGTCACCCTTCTGCCCACTTCAATCTGCCATCCGTCCCCGCCAGGCCCCTTTACAACTCGGGGAGGTTACCGGTAGCTTCCATATAGCCTCCTCCTGCCCTGCGGATGCTTTACTGTCTTCATCTTGGGTTCTCAACAGGATTCCACGCCCTCTCCTTCTCAAGACACGTTTCTGGGCTCTCGACGCTGGGCTCCTCTGGGCCTACTCCCTCCCTTTCTGTTTGTTCCTCCTTTTCTCTTGTCTAAATATCGAATGTTCTGACTCTTGGTCCTCAGCTTGCATCTCCATCTACACACCCTTGCTAGGTGTTACCAAGCTTAAGTGCCATCTCTGTAGTGATAACTTCCAGATTCCTCTCTTGAGGTCTGGTCTTGGGATTCTGTCTCCTGGAATTTTTCCTTGGATGTGCTACAGATACCCCCAACGTGTGAAAGGAAACTATAGACTTTATCTCACTTATCTGTGGCTGTCTCCGTTGTCGTGTGTGGGCTTCTCCTTGCGGCGGCCTCTCTTGCTGCAGAGCATGGCTTGGCGCACAGGCTCAGTTACTTACAGCTCACGGGCCCTAGAGTGCGGGCTCTATGATCGTGGCCCACGGGCTTAGTTGTCCCGTGGGACCTTCCTGGACAAGGATCAAGTCCGCGTTCCTTGCATTCTTTCCCGCTGGACCACCAGAGAAGTCCCCAGAAGCCAACCTCTTGATGTCTCTTCTCCTGTCTTTTTTTCCCTAACTCTTCTCCCGTTTCAGTAAATGGCACCAGTTTGCAAGGCCAGAGACCTGCGAGTCCTCCCTGTGTCTTTCCCTTACCCTTTCCACCTCACTTCCCACCAGATCCTTCCAGTTTACCTCCAACATGTATCTTCAGTGTACACTCTTCTCTCCGTCTGCCCTGCCCACCCTCCCATCCACGCCACCATCATGTCCTTCCTGACCTAGGACCATAGCCTCCTAATTGGTCTCTTTACTGCTATTCTTGATCCCTATTCTTCACACAGCCCAGCATTTCAAAACATAAATTGTTTTGTGTTATTCCTCTGCTTAGGCCCTGAAGTGGTTATTCATTATCCTTAGAATAAGGACACTCCTTGCTGTGTCTTATAAGGCTCTGTGTGATCCAGCCCAGCCATCTGATTCCCCAGCTTCATCTTGCTTCCTCTCCTCGACTGGTTGCCCTCCTAACATCTGTTTCCTCTCATCTTCCATTGTGATAGAACCCCACTTTTGTTCAGAAAAGTGATTTTTCATGAAAAAGGTGGTGACATTTTCGGGAAAGGTGAGTCCTTCTCTCTTCCACAGGAGATGACCGTGATTTGTTAATCCAAGCTAATTGTGGTAATGCCATGACTCTATGTCCAGTGATTGGTTTAAGGGCGGGTATGTGATTGGTTCTGCAACAAGGGACTTAAGAATGTCTCCTGGCAACTTCTAGGAAAGATGCACTGCCCTCCTGGGAGAATTAGACATGAGGGGGAGATGTCTCCAATACCCGCTTCCCACTTTTCTCATGTTGGTGGATGAGGATGCGGTGCCTGGGTGCCATGATGACAGACACAGCCACACATTAAGGATGGTAGATGGTGGGTGGAGCAGGTCCTGATAGACTTGGCTGAGAGGCTAAATCTACCCTGTAATTGACAGCATCTCCTTCAGGGGATAATACATATCTTAATGGTTCCAGTTCCCCTGAAGAACATTTTCTGTTGCTTGCAACCGAACGCATCCTAACTGAAACCCTTTCTCTCACTCCACCCTCACTGGCCTTTCAACCTGTGGACGTGCCAAGCTCTTTTCTGCCCTCAGGAGGTTTGCATATTCTGTTCCCTCTGTTTGGAGCATCTCTACCTGCTGTTCACATGGCCGATGTTGTACATCCTTAAGGCTCAGGTGGCTCTCACATAAAGGTTGTCTTGCATCTATTATTTCCTTGTATCTACTTCTTATTAGTTTTATTCATAGCCTTTGGCACCTTTTGAAATAATTTCTTACATTCACTTTTTCCTTCCTTTCTGTTAATTCCATAAGGGCAGATATTGTATATCTTGTTCACTACTGTGGCCCGATTGTACATCACAGAATACAATGTATTGCAGAGAGAAGGGGCTCACTTCCTGCTTGCGGACTGATTGCATGAACAGAGGACCAGTCTGATCATGCTCTTCCTTCCCTTATTCTCTTCTACTTGGTGACAGTTACACCTTGTACTCCAGCCATTCTGACCTACGAATGGTATTATATAAACTATATATCTGTAATATAGTTTATAATGGTATTATTATAAACTTTAATACATATTATGGTATTATAGTTTCTTGAACATTGCTTCATCTCCCTGACCTCTGGACCTTTGCATGTGCGGCTTCGTCTGCCTGGAAGAGCTCTTTCTTTTCACCCAGGCACCTCCCATGCTTCCTTAGGTCTTGGCTGGGATGCTGCGTGTCTTCCTGGACCTCCCCTCCCTGGATCATGTACCCTTAGGTCCCCGTTCACCCACCACAGCACTGACCAGACTGTACTGTAGGTCCCACTTGTCTGACTCCCTTAGACGCTGAGCTCCTTGAGAGAATGGCTTCTTTATCACATTTTAAAATCCTTGTATCTCTAATACTCACAGTGAGTGATAAAAAATTCCCGCTCTGACGATGGCTTCCCTTGTCGGGCTCTCAGGAGGACTCAGGGCCGGGGGGAGCATGCAGGCACAGCACTGCTCCCAGGTCCTGCCTCCCCAGGAGCTCGAGACCTTCCTGTTCCCCTTCCTTACCCTTCCACTTTTTGGCTGCTCTTCCCAACAGGTGTTGACCTGCCCCTGCTCCCTGCCTGAGCCCAGGCTCTTCAGCTGAGCCCAGCAGTGGGCTGCGAAGTCTCACTGTACCATAAAGGCGGTTTCTGTAGCTGCTTCTTTTTAAACAACAAAAATAAAATTGCCTCTGCGTCTTACTTGGCTGCCTGAGCCGAGTGCCTTGCCAGCGTGTTTACACTGAGGCATCTGCGGGGGTCCTCCAGGTTGCGGGCTGTGTGTGTTTTGCCTGTTCAGTGCGGCTCCCACTCTGTCTAATTTCCTAATACAGCTCAGCCTTCTAATTTTTTCTCCGAAGCTGTGGACGGGAAAGGGAAATTGAGACTCCAGATGAGCCCTTCTTCAGACTCTGAGATCCCCCCAAAGTCAGCCTCCAGCCCAATTAGAAACCTGCCTGGCTTTTTAGGAGACAGAGTGCCTGCCGACGGAAGATTCCTGTTCCGAGCCCTAATTGCCGCTTGATGGAATGAATAAAGACATTGTGTTTTCTACATTTTACTTACAGAGCTGCTGATGCGGTGAATGTTGGATGAAGCGTCTCTTTCTCTGAGAGATTAAAAACCGAGTGCCCCAGCGACAGATCAGAGCCCCTGTCTTAGCGACAGACTTTCCCCTCGGCCCTCGAGAACCCCTGTTTGAGCAAGTCTGGGGAGTCAGGGAGAGCAGGTCCCTCTGGGGACCCCTCCTGTGCTGTCCGCTCCTCCGAACTCAAGGTGGAAGCCGCCGGGACCATCTAGTCTGGCTGAGTAAAAGCGAGAGAAGTACTTTGTGAGTGGTGGTTTTCCCTGACAGTCTCTCATTTCCTTCCCCACAATGACCCCATGGCTATGGTTTCCTTTGTGCAGATGCGGAAACTGGGGCTAAAAGGCTTAGGTGGCATCTTGCCGAGGTCTCACACAGGTAGCAGGGAGCAGAGCAGTGGTTTGGCTTCAGGGTCCTGGTGCTGAAGTGGTCTCTCCCCCTTGGCCTGGGGTGCTTTCCTGCTGGGTCCAGTTAACCCAACCCCCGAGGAGCTGCCAGTTCTTTTCCTTGAGAGTGAATGGCATGGAGAGTGTAGCAGGTAATTGCTGCTGCGTAACAAACTTCCCCCCAACTTAGTGGCTTAACAAACTTCTGTTTTTCTTGGCTCCATGTTAGCTAAATGGGTCCTAGGGTCTGGGACTAGAAGGTCTGGAATGGCCTGTGTCAATATCAGCTGGGGTGAGACCCAGATGGTCTTATTTTCCAGGAGGCTAGCCCCAGCCTGGCCTCTTCTTTCGTGTATTTCGTATGTAGCTGTAACCATACATACAGCTGTAGGTTCATCTTTGAAAGTAATAATGCTGGTTTGAACCTTGTTTATCTTTTCTTGCTCCCGTGGTAGTGCAAAGTTGCTGGCAGCAGAAGAGGGAAGCCCTAAGCTACAAGCACTTTTGGAACCTCGGTTAGTTCATGTCTTCTAGCGTCCAGTCAGACAAGGAAGCCGCATGTCCAAGTCCAGATTCAAGGAGTGAAGTATAGACTCTGCCTTTTGATGAGAGGGGCTGGGAAGCCCCATTAGAGTGGGCCTCATCCTGAGATGGGAAGCTTTTGTGGTCATTGTGCTCTCCCACAAAGGGTCATGTTCTTCAAAAGGCCATTTCATGATTCCTGGTCCAGTCATTTAGGGGCTGGAGAGGGGACTTATTGATCCTCTACATCTGGACAGGATGTCCCCATGGCTGTTTCCAGACAGATATTTCATTTTTTGTTGCTATATTGTTTTTAACATGCAGAGGATGAGAAAACAAAACCTCCCTTTGGTAATTTATCCACATTCTCATAACCGGCCATTATCTTTTGTTATCTTTATGTCTTTGGACCAGATGCTTCAGCTTGCCTGGGAGCGCGTATCTGGATGTGGTGGTAGGGACCATCCCGCCTCTATGGCTCATAGCTGCAGGATGGAGGAGGCGGCAGCTCTGTGCCCCTACCTCATCCCTTCTCTAGGGCTCTCAGCATGCTCTGCTTTCTCCATCTGAACTTTCCATGGTTTCCCCCCCATGATCTGGGAAGTGCAGACCAGAGGATTTTAGGCTCTTTGAAGGAGGGAGAGGTTCAGAGGAATCCATTTTGTGATTGAGTCTCTTATATACCCTGACAGCTTTATCTCAGATTCTGTTTCCCCAGCTCCCCCAGCCTCTTTCCTGTGCTTCCAAGGCCATGATGACCTGTTTTCTGGGTAGAAACTGCTTTAATCAGAGGTTTGTGAGAACCAGTTTCAAGGTAGCATGCCTCAGGTATTATTAGGCCCTCAGGTCTCAATTCAGGGTTTCCCTATAACCTTCCAACAGGGAAAGAACAAGGCTGCAGGAGGTGTAAACACCATGGGCTTTTCCCAAGCTCAGCCTCTCGGATGAATCCCCCTGGGAATTTTGTACATATCTGGGCCCCAAGGCCTGGGACCCAAATGTGAAAGGCCTCTGGTGCCCCTTGCAGCCAGGACTGGTTACAATTATTGGCTGATTTTGGTCTCATTCTTTTGTGCAATGGCTTGAATACCCAGCACAGGGCCTGGCACAGGAGGAAAGCTCCAGAAAGGAGCTCACCCCTAGACCATGATGCCGGCGACTGAAGCCCTGTGGCATGAAGTTCCAGAGGGGTGGTGCTGGTGGCGCTGGTTGAGGTGGAAGCAAGCTGGTTGCTCCAGTGGTCATGGTGGGAAGGGAAGAAGGGGGGGGGTGTGAGACCCCAGCGTCTGAAGGCTACACCACTGAAGACGGCCTCGTCGGCCTCTGGAAGAAGGGGGTGCCCGGCGCCCTCCCCACACGGCCAGCGGGCTTCACGGGGCAGCTGGCTCCTTGCGCATTGTCGCCTTTGTGTGTCCCATTAGAGCCAGAGAGCTAAAGGTTCTATGAGGGTGGCCTTTCCTCTTAAAACAAACAAACAAACAAACACTTTTCCTGCAAATTAAACAAATGTCACATCAGCTTTGGTTGCCTGAAAGGCAGCCTTCCAGAAGCAGAGCCTCAGGCTAAGCCGGGGGAGCTGGGTTTCTAGTCTCAGGGGCTCCCAGGGAGGCCCTGTCTGTTCCTTGACGAGAGGGCTGGGGAGGGATGTCAGTCTTCATTCTGCTTCTCCTGCCGGGGCTGCAGGAGACCCCTTTTGGGAGCCCAGGGACCCCCTCCCACGAGGGTGATCAGCCCGCCCACCCCTCACTATTACAGGCCACATTGAGTGTATGTACAGAAAGTGAACTGGGAGGCAAAAGATGACGGTGTTCCTCACTTTCTCAGAGAAATCGGGGGCCCTGAAAAAGACTGAGGACTCAGGACTAGTGTAGCTCCTTTACTGTGGACAAGAAGAACTTTGGGCCCAGACAGGGCAAGGGACTTGATTCAAGTCACACAGCATATTAGTGGCTTTGGGTTTATTTTATTTATTATTCTTTTAAGTATCTGTTTATTTTTGTCTGTGGGTCTTAGTTTCGGCATGTGGGCTCTTCGTTGCAGTGTGTGGACTTAGTTCTCTCGGGACACGTGGGATCTTAGTTCCTAGACCAGGAATTGAACCCGCATCCTGTGCATTGGAAGGCAGATTCTTAACCGCTGGACCACCGGGGAAGTCCCTGGTTTTGGGTGCAAAGGTCAAATCCTCATGTTTAAGGGGAGGGAGCCAATATTGATGAGGCGAAGCCTTTTTTCATTTCCTGGTGATTTGCAAGCAGCTTGTCTCTTAATTGATTGTATGTGGTGGGGTTTTTTATTTCTTGGGGTTTTTTTTTTTGGTTTGTTTTTTTGTATTTTTTTTTTTTTTTTGTAGCTGCTGGAATCACTCCCAGAAGTAAAGGGGCTGAGATGAGCAAAATAAATAAGGAATAAACAGGCTCAACATGTGGGGGAAGTGAAAGTAAAAAAGCAACTGTGAGTTTGGGGTAAAACTGACTCAGAACTGAATGGGAGCAACTCTGAAACCAAAGTTAATGAGATGGAAAAAAAGCAGCAAACAAGATAAACAGCCGGAGCGTGTTTCTGTGTTTTGTTTTTCCTGGAACAATGGAGCTCCGGGCTTGCCAATATCTTTAAATGAGGAGCCTGGGCTGGGCTTGGCATGTCCCCCAACTCTGGCAGGCGTGAAGGACTGAAAGGGAACTCTCGCCTTCTGGGCCCTTGATCCTGGCCTTTGATTTTGCTGGGGTCTGCTCACCAGCTCAGTCACCAGCCAGGTACCCTGGGGCCGACCTCTGTCTGCTCTCATCCTTCCCTTTCATCCTAAGGCTCCTTAAATTTCCAGCTTGCTCCACTTATGGTATTGATCGGGAGCCCCTGGGGACCAGCTGCACTCGGATGGACCCCTCCTGTTCCTTTGTTACCTTTGACAAGCCCTGGACCTCCCATGTCTCTTTTCTCTGAAATGATGAGAATGCTGACAACATTCTTTTGCTGTTCTCAACTGATGAGAATTTTTGCTTCCTGGGGCCAGTCTCCGTTTAGTGGATAAAATAGAGCCCAATAGGAATTGATTACCACCCCACAGGCTCCTCACAGGCCCGGCAGCACTGTCCAAGAACGGCTGTGTCATTTCAGGGAATGGATAGATGGTCCTGCTGGTAGCTGCCTAAAGAGGGAGCAGGGAGCTAGCTTGGCATCTTCTAGACTTTCTCTCAGGCTGGCGTCATCACAGCCCTTGGTGGGGCAGGTGTTGGTACCCATTTTGTGGATGAGAAAATAAAGGCCCAGAGACATGAAGGAGCATGCTTGCATCTTGTCAGAAGTAGGCTTGAACATAGAACTGTCTGAACCCAAGGCCCATTGTCCCTGTTGAGAACCGGGCTAGGTATGAAAAGCTCTATCTTGGTTTTCACAAGTACCTTGTTAATGCTAAAAAAATACTAGTAGCTGGGGGCTTCCCTGGTGGTCCAGTGGTTAAGACTTAAGCTTCCAGTGCAGGGCATGCAGGTTTGATCCCTGGGAGCTGAGATTAAAAGCCAAAACATGAAACAGAAGCAATATTGTAATGAACTTAATAAAGACATTAAAAAGGGTCCACATCAAAAAAAAATCTTTAAAAACAACAAAATAAAATATTAGTATCCTGCTCGGTGTTCACTGTGTTCGGTGGCAGCTCTTTTGGCAGAGGTCGGAAGGCAGGGAGAAGGGGAACAAGGGCTGAGGAGTGCCTTTCGATGGAGAATCACTAGAGCTAAGGTCACAGATGGGCGGACTGTGTCTTGCTGGCAGACGGGCTCTGTTTATCCAGAGATGCTCTTGCTCTGGGGCTTCCCAGGTGGCTCAGCTGTAAAGAACCCACCTGCCAATGCAGGAGACGAAAAAGACGTGGGTTCGATTCCTGGGTCAGGAAGGTCTGAAGTAGGAGATGGCAACCCACTCTAGTATTCTTGCCTGGAGAATCCCCATGGACAGGGGAGTCTGGTGGGGCTACAGTCCTTGGGCCTGCAAAGAGTTGGACAAAACCAAGCGACTGAACGTGAGTCAGACAGTGGGGGCACTGTTCAGGAAGAGCTGACTGTCCTCCTGAGGTGGGTTTCAGAGTGGGGCTGGGTTAAGCCCAGGCTGGTTTACACCCAGATCTGGCAGGAGAGGCTCATCGTCACCAGGCAGAGAGACTGGCAGGAGAGGCTCATTGTCATCACCGAGAGAGACCTGTAACCTGCAGACAAGTGAGGATGCAGGAGGATTTCAAAGGGAAACAACTAATGTGTGGGGAGGGGTGGTAATAAGCAAAAAGAACTCCCATCCAAGGAAGGGGCACCAGACCCTGTGAACCCTAACATCTGAGCTGAAGAGAGCATGGTCAGGATGCAGAGGAGTGATTCTGAGGGCCTCATTAGTGGCCCCCAATTCTGTCTCATTGTCAGAATCAGCCAGGGAGCTTTAATAAGAAACAATAATAGTTATGGTCAATTCCAGGAGGTAGTTTAGTTGTTAAGTCATGTCCGACTCTTTGCAGTCCCATGGACTGTAGCCCACCAGGCTCCTCTGTCCATGGGATTCTCCAGGCAAGAATACTGGAGTGGGTCGCCATTCCCTTCTCCAGGGGATCTTCCCGACCCAGGGATTGAACCCAGGTATCCTGCATTGCAGGCAGTCTCCTGCATTACAGGTGAATTCTTTACTGACTGAGACACCAGGGAAGCCAGTCCCTACCCCTAGACTTTATTGGGATGGCTAGTGATACTGATGACCAACCAAGGGCGGGGGCACCTGGCTTAGATGAGTGTGTTATTCAACATCGAAATAAATATTTGAGGGAGACAAGAATCAACACTCAGGCAACAAACCTTTGCGAACTTAACGCCTGCCAGGCACTTCTGTGGCTTGTATCGAGGCAGACAGGGTTCCCTATCCTCTAGGAGTGCACAGAAGAGGTGATGAAATCTCTCCAAGCCTCACTTTCCTCATAAGTTCAATGGGACAAATACTGCTTTGAGCACAGGGTCTCCATGACGTTTATGTGAAAGAGCAACGTGGAAACCAAGTTCCTAGCTTAGCGTCTGAGCCATGGGAGTTTCCCCAGAGTTGTCTGCTGACCACGGTTCCTGATGCAGGACTTCTCTTTCAGTTCAAGTGCCATGTGAATTGAGGGTCTGTCTGTGTCAGGGACGGTCCAGGCTTTGCAGGATGTTGTTGTTGTTATTGTTGTTTTGGCCATACGGGGGCATGTGGGAACTTAAGTTCACCCAGCAGGGATCTAACCCACGCCCTGCACAATGGAAGCTTGGAGTCTTAACCACTAGACTGCCAGGGAAGTCCCCAGGCTTTGGAGGATGTTGGAGTGAGGGGGACCTCATTTCAGTCCTCAGATAGCTTACAGTGCGATTGGGAGACAGCTGCGTTAAACCCCCAGAACTTCAGCATCTAGAATGCAAGCCCAGGTTGAGCATAGATACTTCATGCCCTGCTTTCTGTGGGTCTGGGGCTGGAGGGTAAAAGGTCCAGGGAAGCTGCTTGGAGAGAATTCCAAAGGAAGTACTGGATTTTGCAGGATGAACAAAGTTCTCTAGGTGGGCAAGGTGCTGGCAGGCAGCGGGACTGGATGTGCAACATATGGAAGGCTTGACAGAGGTGTGTTGGTGGCAGGGGCCTGGCCGGTGGGGTCTCTGGACCTTGCCTTCCAAAGTCTCTTTTTGTTGGTGGTGGTCGCTAAGTTGTGTCTGGACTCTTGCAACCCCATAGATGATAGCCGGCCAGGCTCTTCTGTCCACCGGATTCCCCAGGCAAGAATACTGGAGGGGGTTACCATTGCTTCCTCCAGGTGACCTTCCCCACCCAGGGATCGAACCCGCGTCTCCTGAATCGCAGGCAGATTCTTTGCTGCTGAGCCACTGGGAAAGGCTTCCAAGGTCTCTAGGCCCTTCATTCTTGTCCTCTGTTTCTCTCTCTCCTCCCTCTTTTCCTCCCCGGAATGGCACATACCAGGTGCAGACACTTGAAAAAGTTCATCTGCTTGATGTTTGATTTATCATTCAAACCTTCGGTAACTGGTTTCTAGTCTCATAAAATATTAAATACATCCATATATCGGATATCACATTTTGATATGTTTTCACGCCTCATTTGCCACCAAAGTCAAGGACAAACTCACATTTTTCATGGCATGGGGCCCAGATTTGTCCGAGTACAGTGTTTTATTATATCCCCTCACCCCAGCCCTCCACGCAGACCCGAATTTCTCAGGGTCTTGCTTGAGTGTCCCCACTGACAGCCCACTTGGCACTGACTGTGGCATGCCTGGGGCAAAAAGGCAGCATATATCATCCCCTGAGGAGGATTATTTGCATAGCATTGTAAACATTTGTGGAAGGGCAAGGTCTCTGCCAGACATCTCCAGATCCCTCCTCGGACAGCAGCCAAGCCAGTGGCAGAGCCTGAGGGGGAGAGGCTGTGAGTACGTTCGTTCTTTCCATCTGTTCTGGTTCCCATGCATTCATATGACATTTCATGAGCATCTATTATATGACAGGCACTGAATCAGGCTCTGGGTATGTTAAGATGGCAGTCAGACAGAGAAGGAGAGATATCATATGACATCCCTTATAGGTGGAATCTAAAAAGAAATGATACAAATGAACTTACTTACACAACAGGAAGAGACTCACAGACTTAGAGAATGAACTCATGAAGGGGTAGTTAAGGATCTGGGTAAGGTCAGGTACATACTGCTATAAGTAAAAAGGATGACCAAAACCTATTGGGTAGCACATGGAATTCTGTTCAATGTTATGTGCCAGCCTGGGTGGGAGGGGAGTTTGGGAGAGAATGGATACATGTGTAATGTATGGCTGAGTCTCTTCACTGTTCACTTGAAACTATCACAACATTGCTAATTGGCTATACCCCAATACAGAATGTTTTTGGTGTTAAAAATTAAAAAGGTAGTAAACTGTTGCCTCACCATCAGAGGGGAAAGTATAGATGGCGTTCAGGGCAGTGAGTGCCACAGGTATCCAGGGAGAAGCATGTCAGAGGAGCTGTGAGCATGGAGAGGAAGGCATGCAGTTCTTCCCTGGCGGATGGGGAGAGGATGGGACGGCAAGAAAGACTTCATAGCAGGAGGGATCCTTGCGTTTAGTTTTTGGCTAAGAATAAGTGTGCAGAAGGCAGAGGGCAGGCAAGGACATCCCGGGATGTGCCTTGGAGAAGCTGGGAGCTCCTCAGTGTGTCTGGGACCATAGTGTTTGGAGAGGAGCTTGATAGGCTTGAATGTACCCAGGAGGTGAGGGTGGGCCATGGAGGCCCTTTGAAGCCATGAGGATACAGGGATTTGATTGTGTCTCAGAGACTGTGCAGGTCCACTGAAGCGTTTTAATGGAGGGAATGCCGTGACCAGATGTGTAATTGGGGATGGTGTGGAGCAGGACAAGAGGAGAGTCAGGCAAGCCCATGAGTCGGCTGCTTCTGTAACCCAGGGGAGAATGAGGAGGGCTGGATCCAAGGGGAGAGGAGGAGGACACGGCTCAGGAGACATTTAGGACTTGAACTTGATGGTGTAACTGATATAGGGTTAGTGGCGCTAAGGCTGGGTCTCCCTGAATGTAGGCTTTGAGAACAGTATTTATATTGTAAGAGGTTTGTTTGGGGCATGATCATGGAAAATACCAGTGGCAAAGTGAGACAGGGAAGGAAAGGAAGCCGGTGCAAGGAGCTTAAAGGACAGGTGAGTGCTGTGGACACGTGGGGCTCAGTCCTGCTGGGGGCTTGCAGAGAGAGTAGGGTGTCCCTCCTGATGTGCCAGGGAGTTGGGGTATATCATCCAGATGCCACATGTCTTTGGCTAAGGGTTGCCCCCGTGCCTAATGACTCAGCACTAGTCTGCAGGAGAAAGCCATCAGCCCAAAGTCATAGGTGCCTGCCACCACAGGGATGATGCTTGCCAAGGGGATTCAGGCAGGGCACAGTTAGCATCTATACTGTTGGTACAAGAGAGGGGAAAATCAAGGATAACAACTGGTTAGGTGGGGATGCCATTCAGAAAGAGAGAGTGTGGGAGCGGTCATTAGGGGGAGAAAGGGAGATGACTAATTCTACTTTGGACATATTGACTTAGGGGTGCCACAGAGAAACATCTAACAAGCAACTGAATGATGGGATATAAAATTCAGGAGAGAGGAGTGGGCTCAAGACACAGAATCTGGCTCCATTTGGGTCGAGATGGAGTCTAAGTCACGTACTAAGATTAAGTCACTTGAAGTCAGTTAATCTGAGTGCATAGAGCGTAAGCCATGCGGTCAGATTAAGTCAGGCAGGCTGGGGCTAACGGACTTCCCTGGTGGCTCAGATGTTAAAGAATCTGCCTGCAATGCAGGAGACCAGGGTTCTATCCCTGGGTCGGGAAGATCCTCTGGAGAAGGGGATGGCAACCCACTCCAGTATTCTTGCCTGGAAAATCCCAGGGAAAGAGGAGCCTGGCAGGCTAGAGTCCATGGGGTGACAAAGAGTCAGACACGACTGAGTGACTAACACACAGACATACACGTAATGGCTGGGAAGAAGAGATGACTTTATGGAGCAAACTAAGGAAGAAAGCTCAGAGGTGAAGCGAGGAGTAACCGGAGGTAGAACAGACAAAAGCAATTGAGACCACAGAATCCCGGAGATGACCGACGTGCCAAGAGGTTCAGGAAGGTGAGGATGGGACAGTGTTGGGTGGGAAATGAGGAGGTTGTGGGTATTGGGGAAGTGTTTTCAGTTGAGTGGTGAGAACAGAAGACACAGAGTAGAGGCAGCTGTATTAGGTTTATGTTCAAGGAAGAGTCAGGGTCAACGTGACATTTAGGAGTGCATTCTGGAGCTGGCACTCGAGACTGGAGAGAGGAGAGACTGTAAAGGAGCTGCTGGGGGGGTCCTGGTCTGGGACACAGCAGTGAGCACAGAGAGAAGGAGACAGGTGGGCTGAGGCAGCCTGCAAAGAAGGCTTGATAAAGCTCACAGTCGCTAGGCTTGGGGACATCTGCAGCGGCTCTTCGGGTTACACTCCGCCAGGAGTCTGCAGAGTCGCCTGTATCAAGAGTGTGTCTGTGTTCCAGGGTGGGGTGCTGTTGTCATTGACGTACATGGTCTCTGCCATCCTCCTTCTGAGAGGGTGACCTTGACCATGCTCCTGATCCTTCTGAGACTTCTTTCTGTGTATAGAGGCAGAGGTGATGGCCACCATGCCCGCGTCCTGAGTTGTGAGGCTCCAACAGCTGGTGGTTTCGGAGCCTTGCATAGGCTGTGCCGACCTGTCTGGGTTTTTCACTATGCTCAGAACCACCATCAGGGCCTGTGTCTTTGGTGGGCCCGGGACGGTGCCCTCTGGAACTGGCCTCGCTTCTCTGCTTGCTGGACTTTGAGGCCCCAGCTCATTCTTCTGGAAGCGCCAGTGTGCGCTGACCTTGTCCCCGTCAAGGTGGACAGGCCTGGCTGGATTGCAGCCTGTGGACAAAAAAGTGACCAGCCAGCAGGAGCCTTTTTTCCCCTTTCTCTTCTTCGATTCAGGACTGGTCTGTAGCCCACTGGCTTCAGGGAGGTGACTGAATCTGCTTTGCTGAATTATAATAGCAAATTGATTTTATAGCCGCCAGTGTCTATAACACATTCCAAGTCAACTTGGGATAGCACCGTTGTGGGGTAATGGCATTTTAATTGTGTGTGTATCTAGTCTGGCTAAACACTGGAGGCCTGGGCAGAGACTCAACCCCAGTGCTCCCCAGTCCCTCTCTCCCCGTTATGTCTGGTCTGCTGGACCGCTATCAGAGATGTTACACCGGGAGCCCAGCCCTCTCCTGCCTCAGGGATCAGGGAAGCTGAGCAGTTGAGGGTGAAGTTGAAGATGACTCTGGGCTTCCATTTGTTTCAGATTTTCCTCCCCTTTTAACATGTCCTCTGTCCCCCTCTCTCTGCTTTTCCTTCTCATCCTCTTTGTATCTTTACTGCTCAGTGTTTTGTCAGCTTTGCCTGCTGTCATTCTTTCCTCCTCTGCACTCAGTTTTTCTCTCACCCTTTTCTCTGTTCTCTCTACTTATGTGCTGTGTGGTCTTCAGCAAGTCGCTTACCCTCTCTGAGCCACAGTTCTCCCATTTATAATATGAAGTGGTTAGACTAATTGGTCTCAGTGATCCTTTGGTGCTAATGTGATTCCTCCCCGTGTTCTTCCCTCTCCCCTCCCACCTGCCTTCTCTTTTGTTTTTTCTCCTTCATTTCTCAGCTTCAATTACTTTTTTATGGCCAGCCTGCATGTGGGCCAGACAGCAGTGATGAAGGCAGGGAGCAGGAATTTCCCCTCTCCACCATCAGTGTGGAGGCCTGAGTTGCCTTTTGTGATCCCTGAGCTGTCCAGAGGAGATGGATTTAGTGAGGAGCTGACTTGCTCCCCTCCTCCAGAACAGCCAAGTAATTGAAGAAAACATGAATGTTAATGATGCATTTAGCATTTGGAAGTTAGAGGGGTGATTAATATGTTGTAAGTTGTATATTAACACCTTTGAGGTGGCATAATGAAGACAAAATATACACTTGTAGATGAGATTGTTTATTCTTGTGTGCAGACTCCTGGTTCCTGGCCCATGAAGCCTCGGAAAACGTGGGGTTGCTGTGTGTGTGGCCAGTGAGCATGGCACAGGGACCTCTTTCTGGCACTGAGGTTCTGGTCCACGATCTTTGTCACCTGAGCAGAGAACAGGAGCATGGCAGGCAGGGGACTTGGGATCAGCAGGGGGACAAGATGGAGGACACCATCATTTGGGAGCTGCCCCCCAGAAGACAGGGTGGCATGTTCTTCATGGCTTGGGGAGCTGACTCTTAAGTTTTCAAAAGAACTTCAGGAAAGGGTGGGTATCTCCAGATGGCACCCACTTCGAGGGGTTGAAGTGCAAGAAGGATGAGGGAGAGAGGAGCCCCTCCAGCGTCTCAGGCTTCAGGAGCTCAGCAATTAGCCCTCCTGCTCTGGGGAGGGTTGCACTGCTGGACTGGGCATCCTTGATAAGTCACAGGCCGGGTCCAAGGAAGCGTGTGGATGGGAAACTCTTACTTGCCTCTTGTTCCCCACTGATGCTCCGTCAGCCCTTTTAGAGCCAGAATCCAAGGGTGTGGGGAGTCTTGAACGAACCTTTGCTGCTGCTGCTAAGTCACTTCAGTCGTGTCCGACTCTGTGTGACCCCATAGACGGCAGCCCACCAGGCTCCCCTATCCCTGGGATTCTCCAGGCAAGCATACTGGAGTGGGTTGCCATTTCCTTCTCCAGTGCATGAAAGAGAAAAGTGAAAGTGAAGTCGCTCAGTCTGTCCGACTGTTAGCGACCCCATGGACNGCAGCCCACCAGGCTCCCCCATCCCTGGGATTCTCCAGGCAAGAATACTGGAGTGGGTTGCCATTTCCTTCTCCAATGCATGAAAGAGAAAAGTGAAAGTGAAGTCGCTCAGTCTGTCCGACTGTTAGCGACCCCATGGACTGCAGCCCACCAGGCTACTCCGTCCATTGGATTTTCCAGGCAAGAGTACT
Source organism: Oreotragus oreotragus (assembly GCA_006410675.1). Lineage (NCBI taxonomy): Eukaryota > Metazoa > Chordata > Mammalia > Artiodactyla > Bovidae > Oreotragus > Oreotragus oreotragus. Next base: position 330,763 of record SJYX01021488.1, on the reverse strand, counting down.
GGGGTGGGGTGCCATTGCCTTCCCCGTGAACGAACCTTTAGGCCACACGTTATAATTTCCAATTGGAAGTGAGAAGGAGAGACTTTGTTTTGGGCTCACAGCTTACGGCAGAACCAGAGGGACTGGCTCTCTGTGGTTGCTTCTCAGGGATTCGGGACTAAGTGCTAGGTCTGAGAGCTGCAGTTCACTCCTTTGACCACGTGGACCTGTAGGTAGTTCAGTGGTCCAAGAGGCTAAGGGGAAATTCAGTTACACACTCAACCCTGTAGTTCTGAGGTCTGAAATAGCGAGTAGAAGGCAGACAGATTCATATCTGCCCTGGATATTCATCCCTGGATTTGCTGGCTGGGTGGCCATGACAAAGTTGTTTCATCTCCCTGGGCCTCAGTCAACCTGCTTATCACACAGGAGTGATAATGCTGAATATCCTAAACACACATTCTGAAAAATTATTTGAGTCATTGTGTGTGTGTGTGTGTGTGTGTGTGTGTGTGTGCATGCACACGTGTGTGTATGTATGAGAGAGAAATACCAAGTACAGCTTCTGGCACAAAACAAGACAGGTACTCAGAAGATGGTGATGTATGATAATTTTCGTTCCTGTCACTGTCATCATCGGGTCTCCTGGCTGCATCCTGTGTGTGCAGCCGCCTCCTGCTTGTCCTTCAGGATTCAGCTTAGTCGCCTCCTCTGGGCACACTGCCTCACCACCCACCACCCCAGTCTGGATGCCACACCCTCCAGTGTGTGGTAAGAGCTCTTCTTCTTCTACATTGTCCCTGGAATTTGTATGTCTTTCTCCTCCATCTGATGCTAAGCTCAGTGAGCAGGGATTGTGTCTCATTCTCCCTGGATCCTCAGCACCAGCCTTTGGTAACTATTCATTGAATGAATGAATGACCTAACTCCAGGCCTGGAGGGCACAGCATGAAACGAAGCCAGTGGATGTGAACATAGCTGCTCATTTTCCAAGATTAATCATACATGCTTCCGTGCTGTGCAGAGAACACTGTGCTTTGGGGTTCAGAGCATCCCCCCGACCCCTACAAGCGACAGAGAGCCTGTGACACAGGTTATCTCCTTATATGGCCAATTGCAACTCAAGTCCTGCTGAGTCCTTCTTTTCTGGATACTTGGTTCATTCTTCTTGCAATATGGTTGTCGTTTACCTTGTCCTGTGATCACTTGCTTCCATAACCTGCTTCCGCCAAGCTCTTTGGGGATTCACCCCATTGTTGTTGTTCAGTCACTCAGTCATGTCCAGCTCTTTGCCACTCCATGGACTGCAGCACACCAGGCTTCCTTGTGCTTTACAATCTCCCAGGGCTTGCTCAAACTCATATCAGTTGAGTCAGTGATGCCATCCAACCATCTTGTCCTCTGTCATCCCCTTCTCCTCCTGCCTTCAATATTTCACAGCATCAAGGTCTTATCTAGTAAGTCAGCTATTCAAATCAGGTGGCCAAAGTATTGGAGGTTCAGCTTTAGCATCAGTCCTTCTAGTGAATATTCAGGGTTGATTTCCTTTAGGATGGACTGGTTTGATCTCCGTGCAGTCCAAAGGACTCTCAAGAGTCTTCTCCAACACCACAGTTCAAAAGCATCAGTTCTTNAGCTTTAGCATCAGTCCTTCTAGTGAATATTCAGGGTTGATTTCCTTTAGGATGGACTGGTTTGATCTCCGTGCAGTCCAAAGGACTCTCAAGAGTCTTCTCCAACACCACAGTTCAAAAGCATCAGTTCTTCGGTGCTCAGCCTTCTTTATGGTCCAAATCTCACATCCACATATGACTACTGGAAAAACTATAGTTTTAACTAGATGGTCCTGCTATTTAATATGTTGTCTAGGTTTGTCATAGCTTTTCTTCCAAGGAGCAAGCGTCTTTTCATCTCATGTCTGCAGTCACCATCTACAGTGGTTTTGGAGCCCAAGAAAAGAAAGTCTCTCACTGTTTCTATTGTTTCCCATCTATTTTCCATGAAGTGACAGGACCAGATGCCATAATCTTAGTTTTCTGAATGTTGAGTTTTAAGCCAGTTTTTTTTTTTTTTTTTTTTTTTACTCTCTTTTTCACGTTCATCAAGAGGCTCTTTAGTTCCTCTTCACTTTCTGCCATAAGGGTGGTCATATCTGAGATTATTGATATATCTCCTGGCAATCTTGATTCCAGCTTGTGCTTCTTCCAGCTTGGCATTTCTCGTGATGTACTCTGCATATGAGATAAATAAGCAAGGTGACAAATATACAGCCTTGATGTACTCTTTTCCCAATTTTGAGCCAGTCTGTTGTTCTATGTCCAGTTTTAACTGTTGCTTCTTGGCCTGCATACAGGTTTCATGGGAAGCAGGTAAGGTGGTCTGGTATTCCGATCTCTTTAAGAATTTCCCACAGTTTGTTGTGATCCACAAAGGCTTTAGTGTAGTCAATGAAGCAGAAGTAGATGTTTTTCTGGAATTCTCTTGCTTCTCTATGATCCAGCAGATGTTGGCAACTTGATCTCTGGTTCCTCTGCCTTTTCTAAATCTAGCTTGTACATCTGGAAGTTCTTGGTTCACGTACTGTTGAAGCCCAGCTTGGAGAATTTTGAGCATTACTTTGCTAGCATGTGAAATGAGAGCAATTGTGCAGTAGTTTGAACATTCTTTGGCGTTGCCTTCCTTTGGGGTTGGAATGAAAACTGACTATTTCCAGTCCTGTAGCCACTCTTGACTTCCTACTTTTGCATTCTAGTCCCCTATGATGAAAAGGATAGCTTTTTTGGTGTTAGTTCTGGAAGGTCTTATAGGTCTTCATAGAACTGTTCAACTTCAGCTTCTTTGGCATTAGTGGTTGGGGTATAGACTTGGATTACTGTGATATTGAATGGTTTGCCTTGGAAATGAACAGAGATCATTCTGTCATCTTTGAGATTGCACCCAAGTTCTGCATTTCAGACTCTTTTGTTGAGTATGAGGGCTATTCCATTCCTTCTAAGGTTCTTGCCCACAGTAGTAGATATAAATGGTCATCTGAATTAAATTTGCCCATTTTGGTCCATGTTAGTTCACTGACTCCTAAAATGTCAGTGTTCATTCTATGCTCTCCCCATGGCTGTCTGTATTGGACACCTGTTGCCACTGTGAACTGCCAGGGTGTCCATGTGTATAGATGCTACTGCTAGTAGGGTATGCGTGGTATATCAGTGAATGAATGCATGAGTGATTTCTTACTCTAGTTCTAGCGTAGGAGCCTATTCAGCTGTTGCCTTATTATGTGGTATGCCAGTTTTTCTACTAATCCAGAGTTCTTAGTTCCTGGAAACTAAGAACTCTAGAATAAAAAATAGAACTTTTTTTTTTTTTTTTTTTGCTGCACCACATGGCATGTAGGATCTTATTTTCCCTACCAGGGGTTGAAGCTGTGCCCCCTGCATTGAAGGCTTGGCATCTTATCCACTGGACCGCCAGGGAAGTTCCACAAGGATCTTATTAAATACTTCTGTGTTCTCATAGTACTGGATAAATCAGTTTGAATGGCTAATTAATTACTGTGATTTCCTCAAATTTTCTATCCCATTAAGACTTCTGAAGCAAAAAAAAAAAAAAAAAAGAGTCTTATTAGCCTTGTTAAGGAGTCACAGTATCTGAAAGAATTGACCAAGCTTGCGTCCCAGTGATGAAACATATGGCATGTGGGATTCCACACGACGGGTGGAAATCCTGAGAGTTTTTCTAATCATTTCCTCACAGGCACTAATTACTTTAATGAAGGCAAAAGATCTCAGTTAAAGAGAATTATTAGACTCGGACAATAGCAGTTGTCAATGTAGCCCTCATTAAAACCTTAGTTAATTGAGTTGCCTTGTGCTGGATGGTCACTGGCTTTGGGCTTTCCCAGCGATGTCTGTGGAAAGAAAGCAGGACATCCCTGATGGCCCAGTGGTTGAGAATCTGTGTACCAGTGCAAGGGACACAGATTCTATCCCTGGTCTGGAAGATCCCACATACTGCGGGGCAACTAAATCCACAAGCCACAGCTGTTAAGGCCACATCCCATAACTAATGAAGCCTGTGTGCCCCAATAAGAGAAGCCACCACAATGAGAAGCTTCTGCACTGTTACAAAGAGTAGCCTCTGCTGACCACAACTAGAGAAACCCCGTGCAGAGAAACAAAATCTCAACACAGTAAAAATAAAATGAACTTGGTGCTGCTAAGTCGCTTCAGTCGGGTCCGACTCTTAGCGACCCCATGGACTGCAGCCCACCAGGCTCCTCCGTCCATTGGATTTTCTAGGCAAGAGTACTGGGGTGGGGTGCCATTGCCTTCCCTGAAAATAAACTTAAAATTAAATAAATTAAAAAATATTGAACCATTGGGGGAAAAAAGGATGGCAGAGGGTCTCTGCTCATTCTGGGCCAGGCTGAGGCCATGGCAGCTCTGAGCTTTCCCCACCCTGCATGTGGAGTTCTGAGCTAGGGGCGCTGGAGGAGGGTGGTAGGGGGAGCTCAGGGGAAAATGAATTGACTGCCCACACCTTGGAGTCTGGGGAGGGGAGAGGAGTTATGAGCTCATGATGTGAACTTGAGTGCTTGTGGGAGTAAAAAACATTTCAAACCAGCTACCAACCTAGTCAGTAGAGCTCTGTGTGTGATAGGGGTGCAAGGATAAGTAGTCATTTGAGGCCGGAAGGGTTGGTCTCTGCATGTCATCTTGGAGTATGACAATGATGAGAATAACTAACACCTGCATATAGGAGTGACTAAGGGAGCCTGGGTTCTAAGGGAGTTGCAGAGACCCAAGTTTATAGCCGAGCTCAGCCGCTTACTAGCTGACTGACCTCTGGCAAGGTACTTAAACCCTCTGCTTCTCCATCTCTTTTGTGAGGCATAATAATAGAGGACTCCTCTGTCTTTTGTGCAAGGTGACATGTTCTCCACCTGGGACTAGAACCTAGGTCTTATCAATTCATGGCCTACACTTTGTACACACTACTGTGGAGGGAAAGGGGACTGTGTTTGTTTAATTAGCTGGTGTTGGGAAGAGCTTTGGAGAGACAAAGCTCTTGATAAGTGGTAATCCTCTTAAATCTGTGTAGGGCTGATGTGTGAATGGAATATACAAGGCAAACAGCACTGGGGGAACTGACGAGGAGGGCAGGGTGGCCCAGACAGAGAGACAGAGAGAGAGAGAGAAAATGAGTGAATGAGTGTGGAGCACGTGCACACAAGTTCGTATGTGTGTCTGTGGATGCACATGCATCGTTTTTGCTCACCTTGCCGCTGCTGCTGCTGCTAAGTCGCTTCAGTCGTGTCCGACTCTGTGCGACCCCATAGACGGCAGCCCACCAGGATCCCCTGTCCCTGGGATTCTTCAGGCAAGAACACTGGAGTGGGCTGCCATTTCCTTCTCCAATGCATGAAAGTGAAAAGTCAAAGTGAAGTCGCTCAGTTGTGTCTGACTCTTCATGACCCCATGGACTGCAGCCTACCAGGCTCCTCCACCCATGGGATTTTCCAGACAAGAACACTGGAGTGGGGTGCCATCGCCTTCTCCGTTGCTCACCTTGAGGGTGCTTCAAAGTGATGGGTAGGGATTAAAGTATCAGATGGGACCAACAGGAGACTTCCATGTCTTTGCATCCCAGGAGTTCTGGGATTCTCTCCTTGGTTGGAAGGTGACCCTGGGTTCTGGGGCAGAGAAGCATGGAAGTTCTGAATGCACATCTGTGTGGCCCAGGGGAGGTATTGAAGAAGAACCTGGTGCAGAGTGAGCTCTCTGCTTGCTGCCCTGCTCATTCAATGTCTCAGGGTGCTTATAACATTTGAAAATTGGCCTGATGATTCCTTCTGGCAAAGTTGCCAGTCCTGCTGTAGCCTGGGATTGGGGGATCTGTGAACTCAGAGACACTCTGTTCTGCTTTGACTCAGTGGCGGACAATCTGTTTTCCCTTAGGAGCTGGGTTTTGGTCTTCAGTTATCAGTCAGTGCTCTCTCTCCTCTGTTCCCGCCTCCTCCCCATAAGGAGGCTCCACCCACATCCTCACTAGCTTCCTTCTTTTGCCTTCCTCCTTTCCTCTGCTGGTGGTGAGAGCACACTGCTTTTGGCCAGCCAGAAGCCGACCTGGGTTGAAGATGTAAGTGCCTGTAGTTCCTTGCGGGGGTGGGGGTGGGGTGGGATGGGGGATCCCAGGAAATAATCATTTCCTTGACACGCGAGACCACAAAGGGGAAGCAGATAATAAAGCAGGTTGTAGGTTACACTATGGGCAGCCACCACCTAGCCCCACTAGGGACAGTGGGAGAGCGTACAGGGCGTCCGAGAGCAAGGTATCCTGTTGGCCGCAGACCGGAGACTGTGACACTTGGGCCCTGCGTGTGTACCTGGGCTGCATGGGTTCCGGGGACCAGAAAGTTCTCAGGTGAGCTGCAGGTGCCTGAGGCTGGAAGCCCTTGAACTGGGGAGCATGAGCGGAGGTGAGCAGGGCCCCGCAGCTTCTCCTGGCCACCCGAACCACCCTGGAGACCAGACCCGTACCCAGCTGCTGGGTACGGGCAGCTCCTCGGGCCATAACCCGCTCACATGGAGATGCCAGCTGCCCTCCGGGGTTAGGAGCATGTCTGCAATTTTTTGTTTCCTGAAGAGCCTGAGGGTGACCTGATTTATGAGAACGACAAACAAATGGAGAGTTTCCAGCATCCTAGGCCCTCTGTCCTTTTCCTGCACACCTCACTTTGCTTCTCTCTCTGTAGCCCATGAAACAGGATAATTTCCTTTTTTAAATTTTGGCTGTTCCTTCTCCGTTGCTCACCTTGAGGGTGCTTCAAAGTGATGGGTAGGGATTAAAGTATCAGATGGGACCAACAGGAGACTTCCATGTCTTTGCATCCCAGGAGTTCTGGGATTCTCTCCTTGGTTGGAAGGTGACCCTGGGTTCTGGGGCAGAGAAGCATGGAAGTTCTGAATGCACATCTGTGTGGCCCAGGGGAGGTATTGAAGAAGAACCTGGTGCAGAGTGAGCTCTCTGCTTGCTGCCCTGCTCATTCAATGTCTCAGGGTGCTTATAACATTTGAAAATTGGCCTGATGATTCCTTCTGGCAAAGTTGCCAGTCCTGCTGTAGCCTGGGATTGGGGGATCTGTGAACTCAGAGACACTCTGTTCTGCTTTGACTCAGTGGCGGACAATCTGTTTTCCCTTAGGAGCTGGGTTTTGGTCTTCAGTTATCAGTCAGTGCTCTCTCTCCTCTGTTCCCGCCTCCTCCCCATAAGGAGGCTCCACCCACATCCTCACTAGCTTCCTTCTTTTGCCTTCCTCCTTTCCTCTGCTGGTGGTGAGAGCACACTGCTTTTGGCCAGCCAGAAGCCGACCTGGGTTGAAGATGTAAGTGCCTGTAGTTCCTTGCGGGGGTGGGGGTGGGGTGGGATGGGGGATCCCAGGAAATAATCATTTCCTTGACACGCGAGACCACAAAGGGGAAGCAGATAATAAAGCAGGTTGTAGGTTACACTATGGGCAACCACCACCTAGCCCCACTAGGGACAGTGGGAGAGCGTACAGGGCGTCCGAGAGCAAGGTATCCTGTTGGCCGCAGACCGGAGACTGTGACACTTGGGCCCTGCGTGTGTACCTGGGCTGCATGGGTTCCGGGGACCAGAAAGTTCTCAGGTGAGCTGCAGGTGCCTGAGGCTGGAAGCCCTTGAACTGGGGAGCATGAGCGGAGGTGAGCAGGGCCCCGCAGCTTCTCCTGGCCACCCGAACCACCCTGGAGACCAGACCCGTACCCAGCTGCTGGGTACGGGCAGCTCCTCGGGCCATAACCCGCTCACATGGAGATGCCAGCTGCCCTCCGGGGTTAGGAGCATGTCTGCAATTTTTTGTTTCCTGAAGAGCCTGAGGGTGACCTGATTTATGAGAACGACAAACAAATGGAGAGTTTCCAGCATCCTAGGCCCTCTGTCCTTTTCCTGCACACCTCACTTTGCTTCTCTCTCTGTAGCCCATGAAACAGGATAATTTCCTTTTTTAAATTTTGGCTGTGCAGGCTCTTTGTTGTGGCTCGGGGGTTTTGTGTATTTGCAGTGTGCCAGCTTAGTTGCTCTGAAGCATGTGAGGTCTTAGCTCCCCAACCCGGGGTCAAACTCATGTCCCTGCATTGGAAGGTGGGTTCTTAACCACCTGGGCCACCAGGGAAGACCCTTTGAAAAAAATAAGGTAGAAATGGAAATTATCTTCTAGTAGGGGCAACTGAGGCAAAGAGTGAAGTGATTCACTCCAGTTCACACAGTTGGTGGTGGAAGAAAATGGCAGCTCGTTCAAGTTTTCTTGCCTGGAAAATTCCATGGACAGAGGAGCCTGGTGGGCTACAGACCCTGGGCTACAGGGTCAGCGTCAGGCACGACTGAGTAACTGAGCACACACACACACACACAGTTGGTAGGAGGCAGGTTCATAACTTTGACCAGGGGCCTTCACTCTGCCCTGTACCAGCTCTTCTGCCTCATCTCAGGATCCACAATGCCTACTGATGCCAACTAGCATGTCCCAAAATGCTGACAGGCTGGGTGGGCTTTTCCCGTGGGCCTCCTGTGTATAGGGATACCCGAATGAGATCAACTCTAAGTGTGTGTTAGTAACTCCCCTGAATTGTGGATTGATGAGGACCTGGGCCTAGGGGGACAGGAATTGCCTTTAAATCAGGTTCTGAAGAACATTCCAGCCTCTAACCCCTGGATAAATTTGTCTCTGCCTGGCAGGGCCTGGCAACTGCCGGTGGCCCAGCTCCTGCCTCATTACCAGGAAGCCCAGCCCTGCCAGTGCCTGCTTTGTCACTTTCTTTGTCCCAGGGAGCCCCTGGAGACCTTTAGGAACGTGTTCCACCTGTTGGGCCTGGCTGGCACTCTCCCTGCCCGCAGGGCCTGAAACAATGACGTTGCTGTTGGGCTTCATGATCACTTGTGGGCAGGGAACCCCAGGGACCTGTTCAGCAGGGCGCTCACTTCTATTTTAATCAGGGCCAAAGAGCCCTGGAGTAGGAATAGGAGATCTTGATTTAAGTTCCACTAATTACCATGCATCCTTGTACTTCTGTTTTCTGGGCCTTAGTTTCCTCATGTGCTGAGCATAGAACCTAATGTCCCTTCCATTCCCAAAGTGCCAGGAGTCAGAGAGAGAGACAGGAGGTCGTTGGGTTACAGAGAGGGCAGAGGGTTAACGGCTGATTTCAGACACGGGTCTCCCTAGGGTCCCAGCTGTCTGCTAGCTGACAGTTCAAGGACCCAGGACCCTGAGAACAGTCTCAGAGACCTTGGACCCTGCCTGTCCCAGGAGCTTGAAAGCATGGCTGCCCTTAGGTCTCCGTGGGAACAAGGGGCAGAGGGAAGAACAGGGAGATGGTGCGTGGTGGGTTGGGGAGGGAGCTGTGGACACAGCCAGAGTTGAGCGGCTGGAGTCTGGCCCAGCCCCAGGCACAGAAGGGCTGCTGGAATGGGCCAGGTCATGATGGATTGTTCCTGCTTGGCATCTGGGCCAATAACCCCAGCACTAAGGGATCCCTGGGAGTGGCGAAGCTGGAACTCAGTTGTAAAGACAGCAATGGAGAACAGAGCTTCCGTAAGGGAGTCCTGAGGAAGAGCCTGCTGGATCGTTCTTTCAAATTGGCTGTGACAGAGATGTCCCCCAAGGAGCCGTGCTTAGCTCCATCTCTCACCAGATGGAAGCTAGCTGCTTTGGTCCAGAGGATTTGGCCCTGTTACTGCCAACAGGGTGGATGAATTAGGAGGGCGGCCCCATATTGCCTCAGTCCGTAGTCTGTGTTTTTGCAAAGAAGAAAGCAACATCGTCGAGCACCTACTATGTGCCAGGCTCTGTGCTCCACTCCAGGGTATTCACAGATGGATCAGGCAGAGACCCTTCCCTCCAGGGGCTTAGGTCCTAGGGGCAGAGGCAGGCCACTGTCAGACGTTCCGGCATCTGTGGAAGATGAATGCAGAAGACGGGGGTGTGCCACAGATGGGAGATGGTTGGAAATTCCCCAGAGGATTTACTGGGGAAGACTGAGGGTGAGGGGGCGGGTGTGGGTGGATTTCTTTCTAGGGAAACTTCGCAAGCAGAGGCATCGTGGCAGGATTGTGTCCCTGCCCTGCATGGATGGGCTGGGGGGATTCAGGCTGGATCCGTAACAAACACCCGGGAACAGTGGGCAGCTCTGGTCCCTGTGCAGGAAGGGAGGCTGAGCCTTGAGTGGGAAGCAGAGGCATTGGAGATGGGCATGCACGAGGCACCAAGCCCCCCAAGGACATTCAGGTAATCAAAGGCCAGCATGGGAACCAAGTTGGACCTTGAGAAGGCAATTTTCAGACATGTGAATGAGGTGCTCAGATTTTACCAGGCTCCCCTCTGCATCAGGCCATGAACCACTGTACTTTCCTTGCATTGAACAAGCCTGCGACTCACTATACTTGCCTGTGCAAGTGAAACCAGGACCCGCTCTGCATCAGGCAGTTTCACTGGGCTTTTGCTCCGGGTTCCTTGGCCTCTGCGTGATCTGTCTGAGTGGGTCCAGGAGCGGTAATGGGTAAGTGTGGCTGGAGCAGTAAGTTCACTTAGGACTCAGATCCTCACTGAGAACCTTCTCTGAGCCCTGTGGCTGTTGGCAAAATGTTATGTATATGTAGCCACGTGTGTTTCTCTGGGAAAGAGTCTGAAATGTTCTTTTTTAGGAAAAATTTTTTCCTTTTTTAAAAAATAATTTTTCTTGGAGTATAGTTGTTTTAAAATGTTACATTAGTTTCTACTGTACAGCAGAATGAATCAACTGTACATATATATATATATATATGTATATTCCCTCCCTTTTGGATTTCCTTCCTATTTGCTGCTGCTGCTCCTAAGTCGCTCCAGTCGTAATTAGGAGGGCGGCCCCATATTGCCTCAGTCCGTAGTCTGTGTTTTTGCAAAGAAGAAAGCAACATCGTCGAGCACCTACTATGTGCCAGGCTCTGTGCTCCACTCCAGGGTATTCACAGATGGATCAGGCAGAGACCCTTCCCTCCAGGGGCTTAGGTCCTAGGGGCAGAGGCAGGCCACTGTCAGACGTTCCGGCATCTGTGGAAGATGAATGCAGAAGACGGGGGTGTGCCACAGATGGGAGATGGTTGGAAATTCCCCAGAGGATTTACTGGGGAAGACTGAGGGTGAGGGGGCGGGTGTGGGTGGATTTCTTTCTAGGGAAACTTCGCAAGCAGAGGCATCGTGGCAGGATTGTGTCCCTGCCCTGCATGGATGGGCTGGGGGGATTCAGGCTGGATCCGTAACAAACACCCGGGAACAGTGGGCAGCTCTGGTCCCTGTGCAGGAAGGGAGGCTGAGCCTTGAGTGGGAAGCAGAGGCATTGGAGATGGGCATGCACGAGGCACCAAGCCCCCCAAGGACATTCAGGTAATCAAAGGCCAGCATGGGAACCAAGTTGGACCTTGAGAAGGCAATTTTCAGACATGTGAATGAGGTGCTCAGATTTTACCAGGCTCCCCTCTGCATCAGGCCATGAACCACTGTACTTTCCTTGCATTGAACAAGCCTGCGACTCACTATACTTGCCTGTGCAAGTGAAACCAGGACCCGCTCTGCATCAGGCAGTTTCACTGGGCTTTTGCTCCGGGTTCCTTGGCCTCTGCGTGATCTGTCTGAGTGGGTCCAGGAGCGGTAATGGGTAAGTGTGGCTGGAGCAGTAAGTTCACTTAGGACTCAGATCCTCACTGAGAACCTTCTCTGAGCCCTGTGGCTGTTGGCAAAATGTTATGTATATGTAGCCACGTGTGTTTCTCTGGGAAAGAGTCTGAAATGTTCTTTTTTAGGAAAAATTTTTTCCTTTTTTAAAAAATAATTTTTCTTGGAGTATAGTTGTTTTAAAATGTTACATTAGTTTCTACTGTACAGCAGAATGAATCAACTGTACATATATATATATATATATGTATATTCCCTCCCTTTTGGATTTCCTTCCTATTTGCTGCTGCTGCTCCTAAGTCGCTCCAGTCGTGTCCGACCCTGTGCAACCCCATAGACGGCAGCTCACCAGGCTCCCCCGTCCCTGGGATTCTCCAGGCAAGAACACTGGAGTGGGTTGCCATTTCCTTCTCCAATGCATGAAAGTGAAAAGTGAAAGTGAAGTCGCTCAGTTGTGTCCGACTCTTCGTGACCCCATGGACCGCAGCCCCCCAGGCTCCTCCGCCCATGGGATTTTCCAGGCAAGAGCACTGGAGTAGGGTGTTCCTTCCCATTTAGGTCACCGCAGAGCTCTGAGTTGAGTTCCCTGTGCTATACGTATGTTCCCATTAGTTGTCTATTTTACACATAGCGTTAATAGTGCATATGTGTCAATCCCAGTCTCTCCATTCATCCCACCCTGCTTTCCCCCTTGGTATCCATATATTCATTCTCTACATCCGTATCTCTGTTTCTGCTTTGCAAATAAGATCATCTGCACCATTTTTCTAGATTTTGCATATACACATTAATATATGATATTTGCTTTTCTCTTTCTGACTTATTTCACTCTGTTTGACACTCTCTAGATCCACCCATGTCTCTGCAAACAATCAGATTCTCAAAATAAGTCTTTTACCTCCTGAACAGTTAGGGTTAGAACTGTTGAGACAGGCTCTGTTTGCCTTGCCCTCCATTGTATTACTGGTATTACAAGGCTAAGAGCTTGTCTTAGCCTGTTTGGGCCTCTCTAACAAATTACCGTAGATTGGCTGGCTTACAAATAACAGAAATTCATTTCTGTCAGTTCTGGAGGCTGGGATGTCTAAGATCAGGGTACTGGAAGATTTGGTATAACCATCTTTTTTTTGCTGTAACCTCACATGGTAGAAGGGGCAAGGAAGCTCTTTGGGGCCTATTTTCTTTCTAAACTTTTTTCTTTTTATTGGAGTATAGCCGATTAACAATGTTGTGATAGTTTCAGGTGGACAGCAAAGGTACTCAGCCATGAATATGCATGTATCCCTTCTCCCCCAAACTCCCCCCCATCCAGGCTGCCACATAACATTGAGCAGAGTTCCCTGTGCTATACAATAGGTCCTTGTTGGTTATCCACTTTAAATATATCAGTGAGTATATGATATTCCCAAACTCCCTAACTATTCTTTCTTTGGGCCTCTTTTGTTAATGGAACTAATCCCAGCGCAAAGGTTCCACCTTCATGATCCGATCATCTCCCAAAGGCCCCATCTCCTAATGTTTAATACCATCACATTGGGGTTCTGGATTCCAACCTATGAATTCTGGGGGGAACACAAACCTTCAATTTATAGCAGTGCTTGATAAATAATTACTAGATGACTAGGGTTCCATGGGGTCGCAGAGTTGGGCACGACTGAGAGCGACTAACACTTTCACTAACAGTTTTCCTAGGTGATTAAAAGGAATAAGGTTCACAGACGGGGACAGCTTTTAAGGCAGATGTTCACAGCCCTGTGGAAAAGCTCTTGTTTAGCTTGTTTAATAAACACTTACTTAGCTCCACTGGTGTGCCAGGTCGTAAGTACAGTACTATTACTGCTCCTGTTGCCATTGCTACCGCTGTGTCTTCAGCTCCACCCAGCCCTGTTTATGATGTGCCAAGCATCATGCTAAGCCCTTTACAAACACAGTCTCATTTAGTCCTTACAACTGTCCAGTGAGGTCGACACCGTTACCCCCGTTTTAAAGTCAAGGCTCAGAGAACGGCTAAGTCACTTGCCAAAGATCATGCAATCACTGGCAAAGCTCTCATTCCAATCCAAGTCTGCCTAGTTCCAAAACCTGTGTCCTCAGCCACTATTTCAGGGCTGGGTGGCTCAGTGCTGAGAACTAGGAGTCCTCCCACCTCTTTCCTGTTTCTCCAGGTTGGCTGAATTCTCTTTGGCTGAGAGATGTGGAGTAGCCACATCTCTGCCATCACAGGCTGCCCAGCCCAAAGTCCCTGTCCACTGGGAAAGGAACTCTGAGTCCCGGGTGAGGGGAGGAAAGCAGCAGGGCACAGGGAGCCTGGAGGGCTGGCCCGGGGTTCCTGGGAGCCCTCTCCCCAGGGGAACCTTTCTCACTGTCTGCTTTCTAGTCTCTGATCAGCTGACTGCTGGGAGGCCGTCCTGCTAGGACAAGATCAGGGCATTGGGCACTTGGAGCTGTCGGGGAGAAATATGGGAATCATTTCAACAGGTAATCACAGGATACTGTGAGCTTGTTCAGTGCAAAGAAAGCTCAAATGGCACAGAAACCCTTTCCCAGATAATCAATGGACGTTGCACCTAAGGGATTTCCTGTGGATGGCCACAAAGAAGTCTTCCCTGGGGCCCTGGTGGAGGCATGAAGGGCTGGGCTGGAGGGGCTGGCAGGAGTGGTGGCTGTGATGTCCGAGGGGCCGATGAGAGGTTCAGGGGAGTGGAGGAGAGCGTGCCTTTACCTCTGATCAGGAGTTTAGAGACTGCATTTTAGCCCCATCTCGGTCACTTACACAAAAACTTGGCCAAGTCGTTTTTCTGAAGCCTCAATTTCCTCCTCTCTGAAGTAGAGGGGCTTGATTGCATGGGTTTAGTCAGTTCAGACACTCTGATTCTGCCATCTCTAGAGGTTCCTCAGCTGGAATGTCAAGACAAAAAACCTTTGTAATAATCAACATGGGCACGGGGTAAAGCTTGTGCTTGTCTTCATGTGTATCTTTTTGCAACAGCTAGCATTCCTTGAGGATGCAGGACATATTAGGCTCTATGGCAAGTACAGTATTTCTTTTATCCCTCATGTGCTAAGTGCTAAGTTGCTTCAGTTGTGTCCGACTCTCTGTGACCCTATGGGCTGTAGCCCCCCAGGCTCCTCTGTCCATGGGATTCTCCAGGCAAGAATACTCAACCCTATGGAGTGGGTTGCCATGCCCTCCTCCAGGAAGTCTTCCCAACCCAGCCCTCATAACAACCCCATTTTACCAATGAGGACCTGAAGCTCCGAAAGGGTGAGTTACTTACCCCAGACCACATAGTCTGTAGGGAGCAGAAAAGAGTTGCCTATCTGAACTGTTAGATTTCAAAGCTCGTGCCCTCAAGCACTGGGCTAGAGTTTTTCAATCTCTTGACCACAGTCCACAACAGAAATACATTTCAGAGTCCAACCCAGATTACCCAGAGATACAGTTATACAAACTGAAATGCTGTGTGGTCTGTGCACTGACAGTTCCCATTTTCATTGCTTTTCATCTCTTTCTTGATCATCTTTATTGTATTAGTTTCCTGTGGCTGCCCTAACAAAGGACCACAAACTGGGTCACTTAAAACAGCAGAAGTTTGGTCTGTCTCAGTTCTGGCGGCTAGAAGTTGTTTTTTTTAATTTGTTTTATTGAAGTATAGTTGATTTATAATGTTTTGTTAATTTCTGATGTATAGCAAAGTGATTCAGTTATATATTAATACGTTATTTTTCACATTCTTTTCCATTATAATTTGTCACAGGATATCAAATATAGTTCCCTGAGCTATACAGTAGGACCTTCATGTTTATTCATTCCATACATAATAGTTCGTATCTGTTAATCCCAGACTTATATACACCATGGGCTTCCCTGATAGCTCAGTTGGTAAAGAGTCTGCCTGCAATGCAGGAGACCCTGGTTCGATTCCTGGGTTGGTTCCTGGTCTGATTCTCGGTTCGATATCTGGGTCTATTCATCATAGTTTGTATCTGCTAATCCCAAACTCCCACTCCTTCCCCTCACCCTGCAACCCCAGGTCTCTTCTCTGTGTCTGTGAGTCTGTTTCTGTTTTGTAGACACATTCATTCGTGTCAGATTTTAGATTCTGCATATAAGTGATATCATATGCTGTCTGTCTTTCTCTTTCTGACTTACTTCACGTAGTGTGATCGTCTCTAGGTCCATTATTGCCTCCTTTCTACGGCTGAGGAGTACTCCGGGGTGTGTGTGTGTGTGCGTGTGTGTGTGCGTGTGTGTGCGTGTGTGTGTGCGTGTGTGTGTGTGTGCGTGTGCGCGTGTGCGTGTGTGTGTACATGTGTGTGTGTGTGCGTGTGCGCGTGTGCGTGTGTGTGTGTACATGTGTGTGTGTGTGTGTGTGCATGTGAGCATGCACCACATCTTTATCCATTCATCTGTTGATGGGCATTTAGGTTGTTTCCGTGTCTTGGAATAGTGCTGCTATGAACATAGATGTGCATGTATCTTTTTGAATTATAGTTTTGTCCAGGTATATGCCCAGGAACGGAATTACTGGATCATATGGTAGCTCCATTTTTAGTTTTTTTGAGGAATCTCCCTACTGTTTTCCATAGTGGCTGCAATAATTTACATTCTCACTAACAGTGTAGGAGGGCTTCCTTTTCTCTATACCCTCTGCAGCATTTGTCATTTGTTGATTTTTTTTTTAATGATGACCTTCTGACTGGTGTGAGATGATACCTCATTGTAGTTTTGATTTTCGTTTCTTTAATAATTAGCAGTGTTGAACATCTTTTCATGTGCTTGTTGGCCATCTATATGTCTTCTTTGGAAAACTGTCTATTTGGGTCTTCTGCCCACTTTTCGATTGGGTTATTTTCTTGCTATTGATTACATGAGCTGTTTGTTGGGTGCGTCATTTACAACTATTTTCTCCCAGTTTGTCAGCTGTCTTTTCCTTTTGTTCTGGTTTCTTTGCTGTACAAAACCTTGTAAGTTTGATTTGGTCCCATTTGTTTATTTTTGCTTTTACTATCACTTTGGGTGACTGCCATAAGAAAAACATTGCATCAATTTATGTCAGAGAATGTTTTGCCTATGTTTTCTTTAAGAGTTGTATGGAGTCATGTTTTATATTTAAGTCTTTAAGCCATTTTGAGTTTATTTTTGTGTTTGGTATGAGGATGTGTTCTAACTTTATTGATTTGCATGCAACTGTTCAGCTTTCCCAACACCATTTGTTGAAGAGACTCTGTTTACTCCATTGTATATTGTACTATCCTTTGTCAGAAATTAATTGAATATTAGGTGTGTGGGTTTATTTCTGGGCTCTTTCTTCAGTTCCATCGATCCGTATATCTGTCTTTGTGTCAATACCATGCTGTTTTGATTACTGTAGCTTTGTAGTATTGTCTGAATGGAGGCCAAAAGGTTGAAACCGAGGTGTTGACAGAGTCGAGTTCCCTTGAAGGCTCAAGGGGAGAATCTGTTCCATGCTTCTTCTGATGACTTCAGGCCATCCTTGGCTTTTGGCTGTATTAGTCTTGTCTATGCCCCTGGTTCAATTCCTGTGTCAGGAAGATCCACTGGAGAAGGAATAGGCTACCCACTCTAGTATTCTTGGGCTTCCCTTGTGGCTCAGCTGGTAAAGAATCTGCCTGCAATGTGGGAGACCTGGGTTCAGTCCCTGGGTTGGAAAGATCCCCTGGAGAAGGGAAAGGCTACCGACTTCAGTATTCTGGCCTGGAGAATTCCATGGACTGTATAGTCCATGGGGTCACAAAGAGTAGGACATGACTGATCAACTTTCACTCCACGTCACTGCCCCCTTGGTCACATTGCCCCCCTGTGTCTCTTCTACTCTCTGTGTCTATCTTATAGGGATACCTGTGGTTACATTCAGAGTCCACCTCATAGTCCAGGACAGGCCTTCCTCTCAAGATCTTTAACTTAATCATATCATTTGCCGTATAAGGTAATATTCATAGATTCCAAAGATTGGGACAGGAATCTCTGTTTTGGGGGACCACTATGCCTACAATTATGGACTGGTGAGTTTTTTGCATTCTCTGTAAATTTCAAAAAGTTACCACCACTATTCACTTTGAAGGTCCAATTGTCCCATCACTGGCCAAGTGGGAGAACCTTCAAGGCAGCCTCTTGATCATTAGACCCACTAGTCTGGGGCAATTTCTTGCTCTCTAATGCAAGATGTCTCAGGTTCACCCTGTGTATTCCTTGTCCCTGGACTGGAATTTCTTCTGGGCACCCTGGCTTCTTTCAGTAGGAAATGGAATAGTATTTCTCTTTGATGTTGTCTATTCTACCCTATTTCATTGAAAAATTTTACTGATTGCAATCTACCTAATTGATATCAAACTGCCACCTGCAGTTTGTGCTGGGCTCATCTGCGTTTGCTTGCCTTTCCCACAAATTTAACTTTCTTCCCATGTAAGTGTGCAGTAGCCACAGAACAGGGCCAGATCTCCAGCCACTGGTTCTCCCGTGGCCCCAGCACTGAGTCTGCTTACAGAGGGTGGCCCTTCACACTTCTGGCTGCCGCCCTGTCCTCAGTCCTGCTTCCTGCTAGACTTCATCGCTCTCCTCCCCTCGCTGTGCTCTTCTCTCCTCCCCACTCCCAGCTCAGCTCCTCTACTCACTGTCACTCTTCTGCATTGCCATTCTAAGAGGCTAATGTGAAAATTGTTCACAGATGGCACAAACAATATGGAAAAGAGCCTCTCTCTTCATCAGAGCAACGCGAGATAGTGTTTTTAAATGATTAAATTGTTATCACAATAATTATGTTAAAATCCCAAACATCTCCTCAATGTGCTGCTTCAGCCTTTCATCAAGGGCTCCTGAGGCCCCCTTGGTGGTTCTCAGGAGGCAACACCTACGGGGGTTCGAAGAACTGATGGTCCAGTCCCTTTCTGTGGCCTTCAAACCGGGACTCTATGGAGAGAAATCTTTGGGCAGTGTGGCTGTATCCCCCGCAGCTCCTCACCTGTAAACCAGGTGCCAAGCCGGGCCCCTGGCCAGGTTCTAGCAGACTTTGCTTGTGGCTGCCACAGCTCTATCCTCACACACAGGCTCTGCCTCTCACTTTATTTACTGTGGAGCCCACAGGTGCTCCCGGAGGCCTTGTCCTGCCCACTCCACAGTGCCGGCCCCCCAGCTTCTTTGCACCCTCTCAGAGCCAGCTGGCACAGAGGGAGAAAGCAAACTGGATGAAATCTTTCACATCACTTAAGATTGACGGACACTTGGTCTCTTACCTTCCCCAGAATGTTTGCATTTTGGGAGTATCTTGGAAGTCTGTCACAGCTCTCTCCTTCCTCCCTATCTATCGGGCAGACCCTTGTTTCTTTCTCCCAGGACTGTGACCAGCTCCTGCCTCTCTCACTCCCGTCCAGCCCCTCTCCCCACCTACTGCCCCAGAGAGAAAGCTCAGGAAACCACATCTAAAGGAAGACCACTTTATCTCTGGTTATCCAGGAGGAAGGGCAGTGGTGGGGATGGAAGAGAGACCTGGGAAAGAGGAGACGCACTTTGTATTAAAATTAAAGACTAGCAGTCATGAAGCTGCTCTTAAAACAAATATTTTAAAATAGATTTTAATTTCATAGTGTGGTCAGCCAAGGCAGCGAGGGAAGAGCCAGGGGAGGCTGAGCAAGAAAGGGCCCTGACCTGCAGAAGCAGGGGGGAAATTATGAACAGATTCTGTGCCTCATTTTAGTTTAGAGATTCAGCGCCATTGCCTCTTATCACTCACATGGATAATGCTTACTGATTGGTTCTTCAGCTGCTCTTTCTCTCTGGGTCTGTCTGTCTCCCCTGTTAGCAGACCACAGTTCAGTCTGTTCAGAAGAGGCCACATTTCGGCTTGGGTTTCGATGGACAGAGGTACGCTCTGGCTTGTGTTTCTTCATCTTCTCATCCCAAAGACAGAGCCAGGAATATGAAAGAACACAGTGTGTTTGGTGAGAGGGTGGGTGGAATCAGCACTTCCAGGTGGAAATGATTCGTCAGCGATGGTGTCAGCGGCCATCTGGGGAGCTGGGGAGCTGGGGAGGTGTGGACAGTGGCCTGCCCACCCCACCTCAGGCTCCGGTGATCAGGGACTGCCCAGTTTCTCTTCTGTTCAGATCCTACCTCTGATTAAGAGCCCTCACACAGTGTCTGAAGAAATATAAAGGCCAAATTCATCGGCTGGGATGGAATTACATTAAGGAGAATGAAATTAAAGGCTTTTCACAGAAAGGGATCTCCAGGATGATATGATTGAAGACTTTAATTATTTCAAAATGCCCCCCAAAAAAGATGCTTTCAAAATGAATTCACTTTGGGGAATCACATAAAAACATTATGTATGTGTATCTCTTGGAGTTGTTAAGCTGTTACTGATTTAGAGGGCTACTGGCAGCCCATGAAAGGGGAAGTTTAGTTGCCTCCCCTGTGAGCTGATAACAGATGAGGCAACGCTGCAACTGGGGGAACAGAGACCAGGGAAGGGAGAAAGGATTTAAGGTCCTCTGATGAGACACAGGCAAGAACTTGAGGTCATCTAATAACCTTCGTTCGTTGAGCTGGTGTAGACGCTTTCTTAGATGGAAGCTGGTGAGTTTCCCTTGCCATTGAAAGAGAGAGGGTATGGTATCTCTTTGTGAGTTGGGTGTGCTGTTTCAAGGCCACACAGGGTGGTGCTCTTAGGACCCTGTATCCGATGGCCTTACCACCTCCCCTTGGCCAGACTAGTACTATTTCTAGGTGCAGACACTTCTCAAGCTCACCGTGACCCAGGCTTTTCCCAGGGGATCCTGGGCCAGAGACCCACCCCCCCAGAGTTCACTCAGTCCCCCCTCTATCTGAACCCCCATTTGGATTAAATCTCACGGACTCCAAAGCTGCTGCCCATGCATTGCTCTGGACCCCCGCGGTCTGAAAACCCTCTGGCTGCACTGCCCATCCATTCTTACTTGTCCAAGGCTCATCAGAAGGATGGTAGAGTCACGTAGCTAGAACTTTGTAGGTCAGAAGAAACTAGAACCTTGTGCCTTGTGGCCTTCTCCTAAGACACGTTTGCCTGACCTAACTGAGAGAGAGCCAGCCCTGGCAGTGGCGACCCTGAGGTTCCCGATGTGCCGGTTGACACCTGGAGTCTCAGGGGTCTTGCCCATGGCCCAGGGCACACGGGTCAGTGGCCCCTGGGAGAAGCGGGCCAGGTGGAGGTTACGCCTGGTCCTGTCCATGCCGATCTTGCCTTGGGAGCCTCTGTGTCGGTGCTGGGGGTGCATCTAGGCTTGTGTGGCTCAGTGTTCACTTTATTTACTGTGGAATCTGCAGGGATAGCCCATAGTAGGTGTCTCACTAATATTCATTAATGTTGGTTGGTGAATGAACACTAGGGAGCCCGAGTTGGTCTAGTCCTTTAGTCATAAGAAATTACACTTGCCGTGACTCCCTAAACTGGATTTGGATGGGAGCCTTCGCTCACCTTCCCTGGTGGCTCAGACCTTAAAGAATCCGCCTGCAATGCAGGAGATCCAGGTTCAGTACCTGGGTCAGTAAGACTCCCTGGGGAAGGGAATGGCACCCCACTCCAGTATTCTTGCCTGGAGAATTCCATGGACTGAGGGGCCTGGTGGGCTACAAACCATGGGGTCCCAAAGAGTTGGACATGACTGAGCGACTAACACTTTCACTTTTTCACCCTTCACTCTCCTGGTCTTCCCTGAAGGAGGAGGCGCACTATATGGTGTCAGGAGAGCCCAGGGTGGGAGCCGTAAACCTGGGTTCTCATCCCAGCTCCTCCTGACTCTGGCTTCTTGTACACAGGTGCTGTCTTCAGGCCTCCGAGGGCCTCTCTGCAACGGGATGGGTGTGCTCTGCTAGTCTCTTCCAGTTCTGGGCTTTCCTGATCTCCCCCTTTCCTTCCCTGCTCCATCCTGTGCCTCCTGGAGCCTCCAGAGCCAGCCTGGGAGATGGAATGGGGCCCGCAGGACTGGCCACCAGAGCCTCTGAGGCTCCCCCTCTGCTTCCCTGTGTGACCGAGGCCTTGTTCATCCTTTAATGATTCACCTCACACAGCCTGGGGCTGTATGGCAGCTCCCAAAGGCCGAGTCACCTCCTGTAGGGAAAGGCCGCCTGTCCCTGGGGGCGGGCACTGCTGGAGCAAAGCTGTCAGCATGCTGCTGTCGCCATGGTCACCGAGCCCCGGGCAGCATGAGCTCGTAGCATGGGGGCACTGTTGGATCTGTGCTCTGGGGCCTGGCCAAACAGAGAGAGTCCCTCAAGTGCTGGTCCCCTCTGGTCACACTCCCCCCTCCCCCAACCACAGTTCCTGTGTGGAACCATTCTTCAGGTTATGACATGTTCCCTAAGGAAGGAATGTGGAGGCACACTCCAAAGAAAACTCCAGAGCTCATGCACTGCCAACAGTTTGCTTTGCCCCTCAATCCCCCTTTGGCCTCAGTCTTCTTATCTGTTAAATGGGCCTGAGAATGTTCCTGATGGAGGTGGTCAGAGGCAAAGTTTGTGACAGTCCTTTGGAAACTGCAAAGGGTTATTTTCAGTGTGCAGCCTTGGGGCCAGTGACGGGGCTGCTAAGGGAGCACAAGGGGTGAGGGCAAGCTTCATGGGAGGGTGCTGTGGAGATGACTAAGATGAGGACTTCCCTGGCACTCTGGTGGATAAGACTATGTGCTTCCACTGCCAGAGGTACAAGTTCGAGCCCTGATTGGGGAACTAAGATCCCACATGCCACGCATTGCGACCAAAAAAAAAAGAGAGAGGACAATTCTATCACTGTGATTTGAAAGGTTTTTCAAACAAAATGAAAGGTTTTTTTTAAAAGATAGCTTAAAAGTGGGGAGAGACTCAGAGATATGGCAGGCTGGTGGGTAGAGGGAGGTTCAGCCGGCTCTGTCCCCATCCCTAGGCCCTTCATCTGACATCTCTGGGTACCAACCTTTTCTCTGCTTGGAGAAGTCACTGGTTTTTAGCCCAGAAATATATCTTCAGCCCACGGTACTAGGATACCCAGTCACCCCCCCAGACCACTCACTACTTCTTACCTGCCCTTGCCCTGGTGGAGATAAGAAATCTGACTCTTGAAAATCCACTTCTTTGGTGTTCACTGGGGCCTGTCTGACCACCACCTGCCTCTTTGGGTAAGAGCACCTTTCGGAGAATGTAGGGGATCTGAAGCCAGGAGCTGTGTCCCCGAGGTCCTCCTGACAGCATATGGTCTGTGCAGAGAAGGGAAGTGAAGGTGGAAGTCATCAGCTATTTCTCTGGGGCTCTGGTCCATTTCACTGATGGATGGATGGATGGAGGAGGAGAGGGGTGATCAGCTTCACGGATGCCCGAGGAAGACCACCACAGAGGACCCGGTTAGGTCCTGAGGCCTTAGCAGTCTCATCGGCTCTTGGGGTGAAAGACTTCTCTGGAGAGGGTGAGAAACTCCAGGATCGGTTCTCTCTGTTTTTTTTAGACGATGAAAAATAAATGTGAAGTAAAGAGGGTTTCAGGGAAAGAGCTATTCTTCCTGCCGTCTCTTCATTCTTTCTTAAATATTTATTAAGCAAGCTGTGTAAGCCCTACACTGTGCTAGAATACTGAGCGTGAAGCACCTGTCTCTCGCCCTCTTTGTCATTCTTCAGTCGCTCATTCGTATCCAACTCTTTGCGACCCCATGGACGCAGCTCACCAGGCTTCCCTGTCCTTCACTGTCTCCTGGAGTTTGCTCACACTCATGTCCACTGAGTTGATGATGCCATCCGACCATCTCATTCTCTGTTGCCCCCTTCTCCTTCTGCCCTCAGTCTTTCCCAGGATCAGGTCTTTTCCAGTGAGTCAGCTGTTTGCATCAGGTGGCCAAAGTATTGGAGCTTCAGCTTCAGCATCAGTCCATCCAGTGAATAAACAGGGTGGATTTCCTTCAGGATTGACTGGTTTGGTCTCCTTGCAGTCCAAGGGACTCTCAAAAAGTCTGCTCCAACACAGTTCAAAAGCATCAATTCTTCGGTACTCAGCCTTCTTTATGGTCCAACTCTCATATCTGGCTCTTAGAGCTCACAAACTAGTCAGGAAGATGAAACAGCCATCAAACACAGCCGTCAAAGCAAGCCTGCAGGCACCGAGGGGAGTAGCATAGCCATTCAGTCTTGGGTGAGCTTGGGGAAAGCCTGGTGCAGTCAAGGAGGGCAGCGTGGAAGAGGTGGCTCAGAGGTGGGCCTTGGAGGATCAGAAAGCTTGGAGAGGTAGGGAAGATGAAAGGATACATGTGATGAGAGAAAAACTGGTGCAGCATAGTAGTTGATGATCTGAGTTTGAATCCTGTCTGTACCACTGAATATCCATGTGCCTGGACGAGTCACCTTCCTATCTGAGCTTTGTTTCTTCATTTGAAAAATGTGGACAGTAGCAGTACTTACCTCTGAAGGATGGTTTGAGAATTAAATGAAATAAAAGCTCTGTGGGGCCAGTTGCTCCAGAATACGTACCCTTGTTATCCCTACTGTTGCTGCTGCTACACTCTGCCCTCGGCCTCGTAGCTGCCTCTCTGCTGCCCTTCTCACACCCTCTCAGCATCCCTGCATCTGCCCTCTGGGCCACCTGTGCACCTGGTTATGTACTCAGGCCTCTGGCCAATCCCCTGTCCCCAAGCAGAGAAGGCTGGAGCGCCTCAAGCAGGTGTGAATTAAACCCAGCTTCCCTCCTGCTCCGCTCCAATTGTCCTCCAAGGCAGAAAGTTTCCCTGCCAGGCCTCTGCTGTTTGTGTTGACAGCTCCAGCCACCTTTTCCTCCGAGCGTCCCCCATGCTGGGCGGCTGGAGAGCTGGCCTTTCTGTGCCCTTAGAGGCTGCATCTGCCCGTCCCACTCTGGAGCCTGACATTTTGTCTACACAAAGATAGAGTCCTCTGTGCTAATTGGGCCTGTTCTGGCTGTCCTAGTGCTAATCCAATATCATTGAACTTGCACTTGGAGTGGCAAAGCTTCAGAGCAGAGTGCCCAGCCTAGAGATGAAAGGTGCCCAGCAATTGTGCTAGTGGCGGGGCCACCATGGGCCCAGAGCAGGGCGCATCCTTCCCAGCTGAGGTCTAGAAATCCCACTGAGCTCATCCTGCGAGTGAACAGTGGGGAGGGTTGCCTCTCTGTCCACGTGGCTGCAGGTGGCAGCCATTCCTTGTCACTGCCTTTTACAAGCCCCCAGGCCCTTGGCGTCTCTCACCTGTCAGTCTCTGGGGTCAACAGCAGGCCCTGCAACCCCGGCACCAGCGCTCAGCCCCTCGGGAGTAGGCAAGCCAGGCCTCCAGTGACCTATTCTTTAGCTCAGACAAAAGGCCGCCTGATCACTTTGTGGTGTTATTTTGTGTGTTTCTGAAACAAATCAAAACATGCTTGAAGAACAGTGAACCAGATCTCTTAAGGGTGCACGTGCTCCTGGCAACCCGCTGGGAAGAAGGGGCAGTCTTGGCTTTGAAGCCACGCTCCTGCCCGTGGTTCTGAGCCAGCAGCCATTGCCAGCCTTTCTCATGCTGCCAGAGTAAAAAAGGGACCCCTAAAGAGAAGCGGGCTCCTTCCTCTTCTCCCAGGGGTGTTGGGCTGGGCTCTGGGTGGGTGAGACTCTGTTTCTCAGGAGCGTCAGGTGAGGAAGAAACCCACTGGGGAGAGCAGTTCTGTTAGGGTCCATGAGTCCATATCGTTTTGAGCAAAACTGAGCTGATGCTGACGAGCTTTGCCAACTTTAAAATTACTCCAGCTCCTTCTGTTCCAGAGCCCTGGGGGCTGAGGGAGGGCAGAGCTGTGGGGGTCTTGGTAACCCCTCTTTTCTCGCTGGACCCCTTTTTGGTTCATCTGATTGGAAAATGAGAAGGTGTTCCAGGAGACCTGTGGGCCCTTGGAGAAGAACTCTCACCACGTGGGTAAGATGTGCATGGGCTGAAGCACTGGACAGTCCTGGGCCTGGGTCTCAGCTCTGTCCGCTGTTCCCAGCTAGGTGACCGCTCAGCCTCAGCTGTCTCAGGTGCAGGATGGGGATAGTTATAGCATCGGCCTCTCAGGGCTTTTGTGAGAATTAGCAGAGATGCATGCAGAGCACTCATGCAGTGTCCGGCTCACTGACAGCTCCCGGGACATGCCAGCCGTCTTGCTTGCTTCCACCACCGTGGTCACTGTCAGTATTTTTATCATCCCCTCTGGTGCTGATCACGTTGGCCATGGGGCTGGCTGGGGGCTCCAGAGTGCCTCTCAGACTTTCAGTTGCACACGAATCATGTAGAGGCTTTGTCATAAGGGGGATTCTAACTCGGGAGGTGTCTGAAGGTGGGGCCTGAGGTTCCGCGTTTCTTGCCGGCTCCCCGGTGACACTGCTGCTGCTGTCTGTGGGCTATGCTCTGGGTGGCCGGGCTGCGGCTGTGACCCCCGGCCTCAGTGCACAGAGTGAGTGGATGTGGCATCTGGGGCCAGGCCTCCAGGTCGGCTAGGGTGGGAGCCTCTCAGCGTCAAGAAGGATATGAGGAGCTGGTGAGTTCAGCAGCCCCATCATTAGAGAGAGAGAGAAAGAGAGGGCAGAGGCCTCGGCGGGCTGTGAGGTCAGCAGAGGTCTTCCTGGCTGATGTCATGAAAGAGAGTTTGAAGATGATTCTTTCCTCGAACTCCTCATTTTCTCATAATTTAGGGCTGATTGTTATGATTGCTGCCTGAGTCTCGGGCCTGTCTCTCCAATTATGCTGAAAGCTCTTGGAAGACAAGGGTCTGGTCGCTTGTCCTCTTTACCCCTGAGCTCCTACGATCCAGCCAGGCTTGTAGGACGCACTCGGGACCCGTATGCCTGGAGCCCTGACTGTGGAGCTTGGTGGGGTGCAGGGTGAGGACAGGCTGTGGAATCAGGTGACCCTGCCCCAGTCCAGCACAATCATGTACTTTCCTGCAGCGTGTGGGCAGCTTCTGAACACCCCCTATCCTCCCCACAAGCCTTGTCTGAAAAAATAGGAACAGCGACCCACCTCAGAGAATTATCAGGATTCATTGAGATAAAGTATGTCAAAGGGCCCAAACTTTCCCGGTGGCTCAGTGGTAAAGAATACGTCTGCCAATGCAGGAGACGTAGGAGCCTCGGGTTCAATCCCTGGGTCGGGAGGAGCCGTTGGAGAAGGAAATGGCAATCCACTCCAGTGTTCTTGCCTGGGGAATACTATGGACAGGGGAGCCTGGCAGGCTGCAGTCTATTGGGGTCACAAAGAATGGGACAGGACTTAACAACTGAACCACAGCAACAAATGGCAAGGGCCCAGCTCAGAGTGGGCCTTCAATACCCAGTTGCTCCTTTCTCTCCTCCTCGTTGTCTTTCATATTCTCAAGCTCTAGCACGCCCCTGCAGTCCTGGGTCCTCTTAGAACTACAGTCTTATCCCCAAGGCTTTTCTACACTGACTGGTTCTACCTCCAGGCTAGCTCTGAGCTGTGAAATAAAGGTCTAAAACCCATCCCCTGGGACTCCCCTGGTGGTCCAGTGGTTGGGGCTCTGAACTTTCAATGCAGGGGGTGCAGGTTCAATCCCTGGTTGGGGAGCTAAGATCCCACCTGCTGCACTGAGTAGGCGAAAAATTAAAAAAAAAAAGTCACCCTTATTTTCCTAGTCCTCTCTTCCCCCTACTGCCTGCCACTTGTTTATCTTGCTGAAACTTTGCTCTTTGGGGAATAGCACTTAAGTCGCCCTGCCCAGTGAGTCCTGGGGGTGGGTGGGAGAGAGAACTACGGACTGAACTGATGGATTCCCAGTGTCGCCTGCAGCCCCCTGTAGCCCCCTGCAGCCCCCTGCAGCCCCCTGCACTACCGCCAGCTGCCCCTAGAGGCCGAGTCTTTGCCGGCGGGACCCGGGCACCTTCATTCTGTGTGAAGAATGAGGGCCTTTGCTGTGTAGCTCTCTGCTGGGTTTGCCAGGGAGTTGATGCTGAGGCCTTGTTAACTGCTTCTGTCTGTCATCCACTTGGAGGTCACGCAAGCTTTTCTTCACTCTCACCTACAACCTGGGAGGCAGGCTGGCTGTACCATCTTCACTTTACAGGTGAGGAACAGGCCACCTGTTCCCCCAGGACACAATCACCCCTGTCATCTGGCTCTAAGTTCAGGGCCTTTTTCCTTGGGTGATGGCTGCCCACACCATGCTATCAGCACAATGGCAGATTTAGAGAGGACCAAGAACATTGTGTACTGATGTCAGTGATTTCAGAGTCCTCTTGGCCTGGAGCTTCACTTAAGATGAAATGCCATCAGCAGGGTAATTATCATTATCGGCGTATTTAAAGTGCTTAAATATTTGAGTCCAAGTCAAGCTTTTACAGCTCTCTAAATCAGAAAGGCAGTTACGCCGGGGCCAGGCCTCCTAGGAACCGTAGCCCTTCTGTATTAGGAGCAGAAAGAACTGTTTCCTGGCACAAAGGGGGCTCCCTGCAGACAGGGGCTCCTCTCTCCAGAACGGGCTCTGCACACTTGAGCACATGTGTGTGCTTGCATATGTCTGTGCTATCACCCTTTGACATAGAAAGTCTCAGCACATCCTGCTTGGATCTGGAGATAGGCTGCTGCACCTGTCACTGATGGCCTTCAATTAGGGACCTGAGATGCTTTTAACTTTTATTGTTTATTAATAAAGTTAAATCCTAAGCATTAAAACTGTACTGATTTAGCTCTTATTCAAGAGGGAAATGAAAATGATCCATTCCCTAGGTGAGAGAGGACAGGTTGTGTGAGCGTGAGAAAGTCCCTGAGAGTGGGGGCTGGGGAGGCTGTGTGAGCCTCTGACTTCCCTCTGCCAGCACCATTGTGTTTCCTGGGGGTCCCTGCCCGGCCAGAGGCCGACAGAGAGCATAACTGGGCTTGGGGATTTTTTTTTTTTAAGTGAAGAGCCTCACTTACAGAACATCAACTTGTGGGAGGTGCAGAAAGACCACCGCGAACCTCTTTGCTTTGCAGCTGAATGTGTCTGAGCACGTGGAGGTCGGGGCAGGATGCTTCAGTGGTTCTCAGAGAAGCCACTGGAGGCGGCCAAACATAGGTTCAAATCCTGCCGCTTCCACCTGCAGGCTGTGTCCTATCAGAGCAGCAGCGGCTCCTTTCTGAGCCCCATCTCCAAAGCGGGGCTCTTTGAAAAAAGGGAAAGTGTTAGTCTCTCAGTCGTGTCTGACTCTTGGCGACCCCACAGACTTTGTGGCCCGCCGGGTTTCTCTGTCCATGGAATTCTCCAGGCATTAATACTGGAGTGGGTTGCCAGGCCCTCCTTCAGGGAATCTTCCCGACCCAGGGATCGAACCCAGATATCCTGCATTGCAGGTGGATTCTTTGCTGTGTGAGCTACTGGGGAAGCCTGGGGCCCTTTAGATCCACCTTTCGGTTTATGTAAAGATTAAGAGTGATGGTGTGTGCCAGTTCAGTTCAGTTGAGTCACTCAGTTGTGTCTGACTCTTTTTTACCCCATGGGCTGCAGCACGCTAGGCTCTCCTGTCCATCACCAGTTCTCTGAGCTTATTCAAACTCATGTCCATCGAGGTGGTGATGCCATCCAACCATCTCATCCTCTGTTGTCCCCTTCTCCTCCCGCCTTCAGTCTTTCCCAGCATCAGGGTTTTTTCTCAGTGATTCAGTTCTTCACATCAGGTGGCCAAAGTACTGGAGTTTCAGCATCAGTCCTTCCAATGAATATTCAGGGCTGATTTCCTTTAGGATGGACTCATTTGATCTCCTTGCAGTCCAAGGGACTCTCAAGAGTCTTCTCCAACACCACAGTTCAAAAGCATCAATTCTTTGGCGCTCAGCTTTCTTCACAGTCCAACTCTCACATCCATACGTGACTACTGGAAAAACCATAGCCTTGACTAGATGGACCTTTGTTAGCAAAGTAATGTCTCTGCTTTTGAATATGCTGTCTAGGTTGGTCATATTCCAAGGAGCAAGCATCTCTTAATTTCATGGCTGCAATCACCATCCGCAGTGCTTTTGGAGCCCAAGAAAAGAAAGTCTCTCACTGTTTCCATTGTTTCCCCATCTATTTGCCATGAACTGAAGGGACTGGATGCCATGATCTTAGTTTTCTGAATGTTGAGCTTTAAGCCAACTTTTTCACTCTCCTCTTTCACTTTCATCAAGAGGCTCTTTAGTTCTTCGCTTTCTGCGATAAGGGTTGTGTCATCCTGCATATCTGAGGTTATTAATATTTCTCCTGGCAATTTTGATTCCAGCTTGTGCTTCATCCAGCCTGGCATTTCGCATGATGTACTCTGCATATAAGTTAAATAAGCAGGGTGACAGTATACAGTCTTGACATATTCCTTTCCCGATTTGGAACCAGTCTGTTGTTCCATATCCAGTTCTAGCTGTTGCCTCTTGACCTGCATACAGATTTCCTAGGAGGCAGGTAGGGTGATCTGGTATTCCCATCTTTAGACCCGCCTTTCAGTGTGTGAGGATTGAGAGTGATGGTGTATGGAAAGTGCCTGAGAGATTGTGAGCCTCCTGAAAAGTGATAGGGGGTGGACCCTGGTGCCTTGCCTTTGGTGGCATTCTCTCTCCTTTTGTTGCTTAAGGTGGTTAGAGGATTAATCACCAAACTTGACAAATAACATTTCCTGAGACCCTACTATGGGCCGGGGCCAGGCGGAGACCCCCCAGATTGTAGAGGGTGGAGGTGTGATTGAAACCAGAGGCCCCTCCCTCTGGCTGTTTGCAGCAGCTGCAGCCTAGAAAGGCCTGGCCTCTAACACAGAGTCTCCTCCTCCCAAGGGTCCCGCCCTGTTTAGCCTTCTGCGCAGCCAGTCTGCAGGGCTGTGCCCTGGCTTTTCTGGGAAGAGCCTTCCCAGACATAAGACTCTCCGGGGCTGCCAGCCTGCATTTCCCCAGGGGCACCTTGTTCCCCTGGGGATGGTTCAGGATTGAGTCTGTCAGACAGGGGACTTGTTGCTATGTCTGGAAAACCCACTGATCTGGAGACAGCGGGCTGGGAATTGAAAAGAGAGAAGGGAGGGCAATGTGGGGACAGTGAGAGGTTCATCTCCGGAGCGCTTATGAGACTGCCTGCCGGGGGCTTGTTTCTCCCTCCTTGCCCAGCTCAGGGAGCCACCAAGCAGGTAGAGCAGGTGGCCAGACTGCATGGCCCCTCATCTCTGGCTCCCTGGGGAGGGAGATGGGGGCTCCCCTCTGTGCTCAGCTGAGCTCAGTCTTGGCAGCTGGGGGCAAAGCTCAGCTGAAAATGGATCTGTGAAACCCGGGGACCTTGAGGAGCTAAGGGACTAGTTTCCTAACCCCCTCCCCACTCTGGGCCTGAGAGGATGGGAGGGCAGTAGGGGGCTGCCAGTGTGGCCAAGATCCCTGCAGAGGTCTCAGGTCCTTCCAATGTGTCTGGTGCCTGCTGTGAATTTTTCTTGGAGATAATTGGCCTGTGAGGTTACAAACCTGGCAATTCCCCACCTGCTCAGAATGGGAGACCTCTTTGGCTAATTCTTGGAAACACAACAGAGCTGCCCGAAGTGCAGTAAATCAGCTTTGTAAATTGGGAGGCTAGGTCAAAGTCTGCTTGGTTCTTTGGCAGTGTGTAAAGCTGCAGATGGCCCTGGCTGGTCCCACAGGGCCACACCCAGGTCTTTTGCCAGCCCTGGTCTGCCCGGAGCACTTTCACATTCCTAGCGCTCCATCTGTGCTGACCTTGGGGCTGACCCAACTTCACCAAGACCTGCTCTGAGGGTTCTAGTTCATGATCTAGAGGCCCAAACGGTGCCTCCCTGCTGCAACGCAGGAGGCCAGCTGCCATGCCCCCACCGTTCGCTTTCCAGGAGGAAGCAAGAGGCTCAGCATGTCACAGGCTTCGGGTTAAGCAGCGGCACAGGGTGCGCTGAGTGGTCTTAGGGCTGTGCCCGCCGCGCCGTCACTTACCTCGTGCTCCCGCTGCCTAGATGTAGTTGCTATTTTAAGTTAAGACGGTTCTACTTTATTAAAAAGGAAGTCCCCCCAGGGAGGGGTAATACTGCTGAACTGCTATTAGCCATGGACAATTTAGCTTGAATTAATTAATCTGATGGTGTCCCATGTGACCTCAGGGTGGAAGGGGCATAAAGTCGGGTGATTATGGGGAGAGAGCAGAGAAGGGGAGCCAGGGGCCCTGAGGACAAGCAGAACCCCTACTGTGCCAGGTTATCTCTTGTTTGCTTTAATTTTTTTAATGTAAACTTTTTCACAGGAGTCTATCAAGTATACCAAAAAAAAAAAAAAGAAGAAATCATAAGTGCACAACTTTGAATTTTTGCACAGTGGACACACCCTTCTATCCCACACCTGGACGGACAAACAGCAGCCAGTAGTCCCACTCAGGCCCCCAGCTTGTCACTATGACCCCTGCTGTGACTGGTCCTGACGCTCAGTGCCTGTTTCCGAAATGGGTGAACACGGAGCCATACTGCAGGCATCTTCTGTGTCTGGCTTTCTTTTGTTCAGCGTTCTCTTTGTGGGTTTCATCCACGTTGGTACAGTTCCTTGATTTTTCATTGCTGTGTTCCATTGTCTGAATATGCCATCGCTTATTGATTCTATGGGTGGTGGACATTTGGGTGTTTAGTTTTTGACTCTCATCAACAGCGATGCCTTGAATATTCTTGGACATGTCTTTCTTATTTCTCTTTTATGTCTGACTAGATGGTTTTCTCCTGGGAACCCTCCTCCGACCTCCATCCCCAGGGGAGGTTAGATGCCCCTCTGTTTGCCACCCTGTGGCATTCTGTAGCATTTCATGAGGGCAGGAAAAGTAGAACTATGATATTTTCAGCTTTTAGCCAGTGTCTGGCATTGAGTTGGTGCTCAAAAGTGTTGGTTGAATGAATGAACAAATCTTGCCCATATCACAGTTTTGCCTGGGGCTGCTCTTGACCTCTAAGCAAAGCAGCTTAGGAAAGCTGTGTTGGGGGACCTTGGGGACCAACTGGAATTCCTCCCTAGAGAGAGTGGTGCTTTCTGGACTCTGGGCTCCACTTGAGCCCTGGTGTCACTGAGAATGGGACTGGAGTCCAGGGCCATAGTCAGAGGTGTCTGGCTGGGCAGGATCCCAGCTCTTCCAGGCATTTCAGAGACTAGACACCAAGCTGTGGCAAAATGAGCCTGTGCCCCCTTTGTATCTCTGAGGGCCCTCAGGCCACACAGGCCTCCGTGGACATAGGTGTTTGGTGGCCAGCTTGGGGGTAAGCATCATGAAGAATGGAAGAGAAAGAGAAGATACAGGAAGGCAGGGTGGAGAAAGAGAGGGAGCGAGAAGGGGAGCAGACACATACACAAATCTTTTCTTTTTTCCTTTCCAGAAGCAAGGGACAGGGGAGAACCAGACAGGCATGGAGGCTGAGCTCTCGGGGGAAGCAAGTGACCTCATGTTTGGGCTGTGTTGATTTCACCAGCAAGAGACAAAGTGGAAGCAGGAACATGAGCCTGTTGAAATGCAATGTCAGGGTGCCCTGGTGGGATAGGCCTTTTTTTTTTTTTCCCATTGGTGCTTGGCAGATCCCTTTCACAGGCAGACTGAGTCGCTTCCTGTGCTCCCTGGCTGAGCAGCGTTGATTGAGCACGTTATTCTTTATTCATACACCTTTTGCTGAGCTGCATAACAAATGTGCTGTAAATTTCGGTGCTTTAGAGAGAGCCTGATGCATAAAACAGGACTACCTCCCCTAATATAATGGAGGCTGGTCAAATTCCGCATACATCAAAGCCATTTGGGGTGCAATTGCTGTGTTTCTGAAGTAAACATTACTTCTTAAAGAAGATCCACACCCAGAGTAAATTATTTTTTTTTGGCATGATCTGAGGCTACAGCTGGTTGAATCTTTTCGACTCAGCCCAGGTTTTCTCCTAGTGGAGTGTGCCAGAGTGCTTAAATCCCAAACTGCAGAATGCTCCTTCCTTCTCCTGGGCTGCCTTTGCCTACAGAAGTGCACCTCTCCCAGCCCTGTCTATCTTGTTCCTCGTCGTGGCGTCTCAGTTTTCATTTTATGCATTCATTTTTACTAATCTGCCGATTATGTAGCGCTTACTATGTTCTGGGCTTCCCTGGTGGCTCAGACAGTCAAGAATCTGCCTACAGTTTGGGAGACCTGGGTTCAAGCCCTGGGTTGGGAAGATCCCCTGGAAGCGGGAACGGCTACCCACTCCAGTATTCTTGCCTGGAGAATCCCATGCACAGAGGAGCCTGACGGGGTACGGTTCGTGGGGTCGCAAAGAGTCGGACACGTCTGAGCAACTAACACTTTCACTTTTCACCTTACTACATGCCAGGCTCATTTCAAAGCTCTTTAACAAATATTAACTCAGTTAACCTTCGCAACTCTGTGACTTATTTTTTAGTGTTTATTTGGCTGTGCTGGTGTTAGTTGCAGCACATGAGATCTTCAGTCTTCTCTGCAGCTTGTGTGGGATTTTTAGTTGTAGCGTGTGACTTCTTAGTTGCAACATATGGGATCTAGTTCCCTGCGCAGGGATCAAACCCGGCCCTCCTGCACTGGGAGTGCAGAATCTTAGCCACTGGACCACCAGGGAAGTCTGAAGCACTTACTGTTAACGCCATTTTCCAGATAAGGGAGTCAAGGCACAGAGAAGTTAAGTAACACACTCTGCTGCCTCTCAGTTAAGTCTTCTCAAGTAGCGTGAGAAGCAGGGGCCTGCCTTTTTCAGGAATTAGAAACAACATCTGGTGCCTTTCTTCACATCCTCCTCACTGGAGGTTGCCCCTTGACCTTGAAGAGCAGAGGATCAGCCCTTGGGGAAGAAGTCGGAGTCTGGGAAGTACACCTGTCCAAAGGCCAGGCTGAATCGGCAGCACCGTGGACAGAGGCTCAAAGGGGCGCTTGGAGCTCAGGCCAGCAAGGCCAGCCCTGGATAGAAGAATTCCAAGAGCTTGCTGTTAATTCTCTTCATCTTGTTAGACATCCACACCATAGACGTTCCTGGCATCTCTGGACTTACGTGCTTTTCTTCTAGTTTTTCCTTCCTCTGTTCTCCACCCGTCTCCGCTCTGGTGGCACCGGTATCCTCACAGTTGTCCAGTCTGGAAGCCTGGAGAAGTGAAAGTGAAAGTGTTAGTCACTCAGTCGTGTCCAACTCTTTGTGACCCTATGGAGTGTAGCTTGCTGCACTCCTCTGTCCGTGGAAGTATCCAGGCAAGAATACTGGAGTGGGTTGCCGTTCTCTTCTCCAGGGGATCTTCCTGACACAGGGACTGAACCCAGGTTTCTTGCATCGCAGGCAGATTCTTTACCACCTGAGACACCAGGGAAGTCATCCTGTTTTCCTATTTTTCTCATGCTCCATATCAGATCACCAGGTCCTGTCAACTCCACCTCCTACAAAAGTCTCACCGGCAGACACACCTCTCTGCCTCTGCCTTTGTTCAAGTCGCTTTATCTCATCAGGACTTCTGTGTTGCCCAGCCCACCAACCTTTCACACTTTAGAGGCAACCCCTCCAAAACTTCTTTTGAGGTACAGTCCGAGTGATTTTTCAGTTTTCTTTCTGTGATTCCGGTTACATCACCCCTTTACTTGAAACTGTTCAGTGGCTCTTAGAATACACTTCACACTTCTTAGGAGTGGCTTCCAAGGCCGTGGGTGACCAGGTCTCGCCTCCCTCAGGGCATCAGCTCTCATTGCTTTCAGATCCCTAAACATCTCTGTTTCCTCTTCCTTCAGGCCATGAACGTACTGTTTCCTCATCCCCCTCTCTGCCTCCCTCTGGCTAATCCCAAGGTATTGTTCACATCCCCACTTAGATGTCCTTTCTTCTGAGGAGTGCTTTCTGACCCCTGCAAGCCCGACCTTGGGGACCCCTTCCCAGTGTTCCCATGACAACCAGGCAACACTTCCTCCACAGTAACACCATGTACTTGGTATTTGAATTTGATGGCCACCTGTGTGTTTATCCGTTTTACACAGTGTCTCCTCATAGTGTCTTATGTCCTAGTAGAGAGCTGATTCGTGGAAAGCAGTTAAAAAAAACACACACTTTAATGAGTAAGTGGTACCAGAAAAAGGGTATTGATCCAGCAGCCAGGAGACTCAAGTTTTATTTATTTATTTTTAAATTTCAATTTATTTTTGTATATAATTTTCTTTATTTTAATTGGAGGTTAATTACTTTACAATATTGTAATTTATTCTTAAGTGGAGGATTTTCTGCCATGTATCAACATGAATCAGCTATAGGTATATACATGTCCCCTCCCTCTTAAATCTCCCTCTCACCTCCTCTACCCCATCCTATCCACTCTAGGTTGTCACAGAGCACCATATTTGAGACTCAGGTCTTAGAACCTGCTCTGGCATAGATTCTGGATGCTGAAGAAGTCATTTTCTAACTCTGAGCCTCATATTCGTATCTGTGAGGTGAGGAGCCTGCACTAGGTTCTGGATCCATCTTCTGCATCCAAGATTTGCTTTCCTAGGCTGTCTCTATTTCCCAGGTTGTGAGAACCCGCCTCTCCACTTCTCCTCCATCTTGGCTCCCTGCCTTTAGCTGGACACAAATTCTTGACGCTGAAGAAGCCATTTTCTGACTCTGAGCCTCACGTTCGTGTCTGAAGGTGAGGAGCCTGCACTAGCCAGTGGTGGCCTTGGTTTCTCCTTGAATCCAGGACAAGAATGCCTTCAAATTCTCCTATGTCCTTCTTCTCACCTCATCTTGTTTGCTGTCAGAACATTGTAAATGGGATGCTTCTCAAGCTGCCTCTGTCCCTGTGATCAATAGAAAGACGTTGAGTCTACATGCTTGCAAGGCCGCCTTTCCCCGGCAGACCTGGGAGACTCCGGGTGGCCTCAGCCTGAGTCAGCACTGTGTTTAATTTTCGGGCCCACTTACTGTTCACATGTTTCTCATATTCATTCAGCACATCCCTCGAGCATTTACTACATGACAGGCGTTGCTCTCAGTGCTCAGGCACATAAAGAACAAAGTAGACAAAACCCTGATCTCGGGGGCTTACATTTTCACAAGTGTGTGTAGGAGCGACCCATACAAATATGCAGCACAGTGGGGAAGTAAATTAGATAATAATAAGGAGGCGGCGAGTGCTGTGGAAGGAAAGGGAAAGAGGAGCCGAGAAGATGAAGACTCTGAGACTCTGAGATTTGAGTCAAGACCTGAAGAAGTTGAGGGCGAGTGTCGATTTCCGTGGGGGAAGAACATTCCAGGTCCCAAAGCAGGAGCACTCGGGGGGCGGTGCACAGGCGCGGACCCGGCACGGCCTCGCAGAGCGCCAGGCCCAGTGCTCGGCAGGCTGGTCACTAGCGTTTGCTGGTGGCCAGAGCATAGGCTGCTGGGCTTGGAGCAGACAAACGGTTTGCCACCTGGCCCACTGCACGCTGGCTTTGTGTTCCTTGGCAAATTACTTTGTTGAGTTCCTGTTTCTTTGCCTTTGTGGGAGTGTCGTGACCCAGGCTTCATGGGGTTGTTGTGGAACTTGATGAATTAGGTACATGGAGCAGCCAGCTTATTGGCACATGCGTGGTGTGGTGCAGCCCAATAATATCAGTCCTTGGCATGCCCTTCTCCTGGTCTTTGGGCAAGACATTTGTCTTCTCTGAGTCTCGCTTCTGCTTCCGAAACACAGAAGATAGTCAATCCTGTGCTGTCTTCTGTTTAGACTTTAATAACTGTCATATCCAGCAATGGGAGTAATAGTATTTTAAATGTATTGAGTTGGCTGAAAGTCCCTGGGTTGGGAAGATCCCCTGGAGAAGGAAATGGCAGCCCACTCCAGTATTCTTGCCTGGAAAATCCCGTGGACGGCGGAGCCTGGTAGGCTACTGTCCATGGGGTTGCAAAGAGTCAGACATGACTGAGTGACTTCACTTTATTCAAGTTTGTCCTTATCCTGCACAAACTTTTTGGCCAACCCAATAGATGACAGATTCCCAGGGGCAGGGGTTCTACGTACATCTGTGTGTACATATGTGTGTGAGTATACATGTGTATGATTGCATGTATGTACAGTTCGACAGGACACAAGTAGGTTTTTTTTTTAATTCTTCATAGATGCTTCAGGGACAAGGACACTGTATTTTTAGATGAGACCTCAAACCTCCCACTCGGTGTTCAGTCGATCCTCATTGAATAAATGAAATAGTGCTGATGAAGTGATCTTTGCTGGATAAAATGTATAGGTCGAATTCAGCAGAGCTGTTTGTGTCCAGGTAGCAGTGATGGAGTGTCGTCATGAAGAATATTTAGAATATATTTATCAAGGACTTAACTATGTGCCAGGCACTGTATTAAGGACTTTACATGCATTTCTCATTTAAAACAGTCAACAACCCTGCAAGGTAGGTACAGTTATTATCAGGATTTTATAGTTGAGGCAGCTGAGGCTCAGATGTCAACATCTTGATCACAGCTCATAAATGAAGGAGCTGGAATTAGAACCCAGCCTTCCGGAGCTAATGCCCGTTCCTGCTACTCTTACGTCTTCCTGAAATGTCACTGCACCTTTCCATGGTCTGATCTCCCTTTCCATGGTCTGATCTCCTCCTCCTCCCGGGGAGGAGGTGGGAGTGGCGTGGGGAGAAAGGCTGTTCTTTCAACCAGGCCATGTGGAAAGTCCCAACTATAAAGTCACTCCCCAGGTTACTGGCAAACCTTCCCAGTAGGATAGGGAGAAGATGAAGGAGTTAGCTTTTCTTGCCTGCAATAGACAGTTAAGATGTTTAAAGACAAAGATTGCTTTCTTCTATGTACCTAAAGTTATCCTTTTCTATTTGGTCTCAGAGCATGTTAAGAACTTGATGGAGGGAACTTCCCTGGTGGTCCAGTGGTTAAGACTTTGCATTTCCAATATAGGGGAAGCAGGTTCGATCCCTGGTCAGGGAACTAAGATCCTGTATGCTGTGAGGTATGGCCCAAAATAATTTAAAGATAAACCTAGTTGCCGGGGTCCAGCCCCGGTGGAACCAGGGTGATTCGAAGCGTGGACTTATTTATTTATTCATATAAGATTAGATTAGGAAGAAATAGTGTAGTGGGAAAATTAAGTGGAGAAAAGAGGCTGAATAACTTGGCTTACGGGGAAGGCCAATAAAATCTCAGGACAAGAGATTTGCACCATCTACGTTGGGCCACCAGCGCCCGTTTGAATATCTAAGGGTGCCCCGCCTTAGACTCCCTTTTGTGTGGGTCTTAAAAGCCAGGACAAGTAAGTAGACTTGGTGAGCCGCCCGCTCCGGATGGGAATTCAGCCTGAAATGAGAGTAAAGAGAGAGAGACACACGGGGGAAACCAGTCCAGCGACTGGCTCTGGCTTCTATTGTTCAGAAGGCCTTATATACTTTTGATTATACATAGAGATCAATGGCTAATACAAAATTATGCAGCGTCAGCAGCCCTGACTTCTTATCAAAACCAGGCTTTTCTCTCTGCATACCTAGTTGTATACACAAGTCTTAGGTAATTTACATCATCTTCCAGCCAAAAGGGCCAATTAACATTTTACAGCCTTTTTCTGATAAGGGTTTGTCAACCAGAAGACTTATTTGTGTTGATCTTCCCAAAGTCTGGTGCCACTCTCAGAAAGTACTAAATAAAGTTACATTCTTACATAGCAAAGATACAGCAGTTTATAACAAGTAAAAGGAGTACAGTGATTTACTACAAAAGAAAAATAATTAACTCAAAAGTCTAGTGTTGCTAACATCAAAACTACTATATATCTTTTCCATGTCCTGTATACATTGATTAACATCCTTCCAGGTGGCTAAAAGATAAAGAATATGGAGGCCTGGCAGCAATCATTGAGTCAACAGTGAAAACCCGCCACCAATATGATTTTTAACTCTTTAGAAATGGCTCTGTATCTTTAAGATGCTTTTAAGCTTTGTGCCTCTTGCGACTGGGGGGCTGTAAGCAATTCACAAGCTGTAAGAGGTCTGGGGAACCTGTTAGGCAAGCTAGAGA
This sequence comes from Oreotragus oreotragus, assembly GCA_006410675.1. Taxonomy (NCBI): domain Eukaryota; kingdom Metazoa; phylum Chordata; class Mammalia; order Artiodactyla; family Bovidae; genus Oreotragus; species Oreotragus oreotragus. The sequence continues at coordinate 291,114 of SJYX01021488.1, read as the reverse complement.
GCTATCAGAGGGGGTTTAACTGAAGCATCCCTTTCAAATGCAGAAGACTAAAGCCCTGATTTGACTTCTTCCAGAGAATATTAGAAGAGTGGAAAAGCAGAGTACAAAGGCCGGCAGATTTTTTGTTTTTGGGGTACATGCTCAGGAAATTCCGGGGGGACCTCCTGAAGCCTGATCACATCCTTGTGTTTGTCAGGCTTCCTTCCTCAGGACCTTGTCACGGGCGGGATTCCTCACGCTGGCTCCCGGCACCTAGTGAAAACCAAAATTGCTTAAAAAAAAAAAAAAAAAAAAGAACTTGGTGGCGCTATGTGAGCCCTGGACGACACATTTCCCTTTTAGGTGCCTAAAACCTGAGAACACGTGTGTGTATAGTAACATACACTTGGTGCATACACGCTAAGTCACTTCAGTTAAGTCAGACTCTTTAAGACCCCATGGACTGTAGCCCAACAGGCTCCTCTGTCCATGGGATTCTCCAGGCAAGAACACTGGAGTGGGTTACCATGCCCTCCTCCAGGGGATCTTCCCGACCCAGGGATGGAACCTATGTCTCTTAGGTCTCCTGTGTTGGCAGGCAGGTTCTTTACCACCCGTGGCACCTGGGAAGCCCATACACACGTATGATGTCAGTATATAACATATGTATGTATGGGGGGAGGTGTGTGTGTGTGTATCTCCGTCCTTCAAAACCAGTGTAAGGGCCTCTGTCTGACCACGCCTGGGCAGCAGTGGGCACCCTCTGCATCCTGCCAGCACTTCCTTACACCTTAGCTGTGTGACTGCACTTCCCAGCCTGTGCCTGGTGACCGATGTCTGCGCCTGTGTCCCTTTGAAAGAACGTCTTATGTCCTAGTAGCTTTCTCTCCACTTGCGGCTCATGACTAGTGAGTGCATACTCAGCGTGTAAGCTCCTGCTTAGTCGCACAGTCGTTTGTGACTCTTTGTGACCCCAAGGAGTGCAGCCCGCCAGGCTCCTCAGTCCTCCATGGGCTCCTCACCTCCATGGGCTTCTCTAGGCAAGAAAACTGGAGTGATTGTCATTTCCTTCTCCAGAGGATCTTCCCACCCAGGGATCAAACCTGCATCTCTTAAGTCTCCTGCATTGGCAGGTGGGTTCTTTACCACTAGTCCCACCAGCATGGAGAAGAACAAACGAATGAACAAGAGACTGGTCTTCGTACCACCAGCCTAGGTGAGGCTATTATCTATGCCAGTCACTCCCGGGTAGGGGGTTAACAACAGAGGCTACCTTCCTGTGGGGTGGGGTGCCCAGAGCCAAGCTGGAGATGTTCGATGTCCTTGGCCTCCAAGCTCCTGTGGGCATGCCAAGCTGCGTAGAGCTGGCCTGGGTGCTCCCCCGGCCCCTCAGCTGGACTGGGTGGCCAGCTGTGGTGGCTTGGAAGAGCCTTTGCTTTCTCATCTGGCGCCTGTGTGCCTGTCCCCTGGCCTGCCAGCTTCTCCTTGGGTCTGCATGGAGAAGGAGCGCGTTAGGAAGTTGCTCTTCTGCGTGTTTAATGTGCTCCACGCCTGCTGTGTCCCCCTGTGCTCAAGTTCCGGGCAATTACCCTCCTGCCGGGTTTCGTTGCTGAGCACAGCAGGTGGGCCTTGTTTGTAATTCACTTGCACCATTAACGCTGGGTTAGCACCATAAGGGCGACTGAAGCGCTCAGTGCCCCCAGCCCCAGATGCCACTTGATAGCAGGATGTTAGATTGGCTTTGGGGGCTGAGGCATTTCTAAGCCCTTCCTGATCTGTTTTCTCCAGTTGAAAGCGATGAGAGAGGTTTCATCTATTAGAAAATCACAGGGTACCAACAGTTGTCTGCACTAATGGGAGATCTGTACCCAAATACTGGTCTCCCCAAATCATGGTGATTTGGCTGCAAACAATAATACCAACAACAGCTCTTAGTAATCTAAGCAACAGTGCCATCATTGAGCACTTGCTATTTGCAGGCGTACTGCTAAGATCACAGCTAATTTTTGAGAGCAGTCTTAGGAATATCCAATATTTTCTCCATACTGTGGATGGGAAAACTGAGGTTTGGAGAGGTTAGTCACTTGGCCAAGGGCATAGCTAATAAGGAGCAGAGCCCAGAGTCATGGATCTCAGTCTGATGCAGGCACAAAACTCATGCTGCTAACGGCTACCTTACACTGCCCTCCTCTGAGATGAATGATGTGGAGTTTTGTGAATGGAGGTGGGGTCAGGTCAAGATCTCCAACTTGCCATGCTAATTTTTTTTTTTTTTTTTGCTAGCATTGATATTAAGATGAGTTACTGAGTATGGGAATGAGGAGTATGATTAAAACATCCTCCATAGGTTTACTTTTATTAATTAATCAACCATACATTTATTGAGCTCCAGCTAGGTGGAAAACATTGTCCTGGATGTTTTACAGAAAACAAAGATAAATCATTCATCTGTTCAGTAAATCTGAGAGATAGGGAGTCAGACATATATTCCAGAATGAAAGACAAGGAATGAAATGTTGGGGGTGGGGGCGGAGGAGGTAAGAATTAAACAACCGCAGGGATCTTACTTTCTGATTGTTGAAACATGATTGGCAGTTGGCAAAGTCTACTGCAATAAGCATCACATATAGTGTCTCCTTTGATCTTTGAACAACCCCGTGGAGAAGACAGTGCAAGTAGCATGTTTCCAGTTTTATGGGAAATTAAGGCACAGAGGGGCTTCCCTTGTGGTTTAGTGGTAAAGAATGTACCTGCCAAGCAGGAGACGTGGGTTCAATCACTGGGTCGGGAAGACCCCGTGGAGAAGGAAATGGCACCCCACTGCAGTTTTCTAGTCTAGAGAACTCCACGGACAGGAGTCTGGCAGGCTATATATAGTCTGTGGGGCTGGAGAAGAGTCAGACACGGCTTGGGAACTAAACAACAACAGCAAAAGGCGTAGAGGTTGTAGGGTCTGCTGGTGGTTGCACAGAGAATGGTGGTTAACCCAGGTTGGAGCAGAGGCCTTATGACTCCAGCCCCAGACTCTTCAAGAATCTCTCCCATTAGAGCCCAGCGTATATGCTCAGCCTAATCCAAGTTTGGTGCGGTATATGTGATGCCCTCAGCCCTGCTGCTGCTAAGTCACTTCAGTCGTGTCCGACTTTGTGTGACCCCAAAGACGGCATCCCACCAGGCTCCCCCATCCCTGGGATTCTCCAGGCAAGAATACTGGAGTGGGTTGCCATTTCCTTCTCCAATGCACGAAAGAGAAAAGTGAAAGTGAAGTCGCTCAGTCTGTCCGACTGTTAGCGACCCCATGGACTGCAGCCCACCAGGCTACTCCGTCCATTGGATTTTTCAGGCAAGAGTACTGGGGTGGGGTGCCATTGCCTTCCCCGGCCCTCAGCCCTACTGAGGCTGATTCTGGAGCTGCCTGGGGCTCTACTTTCTTTGCAGACCCAACGCCTGGCTGCTTAGAAACTTTCTTTTCCTTAAATTTGTGGGAAAATTCGGGGCCCTAATGTTCAGGCTGTACAGGGTCCACTCCCTTCAGGGTCGGCTTCCCCACGTTCACATCCATGTACACGTGGCTAAGTGCCCATTAACTGGCCTCGCTGCTCTCCAGGCCACCTGGCACACTCTGGTCTCATCAATTTCCTTAAGCACATCTCCGGTCCTGGCCCTCCCTTGCCCAGAAACTTTCAGTGGCTCTTTATTGCCGGAGGAAAAAGTCCCTGCTCCTTAACCTTGGCATCAAAAGCCTTCTAGAATCTGACCCCTACGTTTATCTCTCTCTGGACCCCATAGACACCCTGTGCTCCTGCCAAGGTGGGCTACTCCCTGTCCCTGGGACAGCTCCCTTGCCTTCTGCAGTGAGTGCCTGGAAGGTTTCCCTTCCTGCACAGCACATACCTCGGGGCTCAGTACACGTCCTGCATCTTCCAAGAATCTGGTTCCAACTCTCCGGGCCCCAGGAGGCCTTTCTGCCTCTGTCTTCCCAGCACTTCCTCCCGTTTGCTGACGAAGGCTGCCCTGTCTTGTGACAGCTGCTCCGTTGCTCTCTTGCACCATGAGTTTATGAGGGGTGCTGCTTAATTTACTTTTCCCACAAGGACATCCGACTTTTCCAGTAAGTTCCTTGAAGGCAGTCAGCCCACCTGAGAGTTCTGAGAGCTTGTTGGTGCTCAGCACAGCTCTGGGTGGGCCCCAAGTGCCCAGGGACACTGGCGCAACGTAGCAGGGTTGCCAGGATCTGGGAGGTTCCTTCCCCCACCCCACCCTGCACCAGGTGGTACTTACAGCCTTTCTCTCTCCTTCTGGCAGCTGGAGCTGGGCTTTCATGGTTACGTGCCCGCTTCATCTGGGCCTTTGTGGTGGGGGAGGTGTTAAGTCCAGAGACAGCCCTCTTGCTTAACTAAGGAAGTCAAGGATTTCCCCAGGGGAACGTCAAAAGCCTTCAGCCTCTGGACTTCAACCCCTAGCCTCTCTTGGCTCTGCCTGAGTTTCTGAGACATCCCAGGCCATGGAGAGGAGAAGTGATGAGGCTTTGACAGGCTGGGTGATAACTACTATGTGTACATGCTGAGTCTCCTCAGTTGTTTCCAGCTCTTTGGGACCCAATGGACTGGGTAGCCTGCCAGGTTCCTCTGTCCGTGGGATTCTGCAGGCAAGAATACTGGAGCAGGTTGCCCTTTCCTTCTCCAGGGGATCTTCCCAATGCATTGGCAGGTGAATTATTTACCACTAGCACCACCTGGGAAGCCCAAGAGCTACTGTTGCCTGTGACTAATGCAGAATCCTGGGGCAGCTCCTGGAGAGAGTGTTCTCTGCATCCCTGACCCCTTCAGAGATCAGGAAAAGGTAGTGGGGCCCCCGTTCCCCTCCCCATCTCTCCTTCCAAGGGAGGACCCTCCTCTCACCTAGGGCCTGGGATCCTGCTAGGAACCAGAGCTGTGAATGCATTGGTGTGTCTTGGAGGTGCTGGACGTGGGCTGTGTAAGGATGGACACTGCAGGTAGGCGTGGGGGCTGTGGAAGCAGCAGGAGAGGAGGTGCTGGGGTTAGCCTGTGTCTGGCTAGGGACTATGGTCTGGGAACACACTCTGGGGTCACCTCTGAACAGCGGCTCTGCTCCTGCTCTCCTGGGAGCCAGAGCACCCGGACCAGTGACAGTTGGTCCAGTGAGACTGTGAGAGCACTGAAGAGGCCGAGCAGTCACTGAGCACTTGACCCCGAGGTGGTGCATGCGTGCATACTCAGTTGCTCAGCCATGTCTGACTCTTTGAGAGCCCATGGACCGTAGCCTGCCAGGCTCCTCTGTCCTTGGGATTCTCCAGGCAAGAACACTGGAGTGGGTTGCCATGTCCTCTATCAGGGAATCTTCCTGACCTGTGTTGTTAGCCTTACTCTACAGAGGAGGGGGCGCAGGCTCAGGGGTAAAGTATACCTAGGTCTTAGAGCCAGTCATTGAGAAAGCTGGAATTCTTTATTGTTTTTTTTTTTAAATTATTAACTAGATTTATTAATTGAAAAGCCACCCAATCTTTAGCTTAAAATGCAAACAGTAGAGAACCCTTGAGAATGACAAGTGAGTCTGCCACCTGCACTGCCTGCAGTTCTAGGACCTTCTTTGCAGGGGGGCAGTTGTCCAGCGGCAGCTTCTGTCCTCTGCCCCACACAGAGCCTGGTGCCAGGCCTTCCCCAGGTGGATGGCCATCAGTGCTGATGGTACTGGGTGGGGGCAGGGGCTGGAGGGGACTTCCAAGCCATTTCCAGAGCTCACAGTGAACTTGGGTGATGCCAGCAGAATAAGTCAATCACTTTGCAATTTGAAGGGCACACCCACCCTCACTGTGGAGAAACTTTTCATCTTTAACCTAGAGGTTTTATCAACGGTGCTGTATAGATGGAGACTCTTGAGGCTACTGTAAAAATAAGACTGAGAACCAGAAGCAGGAGGCTTAAGTCCAAATCCTGAGAACACCAGAGAACCCCTGACTCCAGGGAACATTAATCGACAGCAGCTTATCAAACGCCTCCATACCCACACTGAAACCAAGCACCACCCAAGGGCCAACAAGTTCCAGAGCAAGATATACCATGCAAATTCTCCAGCAA
>SJYX01021488.1:174370-264815 GCA_006410675.1 Oreotragus oreotragus | reverse complement strand
TCCACTGTTTCCCCATCTATTTCCCATGAAGTGATGGGACCAGATGCCATGATCTTCGTTTTCTGAATGTTGAGCTTTAAGCCAACTTTTTCGCTCTCCTCCTTCACTTTCATCAAGAGGCTTTTTAGCTCCTCCTCACTTTCTGCCATAAGGGTGGTGTCATCTGCATATCTGAGGTTATTGATATTTCTCCCGGCAATCTTGATTCCAGCTTGTGTTTCTTCCATTCCAGCGTTTCTCATGATGTACTCTGCATATAAGTTAAATAAGCAGGGAGACAATATACAGCCTTGACGTACTCCTTTTCCTATTTGGAACCAGTCTGTTGTTCCATGTGCAGTTCTAACTGTTGCTTCCTGACCTGCAAAATCTTTAAAAAATAAAATACAAGCACCAGAGAGAGGATTAGAGACATTGAGGTCTGAAAGAGGCAGGAGAGGACATTCTACCTTGAGGAAGCAGAGCAGTCTTGAGATGCTGAAACAATGGAAATTAGGTGCCCCCTTTGAAAAAAAGTGGGTACCTCTAATCGTTGTATTAAAAAGCAGAGACATCACTTTGCTGACAAAGTTCTGTAGAGTCAAAGCTGTGGTTTTCCAATAGTCATTTATGGATATGAGAGTTGGATCATAAAGAATGCTGAGTGCTGAAGAATTGAAGCTTTTGAGTTGTGGTGCTGGGGAAGACTCTTGAGAGTCCCTTGGACTGCAAGGAGATCCAACCAGTCCATCCTAAAGGAAATCAGTCCTGAATATTCATAGGAAGGGCTGGTGCTGAAGCTGAAACTCCATAGCTTGGCCACCTGATGCACATTTTCCAGCCAACTCACTGGAAAAGACTCTGATGCTGGGAAAGATTGAGGGCAAGAGGGGGAGCAGAAAATGAGATGGTTGGATGGCATCATCGACTCAATGGACATGAGTTTGAGCAAACTTTGGGAGACGGTGAAGCACAGGGAAGCCTGGTGTGCTGCAGTCCATGGGGTCACAAAGAGTTGGACACAACTGAGTGACTGAACAGCAACTGATTTCTGGTGTTTGGATCAGGAAACATCCTGGGCAGGTAAATGGTGAAGCAGAGATGAGACCGCAGAAACCTCAACCGCCAGTCTGGTTCCATAGCACGTCTCTCAAGTGCTCCCGGGGCAGGGTGCAATCAGTGTGTGGGGTGATACTTCCTGTGCTGTGCAGGTGAGGGCTGGAGAGCTGGGGCAGGAGAGCTGAGCATGCTCGGTGGAGGAGCTATACCCGAACACCACGTTTTCTTTCTGGTCAAGGACTCTGAAAGTAACTCACTAGGAAATAATTCATGCCCACAGAGCCTTTTCCATGCCTATAACCTGATTGAATTATTTCATAATTTCAACAGACGTTTTTGAGGCTTACCTGGTGGCTCAGATGGTAAGGAATCAGCCTGTAATGCAGGAGACCCAGATTCGATCCTTGGGTTGGGAAGATACCCTGGAGGAGGAAATGGCAACTCACTCCAGTATTCTTGCCTGGAGAATTCCGTGGAGAGAGGAGCCTGGCGGGACAGTCCATGGGGTCATAAACAGTTGGAAACCAGTGAGTGTCTAACACTTTCACGCTGTGGGCCAGCCTGTGCTAGGCACTGGGGATGTGGGTGGAAAATTCCTGCTCTCTTGGTGCCAGTCACCCCATGAGGAACATATTCATATCCCCATGTTACCAATGAAGAAACAGGCTCCCAGGGGTGGAGCTGCCCAGAAGGTTCCTGAGCACTGCTGGGCCCTAACTGTGCACTTGTTAGGGTTGGCATGAGTGCTCTAGGATGTCAAGAACAGCGTTCTCAAATTGCCTGGGAAAGATCTATCAGAGCCCTTCAGAAATTAGAAGCCATATTTGTATCAGCCTGCTTTGGACTTAAATTCTGCCAGTGCCTTTGTATTCAACTCTAGTTGAACGAGGAGGCTGGGATCTGTGATTGCATGGGGTTAGGTGGTCTTGAATTTGAACTTCAGCATGACTGCTTTAGTTGTATGACCTTGGATTAGTGCTTGATCCTCCTTGAGCCTCAGCTTCCACATCTGTGAAGTGGGCATGCAGTATCATCTTATAGAGTTAGTATAATAGCTAACAGTTAATTACTCTGAGCAGTACAGGATAAGCAGTACAGGATAAGCATCTTAGCATCACTCCTCCTAATGATTCTGTGAGGGAACTTTTATCACTGGGTTTCCCTGGTGGCTCAGTGGTAAATAATCCGCCTGCCAATGCAGGAGACTCAGGTTCGATCCCTGGGTTGGGAAGATCCCCTGGAGAAGGAAATGACAACCCACTCCAGTATTCTCACCTGGGAAATCCTATGAACAGGGGAGCCTGGCAGGCTACAGTCCACGGGGTTGTAAAGAGTCGAACACGACTTGATGACTGAACACAGACACGTTTCTATCATTCCCATGTTATGAATGAACAGGTTGAGGTTTAGAGAAGTTAACCCACTTGCTCATGGTGTACAGCTGCTACATGGCAGTGCAGGTCTCAACCTGTGTAAGAACTGTGACTGTCAGTCCAAGCCCCAGCCACAGATGTAAAGGGCAATAAACGTTTCCCGCCCTTTTCAGTGTTCTTGCCTGGGAAATCCCATGGACAGAGGAGCCTGGCGGGCTATAGTCTATGGGGTCACAAAGAGTCAGACATGACCGAGAGGCTAACTTTTCGCTTTCACTTTTCTCCTTTCAACATATATCTACATGATGATCCTATGCCTGGATCTAGAGTGTTCTGTCTGCTTAGATTATTTTTATTAACTACAGTGAATGTACAAAACATAAAACATACAAGTCAGACTGAGAATCTATTTCATCTTGGTATAAACTGAGAAAATGCCTTTTGATGCCATCTGTTCACTGATTTCATTCAGCCAATACTAATAGAGCACCTACTGTGTGCCAGATAGTGTGCTGGTGCTGGCCACGGTTCCGGCGTCACAGCTGACAGTTCTGTGGGGAGACAGGAGGCATCATCATAAGCAGCGTATGTGTCCTAACGAGGAATGTTCCAGATGTGGTAGCAGCAGATGGGAAAGGGATCACAGAAAGCCTCAGAGGGGAAGTGATGCAGTGAGCCTGGAAGACACAGTTTGTAGGCCATCACAGGGTGGGACTGCAGCCTGTGCACAGGCAGAGGGTAGGTGCTGAGGCAAGTCAGAGATTGAGCTCTGCTGAGGATCGGGTGCAGTGGAGCTGGGGGTAGAGACAAGAGGACAGGAACCAGGGCTTCCCGGGTGGATCCTTCAGCCAATCAGGAGACTCCGGTTCCATTTCTGGTCTGGGAAGATCCCACATCCCACGGAGCAACTAAGCCCGAGTGCCACAACTGTTGAGCTTGTGCTCTAGAGCCTGGGAGCGGCAACTACTGAAGCCCATGGACCCTAGAGCCTGCGCTCCGCAACAAGAGAAGCCACTGCAATGAGAAGCTCGCATACCGCAACTAGAGAGTGGCGTCCGCTCACCACAGCTAGAGAAAGCCTGCGAAGCAATGAAGGCCCAGCACAGCCAAAAGTATAAAATGAAAAGAAAGAGGAGCTAGATCTTGAAGGCTTTATCTGTTGGAGTTAAGTTCGCCTTTGATTCTTGATGCAGTGGAGAGCTGTGGTAGACTTTGTCAAGTTCGCCGTTTGGTAAGAACTCCCGGCTGTTCGTTCGGGTGGTCAGATGGTAAAGAATCCATTTGCAGTGCAGGAGACCTGGGTTTGATCCCTGGGTCAGGAAGATCCCCTGGAGAAGGGAATGGCAACCCATTCCAGTATTCTTGCCTGGAAAATCCCATGGACTGAGGAGCTTGGTGGACTGTAGTTCATGGGGTCACAAAGAGTTGGACACGACTGAGTGAGTAACACTTTTATTTCACTTTTCTGGCCACTCACTGGAGACCCAATGGAGAGGGAAAGCCCAGAGGGAGAGAGACTGAGATGGCTGCTATTGCAGAGTGCTGGCTGTTGCTGGTGGATGTCTGGACTGGAGCAGGTTGATGGTGATGGAGAGAAGGTGATGGAGCTATTGGGACTTGGTGACTGAGTCGGTGTGGGGTGTGGGGAAGTAGAACTCTACATTGACTCTCTGCTTTCTAACTTGGGTGACTAGTGGATCGTGGTGCCATCCCCTGAGAAGGAGAATGTAAGAGGAGAAACAGATGGTGGGGTCGGTGGAGAGGAGTCCTCCTCTTTAGGACGAGGTGTGTCTGGAGGGCTGGACGTCCAGGTGGAGATTTCAGGAGGCAGCCATCTCAGTACAGGTGTTCTGGGCTTGAGATTCTGATTTAGAAGCCACACCATGCCAGTGGTAATAACTCGTGGGTGGAGGTGGAACTCCCTAGGGATGATGTTAGTGGGAAGAGGGGCTGGATGCTCTATTGCTAGAAAAAAATTTTATCCTTAAACTATGAAAATATTTTCAATTGATAAAGGCTGTGCCATTAAGTTCTAAGACCAGATTCCTATAAATTGAAAATAAGACCTCAACTTTCCTTGTGTTTTTGGATAAAGAATCCAGAAGCTTCATGATCTGCTCTCATACGCAAACAGGTACATGACAGACGACTACACAGAGGAGTCTGAATCCTGGCTTAGCCCTGGCTTTCCCTAGTAACAGCTGTGTTACCTTGAACTAGGCACCTTTCTTGAGCTCAGCTTCCTTGTCAGTAACAGAGCTTGTTTTGTGATTAAATAAGATAAAGATTATGGAAAAAATTTTGCAAACCCTTGCGCTTTACCAATTTGTGTCATGATGGTGCTTTTTATTCCTGTAAGGTTTTGGGGGAGATTATTTCTCATCACTTTGCCCGAGAGCAGCTGAGGACCTGAGCCATTCTCCTTACATGTGGTCTCCAGGATCAGCCAGCCTTTGGGGTCATGAATAATGGCCATCAGGCCTTCATGGATTGAGTGTAGTTCTGTCATCAAATAAAATTTACACAGGCTAATCTGACACCTATTTAGCGGTCTGCATAATAATTATTATGCAGTGGGCTGACCAGGCATAAATGGAAGGCATTTGACAGAAACGATTATATTTAGTATTACTTTTATATAGCCTAGCAAGATTTTTACGGTTCTTCCATCTTTGACAGCCTATTCATTTTCCACTCGATGTGAATTTATTGAGGCTGTAATATATGCCAGGCACAGTTCTGGGCCCTGAGATGACAGAAAAATGGGATTTCTGTTCCAGCCCCACCTCCACTGAGCTTGAATTCTAGTGGGGAGACAGTCACTCAATAGTCAACCTTACCCACAATGAGTAAGAATGCCAAGCTTCCCTTGAAATCATGGTTGCTTTCATCTCTTCCTGCACTAACAACACCCATGAATTAATATTTAATTAAATTTATTTATTTGGCTGCATCATTATTTGGTCTTAGCTGTGTCATGTGGAATCTAGTTCCCCGGCCAGGAATTGAACCTGAGGCCCCTGCATTTGTTGTTCAGTCACTCAGTTGTGTCCAACTCTTTGTGACCCCATGGACTGGAGCACGCCTGGCTTCCTTGTCCTTCACGTCTCCCAGAGCTTGCTCAAACTCATGTCCATTGAGTTGGTGATGCCATCCAACATGTCATCTTCTATCATCCCCTTCTCCTCCTGCCTTCAATCTTTCCCAGCATCAGGGTCTTTTCTAATGAGTCAGCTCTTCGCATCAGGTGGCCAAAGTATTGGAACTTCAGCTTCAGCATCAGTCCTTCCAATGAATATTCAGGGTTGATGTCCTTTAGGGTGGACTGGTTGGATCTCCTTGCAGTCCAAGGGACTCTCCAGAGTCTTCTCCAGAACCACAGTTCTTCAGCACTCAGTCTTCTTTATGGTCCGACTCGGGCCCCCTGCATTATGAGCGCAGAACCTTAGCCAATAGAGCACCAGGGAAGTCCCAGCACCAGTGAGCTAAAAGACAAAGATTCTGAGCCTGATTTGCCAACAGCAAAGTTGTCTTTGCTCCAATCTTTATCCTTTATTTCCCTCTGTCTCCTTATATCAGGCAGTGGCTTGAGACCTTCCTTCCATTGAACAAATATGTCCTGTGCACCTATTGGTATAAGTAGCCTCAAGGGATACAGCAGTAAAACTGGGAGTGGTCTGGCCCTGGAGAAGCCCACACTGAGCCCAGAGAGACAGGGGCAATAGAGGAAAACATGCTGCCATCAGAGCCACTAGAGGCTGCTAGGAGCGGGTAGAGAGGCACCTGATTCTGGCACCTGGCAAGGTGCGGGGAGAGGAGCACACTCCAGGCAGAAGGGTGGAGTTGTGTGCAGGAAGATGCAAGGTGCTGGGTCAGGCTGCAGCATGAGCTGCTGTGGGAAGGGGGGATGTCATAAAACCCTTACCAAGTGTAACACACATACACACATACAGAAACGTGAACATTATCATCAGTATATGTACAGCTTGACTGATTTCACAAACAGCACACTTTGCTTAGCATCTGGAGTAAGAAACAGGACATCACCAGCATCCTCAGAAGAACCCCTGTGGCCCCTTTTGGTCACCACCCTCCTGCAGGGATCATCACTAACTGGACTTCTTATAGCACATGGTGGTTTTGTCTGCTTTTAGATAGAATCATGCGGTAAATGCTCTTTTGTACCTGGTTTCTTCTACTCAACCTTATGGCTATGAGATTCATCACGTAGGTGCATGGAGTTGTTGACTGTTCACCTTCATTTCCAAGTTGTATTCCCTTGTGTCACTGGACACTATGTTCCTCCATCCTGCTGCTGGACATCTGGGTAGTTTCCAGTTTAGGGAAATCCAAAGAGTGCTGCTGTGAACATTCTAGTGTGTCTCTGGCGAGTGTATCACACATTTCTATTGGAAATACCTATGGTGGAATTATTGGATCTTAGCATATGTGTCAAGTTCTAACAGACCAGTTTTCCACAACAGCTGCGTCAAGCTACATTCGCAGTGACACTGTAGGAGAGTTCCAGGCGCTCCACATCTTTGCCAACGCTTTGTAGTATCATTTTTCTAAGGCATTCTGGTGAGTGTATGATGTTGTTGTTTAGTTACCAAATCGTGTCTGACTTTTTTTGTGACCCCATGGACTAACCCTGCCAGGCTCCTCTATCCATAGGATTTCCCAAATGAGAATACTGGAGTGGGTTGTCATTTCCTTCTCCAGGAGATCTTCTCAACTCAGGGATTGAACCCGCATCTCCTGCACTGCAGGCAGATTCTTTACCGCTGAGCCACCAGGGAAGTCCTGGTGAATGTATAGTGATAACGTATTGAGATTTATAATTGCATTTTCCCTAGCACTTTTCCAAGTGTGCTCCAGAACTTTTGGATATAGTTGTTAGTGAAATGTTTGTTCTAGTCTTTTGCCTATATTGGAGAAGGAAACGACAACCCACTCCAGTATTCTTGCCTAGAGAAGTCTGTGGACAGAGGAGCTTGGTGGGCAGCCGTCTGTGGGGTCGCACAGTGTTAGACATGACTGAGCGACCTCACTTTTCACTATGAATCATTTGGCCACAGTCACACTGCCTGCCCCCTGATTTGATGGGGGTGAAGGTGGAGGATGGCTTTAGAACCTGAAGCTTCTGTGAGCCTGGGCAGAAGGGGGAAGGCAAAGGCCTGGAGCTCGCCTGGAGCTCCCCCACAGGCATAGGGGCTTGGGGAGGGAGCGTCAGTCCTCCTCACTGAGGCTGTCCACTTGGGGAGGCCACTGTGCTGGAGGGGTGGCTCCCAGCACGGGGACTCACGCACTTCTCCCCCTCCCCTGCAGAGTTATGTCATGCCCAGAGCAGCGGAGGGCTCCATGAGGATTTACAGAAGATGCCCCGCGTCTGGGCGCCCTTGGTGCTGCTTCCCGCGTGGCTCGTGATGGTCGCCTGCAGTCCACACTCCCTGCGGATCGGTAAGCGCTGCCCCTGTGGCACCCTGGGGGCAGCCCAGCCCTGGGCGATGCCCCTCCTGCACCCAGGTGTCTGCCAGGCACACCTGACCCTGCACTGCCCTCCTGAGTTTGGCTGGGGCAGGGGTGGCAGTGGTGGGCAGCCAACAGGCCCACAGCTATGATCTGCTTAAGCCGCTCAGCCCCTCTTGTGATGAAACTAAAGATTCTGATAAGTCTCTCTGGCAGCCTGTGATGGACTCAGGATGGGAATGGCTGGGGGGCTTCCAAATCCAGGGCTAGAGAGCAGAATGCAGCTCATCTCTTCTGTCCTCTGATTAATCCCAGAAGTCTTCCTGGAGGCTGTGTTCAGATGAGGTGTTCTTCGTGCCCCTGACCTGGCTGCTTGGCAGGGCCTTGGTGTCTGCTTGCCCTAGCCTGGTTCTGGGAAGGAAGAACGTGCCACTTCAGGGACGTATGTCCACCTGCTCTGCCCCTTGTCCTTGCTGCCATGGGGGTGCTCCTTCTAGCTGTAGGCAGGCACTGCTATTGATGGCCCATCAGCACTCCTGTGCCCAGCAGAAGGCTTGGCTCTTTCCAGGCTTCAGAAATACCTGAAAAATCAACTGCCTCCCCTACCCCTCAACACCTCCAAGACTGAGCAAAGCTGCTTAACTGCAGGCATTGCTGTTAAGCAGTGGGGCACTGGTGATCCGGGTATTGGGAACATGGCTCCAGCTGCAGAGACAGATAGGCCAGTCCAGCAGACACTGTGTGGTCAGCTGATGGCCTGGGACAGATGAGGGATGTTGGGGACTGGGTTGTGTACTTGTATATGGGGAAGAGAGTCAGTGTGGACAGGTAGTTGGGACACAGAAGTGAGGAATCCAGGCAGGTGTGTTGGTCACAAGAAGACCAGTCCAACCGCAGGACCCCTGGGCAAGGCCAGGCGACAGCCTTAGAAGCACCTAAACATCAGGTAGGTTGTCTAGGCAGGTGCCTGCCTGAGACCTCTCTGTCTAGACTGGAGTGGGGATGGCAAAAGTGGATACTATGCACAAGGCAGGATCTGAGATCCTAAACTTGAACCTGAAAGGGTTAGAGGCTGTCTTAGAATGAAGACTATGATATAGAATCCCAGGGACTTGGCCTAAAGCTCCTGAACTCCTCTAGTGCAGTTAGAACTGGTTCTAAGTTCCCAGAGGTTGGCATGATGGTGGTGATGGGTGGTCAGGAGGCCCTGGCCAGGCCAGGCCAGGCATCACAGGTCAGAGCCTAAGTAGGAGGCCCCCAAGTTGCTCCATGCTGTGTTGTGGACACACAGCCATATTTCTCCATGGATATGCCAGAGACACTTAATTGGAATCAGAAATGAGGACCAGTGACTCAGTCCTTCCCCTCATCCTGCCCTTGGCTCACCACCTTGCACACTTGAGAAAAGGAATTAAAATCAAACCCTCTCCTCCCTCTTCCCCATTCACTTCTACTGAAACTTCAAAACCTAATTTAATTCTGCTTAGCAGCAATGCAAAATGGTTCATATCCTTAAGATGCTTAATTTATAAGATGCCTCCAGTTATTCAGCATTTGCTGTGAGGTTTTCTTCTCCTCTAAATGAGTGGATGAAGCGGTAACCCATCAGTTTCCATTTGTTGCTAATGGAAAGCGGAAAGAGACTGAGACGGAATCAGGAGCGCCTCGCGGCCTCGGCTCTCCTGACACTTGTTCCCTCGGAGGGGACGCAGAAAGTGAAGCTGACAGATCCCTGTCTGGCCTGCTGTGCGACAGGGGAGGGCTTCCAAGGGACCCCTGTGCTCCCATCCCCACACTTGGAAGGATGCTTGTCCAGTTCCGTCAGCTCTGCTGGTGCTGGTTGTGGTTCATGCCAGGCCACGTCCAGCTGATTTCCAGCCAGGGGCCCTGCTGGTGGACAAGGTCAGACCGAGCCTGATCTCCTGCAGAGTCCAGGAAGCTGAGTGAAGTCAACAAAGAGAGAGAAAAGTAAGGAAAAACCAAAACAGCAATGCCTGGGCTTGTTTTGCTATCTCCTTGGTTATCCTGGGAGCCAGGAGCTTTATGGATGAAAAGGTGCTAATTACTCGGACTCCGGAGGGGATCTGGAGTAGGGCAGGGATGAGGAGAGAAGTAGGTCAGGAAAACGCAAGTAGCTGAGCAGCAGGCGGCCTTCCGCACCGATGGGCTGGACCAGCGTTGATGGCGCCGGGTCCCCCGAGGCCTCCAGAGCCTCTTGGAAAAGGGAGGGGCTGCTGCTCCTTTCCCTTTCCCAGGGGTCACTCTCCCCACATTTGATTCTTCTGGAGTTCCTCCCAAATCCCCAGCCTCAATGTAGATGCCTGTGAGCGTGAAACTGCATGAAGGGACCAGGGATCTTGGAGATAAATGGTCCCGCCTGCTCCATCTCCAGCCCCGCTTGACGGCTGGTGACAATATGGATGCTTGTAAAGAGGCACCGAGCCCATTACCCTGCCTTGGGACTGCTGTTTTTCATTCAAGTGAGGCACGGGGCGGGAGATACAGCCAAATTGTCTATTACGGGGTCCAGTGTTTACCCCCCATCCACCCAATGAGGTTTTGGGTAAGAGAAAGGGATTTTATTTATGATGGTGAAGCTGCCCGCATAAATTCCCCAAACTCTCACACATCTGTCAGCCTGCTTCAGTCATCTATCTTCTGGAAATGTCTTTTGATTTTGCTTCTGTCCGTCTGGGTCCTCTGAGTGATGACTGTGGGAGCCACGAGTTAATAAATGCCCTGAGAAGACCTCCCCTCCCCATCTCTAGAGCCCTCCATTACTTAAAGGGATCATCATTATATCTTAAAGCCACAAAGGATTGTGCAGATCCCATTTTCCAACTGCTCATTTTGCAGATGGGAAGGGAGACCCACAGGGATGGCGGTTTGGCCAAGGTCACAGGGCTCACGGGGGCAGGGCTGGTGGCAGTCAGTCACAGGGCTCACGGGGGCGGGGCTGGTGGCAGTCAGTCCTAGGGCCTGATCTCCTGACTCCTCTTGCAATGCTCCCTCCGTTGCCCACCAGTGGGCTCCCTAAGCCACTGGGGAAGCAGAGTCACCTTCAACAGCAGGTGGAGGTCCTTGTCTCTTAGTTTCCTCCCATCCCATTTCTGATATTAGCAGATCTTGCCCCCAAACTCAGTAGGAACTCAGTATTTGTCAGCTGAATGAATGTGAGGCTTTCTTTCCCGCTAGCCGTCTGTTTTTCCTTCCCTGGTCACTTATTTTAGCCACACGACTACTCACTGTTAAGTGAATATGCCATATACTAGGGAGGTTTACTCTGGGCTTTTCTCATTCCTCTTCTGGGCCTGAAGAGCTCTTCCTTGCATTCCATTTTCTCTGCCTGGGAAAAAAAGCAACTTCTCCAGCTCCTCCTCTCCCCTCCCCTCCTCCTTCCCCCGCTTTTGCATCACCAGTATCACTGGTGTAAACAGCCCTTCCTCCTCAGACTTCTTTCCCAGTTTTTTCCTGTCCTTCCTAGGGACAGACCATCTTTGCCCAACCATTCTCCCATTCCCCTGTTCCATCATTCACTGGGCTGTGCTCTGATTGTTACGGCATTTTCCC
Source organism: Oreotragus oreotragus (assembly GCA_006410675.1). NCBI lineage: Eukaryota > Metazoa > Chordata > Mammalia > Artiodactyla > Bovidae > Oreotragus > Oreotragus oreotragus. The sequence continues at coordinate 253,365 of SJYX01021488.1, read as the reverse complement.
ACCAGTTTGGCTTCCAGGGGAGATGGACCACATGACACGGACCCTCACACTTGATATATGCGAGTGTGTCACACAAGCTCAGTGAAGCGGGGGGATGGGTCTATGATCCTTGCAAGACGTGGTTCCCTCAAAACATGCTCCGCATCATTGTTTTAAAGTTTCTTCCAGTCTTCGTTGTTGTTCAGTCGCTAAGTCCTGTCCAGCTCTTCATGACCCCATGAACTGCAGCATGCCAGGCTTCCCTGTCTATCATTATCTCCCTGAGATTGCTCAAACTCATGTCCATTGAATCAGTGATGCCATCCAGCCATCTCATCCTCTGTCATCCCCTTCTCCTCTTGCCCTCAATCTTTCCCAGCATCAGGGTCTTTTCCAGTGAGTCAGCTTTTCCCTGTGCTTAAAGAGATAGACTTATTGGAGGAAGTAGAAGAAAAAGGAGAAAGAGAAGAAAGATAAAATGTCCATCTATCTGTCTTACTTAAAAGGGAGAAGAGGAATGGACTGGAGATCCTGATTGAGTTCTAAGGCAAGTGTTAGCTGTAATGGTAAAAACAGGGATTCACCCATTCATTTATGAGTCCACTCAACAAGTATTTATTGATTGCTATGTGCCAAGGACTGAGGATATGGTGCTAAATAATAATAATCCCCATAATAATTCCCACTTGGAAAAACCTCACTTTCTTCCAGGTACTGTGCTGGGTGTTTCACATATTTCAGGCAATCTTCACGTCAGAATTAATGATCCAATGTTATAGATGAAGAAACAGAGGCTCAGGGAGCTTAAATAACTTGTCTAAGGTCACACAGAGAGTGAAATTCAAACCTGTCTATCTCCAAAGCTTCTCTTTCCTCTTTGCTCTACTGCAGCTCTACAGCCCTGGAGACATTTGGGATATTCCATTATCACAGCAGTCACATGAAATATATTGTGTTCTATCTGGTAAAGGGATTGAAAGATGGAATCATTATTGCTTTTATAGGCTCTCACTCTTTTTTTTGTTTTTAACTCCTAAATAATTTCCTAAGGGCCCAGACAAAGTCCATCAGACAAATGAGGAAACTGAGGCCTGGGGATCTGAGAGGCTCGATCAGGGTGGTGCAGCGTTCTGCTCAGTGTGGGTGGCGCTAGACATCAGCAGGTTATTGTAGCAGTTGAATCTCTTGTTTAAGGTTTCCCTGTGAGGTAAAGCAGCAAGAGCTTGTATTTATTCGACACTCTGTCTTACTAGGACCCCAAGCACTTTACAACTCCCATCTTTCACTGAGTTGGTTTCCCTCAATGAGCTCCAAGTCCTGCAGAGAGAATGTTTAACAAAGAACATTCAAATGTTATGAAGATGAAGATAACAAGAGAATTGGGGGAGGTAAGCGGAGGGGGAATAAAACGCACCGGCTTTCTTACCCTGTTCTGTGTGTAAAATATATCGGACACTGCTGTTGCTGCTGCTGCTGCTGCTGCTAATTCGCTTCAGTCGTGTCCAACTCTGTGTGACCCCAATAGACGGCAGCCCACCAGGCTCCCCCGACCCTGGGATTCTCCAGCAAGAACCCTGGAGTGGGTTGCCATTTCCTTCTCCAATGCATGAAAGTGAAAAGTGAAAGCGAAGCTATGAAGCGTGAAAGTGAAGCGTGTCTGACTCTTAGCGACCCCACCAAGATCCAGATATACCAGTGGAATGCTGTGCCATGCAGAGGACATACCATGGGGCTTTTTGAGTAGTGGGCTTCCCTGCATAATGTATGATGTGATCACGTGATTTGGTTTATGAAATTTTGATCAGCGTGTAACTCTTCATCTCTTTTCCCAGATGAGTCACCCATATAAGCAATCAGTTGGTCTTTCACATTAGGGACAAATAGAAATTGATGCCTTTCTCCTTCATCTGTCATCTAGAGAGAGAACCCATGGACAAAGCTTTGTGGGACACACATGCCACCTCTAATGACCACCTTAGGGGATCAGGGTCTTTGTTATTATGTCTGTGTTCCTGAGTCTAGCCTGGCCCATGAAAGGTGCTTAGGAACTGCTAGATGAATTATCTCATGATGAGTTTTGAATCTTGAACTGACCTGGCAGTTTTTTAATCTCTCTTCTCCCAGATGTTGGTCAGTGCTCAAAAATGTCAACCAGTTTTATTTAACCGTAAGTGTCCAAAATATGTATTTAGGAGAGCAACTATTTTGCTGAAAGCAGTCCTTTAGAGCATCTGCCTGCCTACGTGCTTGCTCGGGACTGTCTCTCCTTCCTGCCCACCCCTGCCGCCTCTGCCTCTTCAGAGGGATGAAGGAGGCTTGGTTAGAAAGGTATTCCAGGCCAGAGTGCCATGCGGTGTCATCTGTCTTTGCTTGTGGCTTGGTCTTCTGCCAGGAGCACTGCATTGGATACTGTCAGGACGTGCATCCTCTCTCTCAAGCTTTCCAGAACCCATCTGCGAGCTGCAGCCTCTGGCCATAGTCTGTTGCACTGAGGAAGCGAGGGATGAATTAGGCCTAGATGCTCCATTTTACAGATAAGACAAACTGGGGTCCCCATAAGGCACAGCAAGTTGTCAAAGGCCACTGTGGCAGTGCCAGGACTCCTGACTCCCAACTGCCTGGTGACATCGATGCCACGGTTTACGCTGTATAACACGTTCTTTGTTGGTTTTGTTCAGTCACTAAGTTGTGTCTGACTCTTTGTGAGCCATGGACTGCAACACATCAGGCCCCCCTGTCCCTGACCGTCTCCTGTGATTTGTCCAAGTCCATGTCCTTGAGTCAGTGATGCTATTCAACCATCTTATCCTCTGTCACCTTCTTCTCCTTTTATCTTCAATCTTCCCCATCATCGGGGTCTCTTCCAGTGAGTCAGCATTTCACATCAGGTGGCCAACATGTGTTAATTCAGTTTCCCCAACAACCTGCCAGGTAGATAGAAGGAGACACATCTCATAGAAGAGGAGTCTGAGGCTCATGGAGTTTGTGGCTTGCCCAGCTCTCATGCAGCAGAGTGGTAGCCTCAAAAGGAAAGAGAGGGGAGATCTGGGCGGGGACAAATGGGACCTCTTGAGTCAAGTTGGAGGTCAGCCGAGGTGGCAGAGTCCTGAATAACCTGTTGGTGTGTTCTCTCTCTTCTCTCTCTCTCTTTTTTTTTTGGTCGAGTGGCATGCAGGATCTTAGTCCCCTGACCAAGGGTTGAACCTATGCCCCCTGCAGTGGAAGCTCGGAGTCCTAACCACTGAACCAGCAGGAAAGTCCCACAGTACATTTGTTTTTTAACTGGAGTATAATTATTTTACAATGTTCTATTCGTTTCTACTGTACAACAAAGTGAATCAGCTGTATGTGCACATATATCTCCTCCCTCCTGAGCTTCCCTCCCACCCTGCTCCATCCCACCTCTTTGGGTCATCACAGAGCCCCAAGCTGAGCTCCCTGTGCTCTGCAGAAACTTCCCACTTGCTGTCTATTGTACACAAGGTAGTAATACATGTCAGTTGTAATCTCCCAATTTATCCCATCCTCCCCTCTGACTGTACACTCTCTATGGGTAAGACTGAAAGCCACAAGGGCCAGCGTGCCAACGCCTAGGACCTTAAGAAATCAGACTGAGCTAAAGCAAACAGGCCGGTGATGGCAGCAAACATCGTGTTTTCTTAAACATATCATGGTGGATCTCCGGAAGGAAACTCAGAAAGACCCCGGTAGCAGTGGTATTAGAGACGAGGGAGGGGGCTGTTTTTTCCTAAATCCAAGCCGCACATCATAGAGCTGATTTCCAAATAATTTTTGTGCATGATTTCCTGTGTCCACTGGTGCTTGAAGGGCCCAGTTTCCCCAGGGTCTCGTATGGCCCCTCCACTCACGCGATGACCCCCACTATCTGCTGCTCTGCCAGAGGAAGCCCTACCTGGCAGAGACACACATGATTTGAGAGAACTGGCATGGGGATATTTTGTCAGAATTTCAAAAACCTGTCTCCAGCCCTGCAACGTGGTTTACAAGAGTCTTGGGATGAGGACTGAGTCATTAGCTCTATTTTGGTGGGAGGGTGTAGGGGGAATGTGTTGTTTCAGGGGGAGGCGGAAGTCATGGAGAGAGATTTGGGTTTGGTGTAGAAAAATGCTTATCCAACAGACGGGTGGGTTCTGATGCTGAGGTCCTCACAGCTGGAGATGGCCACAGCTGGGCTGGACAGAGATTTCAGCACTGGGGGTGGGGGGCGGGGGTCAAGGACCCCTTCCATGCTGGGATACTGTGCTAGAATACTGCAGCCTTTGGTCTGTTCTCATACTATGAGGGAGACAGCCCATTATCATTGTGTTCTCATTATCAGCCACTCACCAGAGCTTAAAATGGAGGCGGCCATCTGCCCAGTTTAAGCCATGACCCCATTCGGCCACAGTTGCTTGAGCAGGATAAGAAGGGAAGCCCTACAAGTTCTGCTCGCTTGATTGGTGTAGCCCTGCCTAGGTGTTTCTTTTCTCCCCGTGGCCACTGCTGAGGAGTCGGAGATGCGCGGGTGATGGCGGTGGCCGCTGCCAGCTCTCAACCAAGTGCCTGGGTGTGTGCAAGCCCGAGTGGGCAGGAGGCACGAATCCCACTCACAGCCTCGCGGCTCAGCTGCCGGCGAGACAGCGGTCACACTTAGCTCTCATTAGTCTGGATGCGGGGGCACGCATTCCATATCGGCTGGACGAGGGCTACAGGCAAGTTGGGTCACCCAGCAGCCCTTCTGTATCTTTTTGCAGTGTGTTTCTTCCCATCGAGCTGCGTTAGGGGCCGATAAGCTTGTGGCAGCTCTGGAACCCCTTTAGCCCACATTGATGAGGGGCATGGTCTAGAGGGAGGCACCTGCTCATCGAGTCTGGCCTCAGCAGATGCGTGGTGAAGGAGGACTTTATCCAACCCCCGGCCAGGAGGCATCACCACCCTGCTAGCTTCAGGAGGAAAGCCAACTTGACCAGGGGTGGGTGAGCACCTGGTGCAGCCCTTGAGAGGCTCCCTTATATCCCTCTCCCCTCAGCCTGCTCTCTCCTGACTCACCAGGTACCTTCCATGGCCATTCCAAGCTATTGGACACCACAGAGCCTGCTGTGTTCCGCGCAGCACTGGGGTTGGCCTGGGAAGCCTCCAGCGTAGAGTAGAGGTGGATGCTGGAGCCTGGGCTCTAGCGGTTTGGGTATGAGCACCACCTTTTACTAGTTGTGTGACCTTGGGAGACAACTTAATTTCTTGGTGCTTCAATTTCTTCAAGTATGGCATGAATGACAGTAGAGAATTCAGTGAGTTCCCTGGAGGCTCAGTTGGGAAAGAACCCACCTGTAATGCAGGAGATGCAGGAAGATCCTCTGGAGAAGGAATTGGCAACCCACTTCAGTATTGTTGCCTGGGAAATCCCATAGACAGAGGAGCCTGGCAGGCTACAGTCCATGGGATCGCAAGAGTGGGACACGACTTAGTGACTAAACTACTACTACCAGTACCTACAGAGCACTTAGAAAAGTGTCAGGCATGTATTAAGTGCTGGTAAAGTGATGCCTGTTACTGGGAATGGCCCTGTTGGGCCACCCTGTGTCCACCTCTTGGCCTTCCCCTGCCTGGAGCATCCTTCTCCACTCCTCCATCAAATGCTGTATCTATATTTTCCCCTTTCCTAAATCCTGCTTTAAATTCAGTTATTTCTAAGAGCCAAGAATCTGCACCCAGTTTGGAAAGCTCTTCTAGAATTCTCAGAGCACAAGAGGTATGCATGCTGACCGAATCAGCATGCCTTGCACTGATGTCATTGGTCCATCCTGCCTGTTTTCACAAACATTTTAAAAACCTTATTTGAATTCCATCTGTCCCACAAACTTCAGAGCATCCTGAGAGATTGGACTCTATCTTCTTTACCTTTCCAGTGTTGTGGGCATTTTCCGCTGAGGTAATGGTCCCCACTACTGGCTAGTGGATCTGAGTGATTGCCCATCTTAAAAACCTCCCTTAGCCCCACATCCTTCTTCAGTGAAACTCCATTTCTCTTCTTCCCATTGCAGAGAAACTCTGCAAAAGAATTCTCATGCAAAGCTGTCTCCATTTCTTCTCTCTTACCTAATCCGTAGGACTCTCTCCCGAAGCCAAGAATCTGCACCCAGTTTGGAAAGCTCTTCTAGAATTCTCAGAGCACAAGAGGTATGCATGCTGACCGAATCAGCATGCCTTGCACTGATGTCATTGGTCCATCCTGCCTGTTTTCACAAACATTTTAAAAACCTTATTTGAATTCCATCTGTCCCACAAACTTCAGAGCATCCTGAGAGATTGGACTCTATCTTCTTTACCTTTCCAGTGTTGTGGGCATTTTCCGCTGAGGTAATGGTCCCCACTACTGGCTAGTGGATCTGAGTGATTGCCCATCTTAAAAACCTCCCTTAGCCCCACATCCTTCTTCAGTGAAACTCCATTTCTCTTCTTCCCATTGCAGAGAAACTCTGCAAAAGAATTCTCATGCAAAGCTGTCTCCATTTCTTCTCTCTTACCTAATCCGTAGGACTCTCTCCCGTCAGATTTTCACTCCCACCCACGGTGCCTCCATGGCCTCATCCAATCACCTGTCTCCAGGACTCATCTCACCGGCAGCATTCACTCCCTCGTCCTGGAAACACTTCTTTCTCTTGGCTTCTGGGTCACACTCCCTCTTGGTTCTTTCCCTCCCTCACTAGCTCCCAGTCTCTTTTGCTGTTTCATTCTCTGTCTCCAGCCTCTGAATATGTGTGTGCCCCAGGCTTCTGTCCTTAGACCTCTTCTCTTTCCACCCACTGCCCAGGGATCTCATCCAGCTTCACGGCTTTTGACGCTCCAACTCTCCAGTGTCATCTCCAATTCTGACATCTCCCCATAACTCCAGACTTATATGCCTACTCCACATCCCCTCTTGGAGGTCTAAGAGAAACTCAAACTCGATGTGTCCAAACTTGAGCTGTTGATGTTCCCTTTGAAGCCTGTTTCTCATACCATCTCCTCCATTTCATACGTGGTGATGCCATCCTATCTCTTTGGACTTAGGTCCCAATCCTTGGAATCATTCCTGATTCCATCTTTCTCTGATATCCCAGATGCTCCCCTTCAGCAGCTCCTGTCTGCTGCACCTTCCAGAACCCAGCCCCTTCTGGCCACCTCTGCTGTGGCTTTCCTGTTCCAAGATAGTAGTCTCTCTCCCTGGATCACTGCAAAGCTTTCCTACTGCTTTCTCTGCTTCTCTCTTATCGTGTCACTTTTGTTTCTCAGGATGGCAGCAAGGATGATTCTTTTAAAATATAAGCTGGATCATGTCAGCCCTCTGCTCAGCTCCTTCAATGCCTTCTCATCTCAAGTCAGGGGAAAAGAAAGAGTCCTTCTGGGGTCCCTCCCTTGGTATCCTCCACGATCTGCCCCCTTGTTCTGTTAGTTTTTTCCTCATTCCTTACCCTCTATCTCTTGCTCACTCTGTACCAGCCTCCACCCCCTGGCTTCCTTGGTGTCCTCTCTGCCTAGGACAGTCTTCACCTAGATGTGTGTGTGGTTTGTGCTCTCATTTCCTATAGGTCATGCCCTGCCCACCATTTCTTCTCCTCTCTCTTCCTTGCTTTTTTTTTTTTTAATAGCACTTGTCATCATCTGATAAACTGGGTCCTATTTGTTATTACGCATCTTCCCATCAACCAAAGCCCTTTGTTTTGTTCTCTGCTGTTTCCCTGGCATGTAAGGCAGTGCCTGGTGCATAGACGCTTGCCTAGCTCACTCTCAGTCTTGTCCGACTCTTTGCGACCCCATGAACTCTGGCCCACCAGGCTTCTCTGTCCATGGAATTTTCCAGGCAAGAATACTGAAGTGGGTTGCCGTTTCCTCCTCCAGGGTACACAGAAAGTGCTCACTAAACGTCTGCTGAATGAGTGAGCAATGCAGACCCGAGGGAGGTCCCTGAGGAGCTTCAAATTTGAAAGCTGTTGGAAGGCAGATGGTCCCACTCGCAAAGCACTTCTAAACAAGCGTTCCTCTCAACGAGGGCAGTGCAGTGACCCTGCTGGCTTCCTGTCCCCAGGTTCTCTGACCCCTGCAGCAACCCCAGGTCCCGGGCCAGTCCCCATCCCACTGAGGAAGTCCAAGCCAGCAGGTAATGACTCAGCATCGAAACCAGGCTTGGCTGCTGGTCCTCCTTTGTCCCTCAGATGCAAACACTGAACTGTTGACTGAGAATCCTCTCCCAGCTGTGCGGCTGCTGCAGGGCTCAAGTTTCTGTCTCGTCATCAAGTCTGAAACTTCACTTTCATATTTTGCCTGTGTCCGAGCTTCCTCCGGGGGCTCCGGCCAGGCCTTGCTTGCCTCAGTCTTCCTAGAGTCTGGGGACCTGAATCTGGACCCAGCCTCCCAGCTAGGACCCTGCCACCCACTCCCAGCTCTCTCCTGAAGCTGCCAGTTTTGACCAGGGTACCTGTCTTTTGTCTGCCACAAGTTATTCCAGTGCTGGACCCAGCCTGTCTGCTTGGCCTCAGAGTCACAGAATCTTGATGGTGGCCAGGCAACCCCAGGATAACCCATTGCACTTTTGAAGAGCTCAGATGATCAGTTTTCGTATCTGTCGAGCCACAGTCTGTCTCTGTGACCTCCGCCTGTCTCTCAGGAGCTGAGAGAGCAGGCCTAGTGCTCTTCCCGCCGATGGTGTCTCTCAGATCTGAAGCCCTGTCATTTCACAGCCCCCAGCAGCTCCTTTCTTTCAGAGATTCATCATGAGTGCCTCTGACGGTTGCTTCCGTTTCAGTATCTGGATTCTGCTCATCGTCCTGGTCACTGCCCTCTGAATGTGGGTTTTCTCTTTTCTTCTTTCCAGGTGGGATGTGGTCTCTGAATGAGAGACAGGCACTCCCCTCATCTACTCCCTGTCCACCACCCACACGTGCTCCAGCCTGATGGGGTCTGGTCTCCAGGTTCAGAGCCCCTGGTCAGACCCAAGCACTGACTGACCAGTGTTTCAGTTAAAAAAAGAAAAGCCTGTCTAGGTCTCCACCTGTGTCTGTGCGAGGTGCCCTCTCCCCCGCCCTCCCCCGGCTCCCTCAGGCTGGCTTTGCTCTTGACCCCAGAGCCGATGCTCTTTGAAAGACAGCAGCAGGTTGCCCCTGGTGTCTGAAGATATCTGTGTTAAGGAGGCAAGTGCTGGGAGGTTCCCCAAGTTATGTCACCCCTGTGGTTTCTTCCAAGATGTGCTTTTCCATCCTTTATAGAACATGGTCTTTCAAGCAGGGAGTGACACAGGCAGGGGAGGGAATGCCACTTTGCTGGCAACACTCATAAATTTCCCCCAGTGCCAGGGATCTAACAACATGAGACTTTGAGCTTTCGGCTCACAGATGAAAGAACAGGGATTTTCCCTGAGATGACAAGAAAGGGAGGCAGATAGCCCTAGGGCCTCCACAGGAAGTCCTGCTAAGGGCTTGCCAGAAAGGCACCAGCCCCGGCCTGCTGGGGAGCATAGTGGCAGTGGGTGGCCCCACACCTCTGGGCAGCCATCAGGAAGCCCCAGGCCAGCAGACAGGGGAGCAGGGAGCTTTCCGAAGGCCATCGTGGCGACACTCCCTGCTCTTCCTGGAGCCCTGGGGGTTTCTGAACACAAAGGGATCTTTATCTTTAATGTCAATTTCCCTTTTAGAGCCAGTTGGGAAAACCTTGAGTGCTAAAGGAATTTAAAATGGAAATGAGTGGAGTTGGTAGAGATGAAATAGTGTGTAAGTGAATATCAGTACCTGTGGATTCACCCCCGTTGGACCTCTCCCTATTCTGAGTCAACTTCTTCCTCGTCTGCCCAGGAATTATCTTACCAGCTGAGCCACAGGGGAAGCCAAGGAATTATCTACCAGAGAGTAATACTGGCCTCTGGGCAGGACCACTCCTGGGGGGTGGGCAGGGGGCTGTTGCTGTCGGCTTGTGATGACAGCCTGGTGGGCTTCATTTTGGATCTTGATTCAGTACCTGTCTTACCATGAAGTCATAAGAATGTTCACCTGGGGGAACTTGGGGTTCACATTCACGTATTCATATCCTCAGCATCATAGACAGGGCAGCCTCGAATTAAAAATCCATGGGTGTGACTCTCTGTTACTAGCCATGTCCCTTTAGGCAAATTAGTCAACCTTTTTCATGCTCAGTTTCCCGTCTGTAAGCTGGAGATAATGCTTTGCCATAGGAGGAGGTTATCATATTAATTGAAAGGAGGTATGTAATATCTTATGTACCATCCATGGTTTGTAGCATCTAGTAATATTTAGAAAATATTAATTCCCTTTCTTTTGTTTCTTTAAAAAAACAGTAGTTTGCCCAACATTATGGCAGGCATAATTCTGGGTGGCATTGCAGGACTGTTAAATGGAATTGGGCTTTATTGACATACAAACTTGAAAATGAATTAGCATGTGACCTTGGGCAAATTATTTAGCCTCTGTTTTCTACTAGATAATGGGGTAATTATACACACCCTATATACTGAGATTTACGTGCGATAATGTATCCAAAATGGATAGCCCAGTGCCTGATAATTAGTAGTTCAATAAATAGTAGTTATTAAAAGTAGTTCTACCATAGTTATTATTATTATAGCTTTCTCCTGCTGCCATAACAAATTACCACAAACTCAGTGGCTTAATCCAGACAAATTTATTAATTTATTGTCAGAAGTCAGGCTGAGCTAAAACTAAGATGTCAGCAGGACTGTGATCCTTCTTGGAGGCTCTAGGGGAAAATTCATTTCCTGCTCATTTTGATTGTTGGCAGAATTCAATTCCTTGCAGTCACAAAAATCAAGGTTCTTGTTTTATTACTGGCTGTCAGCAGAGGCTGTTCCCAGCTTCCCGAGTGCTGCATGCCTTGGCTCATGGCCCCCTTCTTCCATTCCCAAAGTTCTGGGTCACTTCATTCTCACATCACAGCTCCCTGACCTCAGCCAAGGAAGTGTTCTCCAATTTTAAGAACTCACCGGATTATATTGAGCATGCTGATCAATATATGATCCAGGATAATCTCCCCATCTCAAGGTCTGGAACCTTAATGCCATCTGCAGAGTCCGTTCTGAAGCCCTGGAAAGTAACACGGTGGCGGACTCCGGGGATTAGGACATGGACATCTTTGGGGGCCATTATTCTGTTCTTCTGTTTGAATGGCTTCCAAGATAGGAGCCTGAGCCTCTTGAAAGCCTTCTCATGAGCAGAGCTGTGTGCAGGGGACCACACTTGTGTTTGGAAACTGGCCCCAGGCCAACCCTTGACCCGATTGCCTGACTCCTGTTACGGTCAACCATTCTGCATGAGACCCAGACAGCCCAGAGCCCTGAAGCGGATACGTTTCCTCGATGGGCAGAGGGAACCCGGCAGGACAGCCACAGGACCGTGACTGAGACTGTGCCACAGGAGAGAGAGAGAGTCCCAAAGGGCCTGTGTAACGGGAAGCTCTTCATCACGGTGATTTAACGTGGCAGGGTTCCAAAGGAGTAACCTCCAAGTTGAGTGTTATCTGAGGCCATGTCACGTGGGCTCTGCTGGGCTTGGCTTGGAGTGATGTGTTTATTTCCTGCCATGGGGCTAGGAATGAGTTATGTCCCCCCAGAGTCTCAGCAGACTATCTCTTACTCTGCTTGTCATCCTTCCAGAAAGGGACAGATCCTCTGGTGTTTTAGGAAAGCATGTGATATTAGAAGATCCTATCAGGAGTTAGGAAACCTGGGCTTTAAGGCTGATCCAACTGGTTTTTCTTGGTCCTTATTTAACTCTGACAGTGCCCTACAGTGGGCTGAGGCTCTGTGGGAAATACTGGGAACAGGATATTTTGTTGTTAAGGTTCTAATGTGAAAAGGTAAGCCTCAGACATGAAGGAACTCCAGGGTAGCGCAAAGCAGAAAGGCCTTGAGTGCTAATGGGCTAGTTCCAAAGTTAAGCAACGGTCATCGGCACTTTGGGCTTCTTTTTGCCTTCTTGATATGACACCTGTTTCCATCTAGTGAAAGGATGGGGCCCCACCCCTTTCAAGGACTGTATCCAGGGGCTGGAATGACATTCATATGTATTGAGCATCTAATACGTGCCCATCACTGACTATAAATTATATAATTTAAGTTTTGCAACAACCATCAGAGGTGGGTTGGATGATGCATGGTCTGTAGGTATAGAATCCAAGGCTTGGAGGGATTGAGGTCACCCATGCGGAACATAGAAGACCCTGGATTTGAACCCAGATTTCTTTGGCCCCAAACCTGTGCTCTGACACACTAGGTGCCTCTCATTCTTGCGCCCACTGCACTCCCTTCGAGGAACCCCTGGGAGGAGTGAGGAGAAGGCGACCATGAAGGAGGTCTACCCAAGACCCTAGGACACTTTGATTTCTTTCTCGCTCTCTCTCTCTCTTTTTTTTTTTTTTTTTCTTGGCTGCACTGGGTCTTCATTCCTATGTGCAGGCTTTCTTTGTTTGCGGCAAGCGGGGTGGGGGGGACTGTCTCTTATACACATCTAGATGTGTATAAGAGACAGAGTCTAGCCTGGCCCATGAAAGGTGCTTAGGAACTGCTAGATGAATTATCTAATGATGAGTTTTGAATCTTGAACTGACCTGGCAGTTTTTTAATCTCTCTTCTCCCAGATGTTGGTCAGTGCTCAAAAATGTCAACCAGTTTTATTTAACCGTAAGTGTCCAAAATATGTATTTAGGAGAGCAACTATTTTGCTGAAAGCAGTCCTTTAGAGCATCTGCCTGCCTACGTGCTTGCTCGGGACTGTCTCTCCTTCCTGCCCACCCCTGCCGCCTCTGCCTCTTCAGAGGGATGAAGGAGGCTTGGTTAGAAAGGTATTCCAGGCCAGAGTGCCATGCGGTGTCATCTGTCTTTGCTTGTGGCTTGGTCTTCTGCCAGGAGCACTGCATTGGATACTGTCAGGACGTGCATCCTCTCTCTCAAGCTTTCCAGAACCCATCTGCGAGCTGCAGCCTCTGGCCATAGTCTGTTGCACTGAGGAAGCGAGGGATGAATTAGGCCTAGATGCTCCATTTTACAGATAAGACAAACTGGGGTCCCCATAAGGCACAGCAAGTTGTCAAAGGCCACTGTGGCAGTGCCAGGACTCCTGACTCCCAACTGCCTGGTGACATCGATGCCATGGTTTACGCTGTATAACACGTTCTTTGTTGGTTTTGTTCAGTCACTAAGTTGTGTCTGACTCTTTGTGAGCCATGGACTGCAACACATCAGGCCCCCCTGTCCCTGACCGTCTCCTGTGATTTGCCCAAGTCCATGTCCTTGAGTCAGTGATGCTATTCAACCATCTTATCCTCTGTCACCTTCTTCTCCTTTTATCTTCAATCTTCCCCATCATCGGGGTCTCTTCCAATGAGTCGGCATTTCACATCAGGTGGCCGACATGTGTTAATTCAGTTTCCCCAACAACCTGCCAGGTAGATAGAAGTAGACACATCTCATAGAAGAGGAGTCTGAGGCTCATGGAGTTTGTGGCTTGCCCAGCTCTTATGCAGCAGAGTGGTAGCCTCAAAAGGAAAGAGAGGGGAGGACATCTGGGCGGGGACAAATGGGACCTCTTGAGTCAAGTTGGAGGTCAGCCGAGGTGGCAGAGTCCTGAATAACCTGTTGGTGTGTTCTCTCTCTTCTCTCTCTCTCTCTTTTTTTTTTTTTTTTGGTCGAGTGGCATGCAGGATCTTAGTCCCCTGACCAAGGGTTGAACCTATGCCCCCTGCAGTGGAAGCTCGGAACCAGCTGAACCAGCAGGAAAGTCCCGCAGTACATTTGTTTTTTAACTGGAGTATAATTATTTTACAATGTTCTGTTCGTTTCTACTGTACAACAAAGTGAATCAGCTGTATGTGCACATATATCTCCTCCCTCCTGAGCCTCCCTCCCACCCTGCTCCATCCCACCTCTTTGGGTCATCACAGAGCCCCAAGCTGAGCTCCCTGTGCTCTGCAGAAACTTCCCACTTGCTGTCTATTGTACACAAGGTAGTGATACGTGTCAGTTGTACTCTCCCAATTTATCCCATCCTCCCCTCTGACTGTACACTCTCTATGGGTAAGACTGAAAGCCACAAGGGCCAGCGTGCCAACGCCTAGGACCTTAAGAAATCAGACTGAGCTAAAGCAAACAGGCCGGTGATGGCAGCAAACATCGTGTTTTCTTAAACATATCATGGTGGATCTCCGGAAGGAAACTCGGAAAGACCCCGGTAGCAGTGGTATTAGAGACGAGGGAGGGGGCTGTTTTTTCCTAAATCCAAGCCGCACATCATAGAGCTGATTTCCAAATAATTTTTGTGCATGATTTCCTGTGTCCACTGGTGCTTGAAGGGCCCAGTTTCCCCAGGGTCTCGTATGGCCCCTCCACTCACGCGATGACCCCCACTATCTGCTGCTCTGCCAGAGGAAGCCCTACCTGGCAGAGACACACATGATTTGAGAGAACTGGCATGGGGATATTTTGTCAGAATTTCAAAAACCTGTCTCCAGCCCTGCAACGTGGTTTACAAGAGTCTTGGGATGAGGACTGAGTCATTAGCTCTATTTTGGCTGGAGGGTGTAGGGGGAATGTGTTGTTTCAGGGGGAGGCGGAAATCATAGAGAGAGATTTGGGTTTGGTGTAGAAAAATGCTTATCTGACAGACGGGTGGGTTCTGATGCTGAGGTCCTCACAGCTGGAGATGGCCACAGCTGGTCTGGACAGAGATTTCAGCATGGCAGGGGGGTGTGGGGGCTGGACCTCTTACCTTCAGGACCCCTTCCATGCTGGGATACTGTGCTAGAATATTGCAGCCTTTGGTCTGTTCTCATACTATAAGGGAGACAGCCCATTATCATTGTGTTCTCATTATCAGCCACTCACCAGAGCTTAAAATGGAGGCGGCCATCTGCCCAGTTTAAGCCATGACCCCATTCGGCCACAGTTGCTTGAGCAGGATAAGAAGGGAAGCCCTACAAGTTCTGCTCGCTTGATTGGTGTAGCCCTGCCTGGGCGTTTCTTTTCTCCCCGTGGCCACTGCTGAGGAGTCGGAGATGCGCGGGTGATGGCGGTGGCCGCTGCCAGCTCTCAACCAAGTGCCTGGGTGTGTGCAAGCCCAAGTGGGCAGGAGGCACGAATCCCACTCACAGCCTCGCGGCTCAGCTGCCGGCGAGACAGCGGTCACACTTAGCTCTCATTAGTCTGGATGCGGGGGCACGCATTCCATATCGGCTGGACGAGGGCTACAGGCAAGTCGGGTCACCCAGCAGCCCTTCTGTATCTTTTTGCAGTGTGTTTCTTCCCATCGAGCTGCGTTAGGGGCCGATAAGCTTGTGGCAGCTCTGGAACCCCTTTAGCCCACATTGATGAGGGGCATGGTCTAGAGGGAGGCACCTGCTCATCGAGTCTGGCCTCAGCAGATGCGTGGTGAAGGAGGACTTTATCCAACCCCCGGCCAGGAGGCATCACCACCCTGCTAGCTTCAGGAGGAAAGCCAACTTGACCAGGGGTGGGTGAGCACCTGGTGCAGCCCTTGAGAGGCTCCCTTATATCCCTCTCCCCTCAGCCTGCTCTCTCCTGACTCACCAGGTACCTTCCATGGCCATTCCAAGCTATTGGACACCACAGAGCCTGCTGTGTTCCGCGCAGCACTGGGGTTGGCCTGGGAAGCCTCCAGCGTAGAGTAGAGGTGGATGCTGGAGCCTGGGCTCTAGCGGTTTGGGTATGAGCACCACCTTTTACTAGTTGTGTGACCTTGGGAGACAACTTAATTTCTTGGTGCTTCAATTTCTTCAAGTATGGCATGAATGACAGTAGAGAATTCAGTGAGTTCCCTGGAGGCTCAGTTGGGAAAGAACCCACCTGTAATGCAGGAGATGCAGGAAGATCCTCTGGAGAAGGAATTGGCAACCCACTTCAGTATTGTTGCCTGGGAAATCCCATAGACAGAGGAGCCTGGCAGGCTACAGTCCATGGGATCGCAAGAGTGGGACACGACTTAGTGACTAAACTACTACTACCAGTACCTACAGAGCACTTAGAAAAGTGTCAGGCATGTATTAAGTGCTGGTAAAGTGATGCCTGTTACTGGGAATGGCCCTGTTGGGCCACCCTGTGTCCACCTCTTGGCCTTCCCCTGCCTGGAGCATCCTTCTCCACTCCTCCATCAAAAGTAGCGCTGAAGGCACCTTTAGGCTAAAAATAAGAGCAGAGGCTGTGCTGCTCGGAGGGGACGAATCTGCTCGTTGCCTTTATTTATAGCCGCCTATTTATTAGATTCCAAATGATGTTTAACCAGGAATCATATGGCAGTGATCTTTGATTACTTATGCAGCTAATGGCTGAACATATATTATTATTGCTATTTATCCTGCTCTGTTAAATGTATCCGGTGCTTCTTTCCCAGGAAGGTACCAAGGAGTGGGGCCCAGAGGGTCCCTGCCTTGTAAGATCAGCACAGTCCCCCAGGGGAAGAAGAGTGAAGGTGGCTTGGCTGGTGACCAGGCGACAGGCTCTGCCAGGAGTATTTTTAAATTATTATTTTTATTGTCCACACTGCATAGGATACAGCATCTTGGTTCCCTGACCAGGGATCAAACCCACACCTCCTGCAGTGGAATCACTGAGTCTTCACCATTGGACTACCATGAAGTCCCAGGAGTATTTTTTTCTTAAAGTGGGGGCAATCCTTTGAAATAGAGGGAGTGGAGATGGGAGTTGGAGAGGACGCTCTAAAAGGGAAAGAAGCGTGTAAAGTAAGAGAGTAAGAGTTGGGACTTTTCGAGTCAGAAATATCTAGCCTTATAATAATAGTATTATTAAATATTTGTTATGTACCAGGGACTATGCTTAGGGCCTCCCTGGTGGCTCAGAGGTTAAAGCGTCTACCTCCAATGTGGGAAACCTGGGTTCAATCCCTGGGTCGGGAAGATCCCCTGGAGAAGGAAATGGCAACCCATTCCAATATTCTTGCCTGAGGAATGCCATGGATGGAGGAGCCTGGTAGGCTACGGTCCATGGGGTTGCAAAGCGTTGGACACGACTGAGTGACTTCACTTTAGGGACTATGCTGTTCAAGATCACTTAATGCTGCCATCATGTCTATTTTACAGATGAGAAAGCTGAGGCTCAGAGAGTAAACAAGTTACCCAGGATTACACAGCTGGTATGAGGCTGGAACCAGCATTAAAACCCACACCCTGCCTGCCTCTGGAGACCATGTACTCATCACTGCCCTGCCCTACTTCAAAACCAGGGTCCTCTCCTCTTTTACCTGCATATGTGCTCAGCTCCTCAGTCACGTCTGACCCTTTGCGACCCTTTGGACTATATCCTGCCAGGCTCCTCTGCCCATGGGTTCAGGCAAGAATGTTGGAGTGGGTTGCCATTTCCTCCTCCAGGGGATCTTCCCAACCCAGGAATCAAATCCACGTCTCCTGTGTCTCCTGCGTTGCAGGAAGATTCTTACCTGCTGAGCCATGGGGGATGTTCCCTCTTTTGCTTAAGCTTGACTTTTTGAGTAAACAGTCCAGGAAGAGAATGGAAATTGTGTCCCTGAGGCCTGGAAAGAGTACAGAGACTGGAGTTCTTGACTTCCCTGGTGCTCTCCTGGGGTGCTTAGGATGCATTGCCAGCAGTCTCCAGGGCACGTAGTGCTCAGGGCCACCTGGGACCACCTGGAGTGGGCCACTGGGTTGGGGCAGGGAGTGGGAGGTTCAGGATGTTGAGTAAAGCTTCCTCGGCTTCCTTGCCCAAGCCTCAGGGTGGGGCCACCAGGGTGTCTGAAGGTGGAGGTGGTGGGGGCCTAGGCACTTTTGGGCCCTGGTGCCCAAGGATCGGAAGCTGTAGCATCTCCACACCCCCACCCCCAACATCTAATGAGGGCTCTAATGGGGAAGCTCAAGAAGCGCCTTTCCGGGGCACCTGAAGCCTTTGCAGGCAGGCTGCAGACCATCCAGACAGTCCCAGCCGTCATCATCACACCCCCATTTCCATCCCTACCCCGTGAACACTTGCCATCAGGCATCCTGCCCTCCAGACACACTGAAGCCCTGGAGCACCTCTGTGCCTCTCATCCCTGGGCCTTAGCTCCATCTGCTTTATCTCCTTATCTCCTCACCTCAACTCCCCCTGCAGAATTTTTTTCAAACCTCACTCTTTCTCTAAGAAAATTTCCGTGACTGTCCTTTCCTTCCCCATAACAGGGCTGTCTGCCCTTCCCTGCTCCACAGTGTGCTGTGGGCAGCCAGCTCCACCCCAGCCTTCGGCTTATAGTGATGAGAGTTGTTCAGGCATTGGTTTCTCTGGAGGCCAAGACCACCCCTCTCAGCCTTGCTCATAGCAGGTGTTCAGTAAACATTGGTGGAATGAATGAATGACTCAGCTCTTACCCCTGGCTGCCATGAAGAAGGTGTTTGTGCCCCTTGGGACTGTATACCCTGTGACTTTGAAAATGGGGACCTTGGGGCAGGAAATGGGGGCTTCATGAGCTAAGTTACGCATCCTGGGACTGAGTAGCAGGGAGCCTGGAACATTCTGGTGGGAGTGGAGGTGTTAGCCAGCTGAGTGTCTCAGAACTTAGAAAGGAGGAGAAAGAGACTCGGACCAGGAGCATCCTCCCTGCACCCCTCCTCTCCCCCTAACTCAATGTGCAGTCTCTGGCCTTTTCAATTCTAGCAGGCACACCGTTGGTGCATTTGACCTTTAGAAGGAGGACTGTGTGTTCAGGCTGGCATCACAGGGGCCCCCTGCCCAGCGTGACTCTGATGCCCAACTCCCACCCGGGAAGGCTTTGCCCCACAGTGGGATGGACTGGCCTCCAGCCCTTTTACTCCATCCCTTGGTGCCCTTCCCTTCATCTCTGCAGACATCACCAGTGGCTGCCTGGGGTCTGGCCAGATGCCAGGGCGCTTGAAGAGAGGCTCCTTAGATAGGCTCAGGAAGGGATGTGGTTGGAGGAAGAGTAGAGAGGGATGGGGAAGATGCAGGAGGGGGCAGGACTGTGCTCGGAGAAGTGGGGCTCAGGCGGGAAGCGCCGGAGGAGAGTGAGCCCCAGGCTGTGCGAGCTGTGGGATGCTCCAGGGTCGCGTCGCTGCTCTGGGCTCCCGTTTCTCCGGCCATGGTCCCCGGCCCTGTCCTGCCCGGGGTTCTGTGTTTCTGGGCAGCTCCTCTCTCTGGAGGCTACAGCATTTGTGAGTGTGCTTCCACCTCCTCCGATGTTTTCCCTTCCCTCCCTCTCTTCCCTCTGCCCCGCTCAGTATTTACTGTCCACCTGGGTCTAGATTATCCCCTGATTAAGTGCCATTTAGCTGTTGGCTGCCTGTTCACTGAGTTTTATGGACACATTCAGTGAGGCACAGGGGCCAAGCCCTGATTTTGGAGAAGGGGGTAATGAGAACAGGGCAGCAGCGGCCCACTTAGATTGGATTTTAATAAAGTTTCCAGCTAGGCTAAATCATCGCATCACAGGAGGCCCAGCGACGGCTGAGTGTAACTGGTCAGCCCCCAACTGCTGCCTCCCCTCGCTGGGGCAGGCTGGAAAGTGCAGAGTTGGGACTGGGGGTAGGGCATGGAGGAGGGGGTCTGCTGGAGGGGAAGTGCTCATCTCCAGCAGAGGACCCTCCTTGACAGCAAGGGTAGGGCTGTTGGGAAGCATGCTCAAGGTAAAGGGTCTCCGAGGGGAGGCAGGATGCCTGCTCTTTCAGCAGCTGTTAATTAGTTGCAGATGATGAGATAATTCATAAAAATTAGCAGTGATTTCCTTCATTGTGTTAATATTACCGGGCAATAAAACTGCTGTTAAGGATGACTTTTCTCTGCATCAAAGAGCAGGATGTCAAAGGAGAAAAAGAGCCCTCAGTGGGGTGGAGGGAGGAAAAAGGGAAACAGAACTGGTGAGAGAGTGACAGGGGGAGTGATTTCCAAGCTTTGGCTGGAATCTTCGGAAAGAAGTCAAATTGAAATGCAAATCCTGTGTCTCTCTGAGCCCTGGCTGGGAAGAAATGCATTTGGTGGTGTCACCTTGGCAGTCATGGGCAGCCAGACAGACGGCGGGGAGGGCTTCCCCCAGCTGCTCAGAGGAAGGGAAGATGGCCATGGCGTCAGCTTCCATCCCCATCAGGGAGCTGGCCTGGGCCCCCAGGAGAATACTCCCGAGAAGAGACGTGCTTGCTTATGAGGCATGTGAAGCCCGTGATCTGGCCTTGACCCCTTCATCCGCATCTCTTAGAGCCTTTGCTCCTGTCTCACCCAGCTCTGCGCGCACTGGCCTAAGGTCAGTTTCTTGAATGTGGCCGCTGCCTTCCTGTCTTAGGGCCTCACACATACTTTGCCTAGACCATAATTTGACCTCCTCTCCATTTCTTTCATCTCTATGTAAAGTGTCATTTCTGTAGATAAGCCTTCTTTGAGCTGTACCACTACCTCCCGACACAGCGTCCACATTGCTTATGGGGAGTGAGAGATGGATGAATAGTCTTTCCTTTAAAAAAAATTTTTTTTTTGGCTGCGCCGGGGCTTGGTTGCTGCAGGCAGGCTTTCTCTAGTTGCAGTGAGACGGGGGCTAGTCTCCGGTTGCGGTGTGCAGCCTTCTCATTGAGGTGGTTTCTCTTGTTGCGAAACGCTGGCTCTACAGCTGGGGCTCAGTTGCTGTGGCATATGGGTTTAGATGCCCTGCGGCATGCGGGATCTTCCCAAACCAGGGATCAAACCCCTGTCCCCTGCGTTGGCAAATGGGTTTTTAACCACTGGGCCACCAGGGAAGTCCTGGATGAAGAGTGTTTTCCCTGCTTAAACACTTCCCCAATCGCTCGTTACCTCCAGGTTCAAACTTGAGTGCATATTCATTTGCTAGGGCTTCTGTACCAAAATACTGAGTGGCTAAAACAACAGATAATTATTTTCTCACTGTTCTGGAGGCTGGAAATCCAAGGTCAAGGTGCTGGCCAGGCACGGTTTCTCCTGAGGCCATTCTCCTTGACTTGCAAATAACCGCCTTCTCATCCTTTTCTCACGTGGTGTTTCCTCTCTGTACATGCCCTTCTGGGGTCTCTCTGTGTGTTCATATTTCCTTTTCTTGCCAGGATACTAGTCAGATTGAATTAAGACCTGCCCTCATGACCTCGCTGTAACTCAGTGGTCTCTTTAATAGATGTATCATGAAATACAGTTACAATTTGAGGTACAGAGGATTAGGTTTCAACATATGGATTTTAGGGGAACCCAGTTTGGCCCATAATAGCATCCCATGTGTTCTAGTCCCTGCCCATCTCACCAGTCCCATCTCCATCTACCCCCTTAACTCTGTTCTGCTGAATGTCCCCTAAACATGTCATACTTTACCTGTCACCATACGCAGAAGAATTTTGTCCATGTGTCTGGCTGATGAATCCCTACTCATTCTCTAAAACCCAGTTTAAATGTCGTGTTTCCCACGAAGTGTGCCCTGGCACCGTTTCTCCCTCCTTTTACTGTTCGCATTCTCCTAGGTCATCTTGCCGTATGAGCATCTGTGTTGTAACAGGTTTGCTATGACTTACCATCATCTGGGCATGCTTAGTCGTATCCGATTCTTTGTGACCCCATGGACTGTAGCCCGCCAGTCTTACCTGTCCGTGGAATTTTCCAGACAAAAACACTGGACTGGGTTGCCATTTCCTTCTCCAAGGGATTTTGCCTACCCAGGGCCCAAAGCTGGGTCTTCTGCACTGGCAGATGGATTCTTTACTGTCTGAGCCACAAAGGAAGTCTCCTCTGAACCTGTTGTGCTCTTTTGAGAGTACTGACTAATACAGAGAGGGTACTCTGTAAATTGCTGAGGGTATAAATGAATGCTCAAAACTTTTTTGAAAGCTCAGAAAATGATTTGGGTTTTAATAACCTAGGCCAGAGATGATGTTGGCTTATATTAGGTGGTGACTGCGGGGATGGTGAGAAGTAAATGGGCCTGTTTGAAGTTGAATTGACCAGTCTTGGTAGTAGATAGATGTGGAGGTTGATTGGAGGGTTAGGAATGACCAGGTTTCCAGCTTGACCAGCTCAGTATCCAGAGATGTTATGTATTAAGAAGGGGAAGAGTGGAATAGGAGCAGCCTTGGGATTGGCGGGGTAGGGGAGATCAGGAATTGTAAGATTCAAGTCAGCATGTCAGGCAGTCAAATGGTTATAAGATAGTAGATCTCAGAAGAGAGGTCTTGGACAGACAGGTAATAGGGGGATCATTGGCATGTAAGTGTTATCCCCACCCATGAGATCAGGCAATCTTCTAGGGAGAGAACAGTGTGGAAAGTCTTAGGACTGAGCAGCTTAAAATGTTTACTCAAAAAAGAAAGGTACCATTTTGCAAAGTAGGCGTAGTCTAGTGAATCCACAGTAAATGACATGATTGAAGTACCTACAAGACTTAACCAGCTGAAATATTTTAACTGTTAAGAAAGAATGGAAAACTGAAATTAATATATATATATATATGTTATATATATTTGGCTGCTGTGTGTCTTAGTTGCAGCATGCAGGATCTTTAATTGCTACATGCAGGATCTTTAATTGCAGCATGTGGGAACTATTTCCCTGACCAGGTATTGAACCCAGGCCCCCAAATCAGAAACTCGGAGTCTTAGCTACTAGACAACCAGGGAAGTCCCTGGAAAACTGAATTTTATATCTGTGGGGCCTATTGGCCAACGATGGTACACTAGCCATAGAAAATGGGAGAATGGTTTTGAAAGGCCAGCATGTCTCTTGGTAGACCGGCTGACACCACATGAAGCCATTGTGACCTCACACCCTGCTCTTGATCAACACTAGTCCTGAGTGTCCATGTGCCAGGCTAGGAAAAGTTTTCCCTGGTGATGTGTTGGAAGATTCTCAAGGGATAAATCATGAACACGGACTTTGCAAATAAGTGCAAAACTTTTCTAGACCGTTAACACTTTCTGGTAAGCCTTTTTTTTTTTTTTTTTCTTTTTTCTGGGAGAAAGAAAAGTGGAACAAATAGAATGTACATCTGATTTAATTAATGACTGATCCATTCTCTCATTCACACTCAATATTATGAACAAACAACTGTAAGTCAAGGTTAAGAAGAAAAAGGATTCTATTTGATTCCTGACCTCCAAGGGCTGGTGGAGACAGTAACACAGGTGGAAAAATGAATGACGGTGTAAGACAACTTAATAACTATAAAAGGACAAAACATTTAAGTGCCCGATGAAGGGTGCAGACAATGTGTGATATAGGAGCCTAGGAGAAGGGGAACTCACTCACTCTGTACCCAGGTCATCTGGGAAGGCTGCTCTGTTCTTATCTGATCCAGTTGTTTATCTTGAGGAAGTGAATGAAGGACGCTTTTTAGGTTGTACAGGAAGGCAGTTGAATGGAATGGAATCTCCGAGCTTGCGTTTCTGCGGAAGATGACATTTAGATCTGCTGCCATCTGTTGGTGAGTGTGGAAAGGAGCCAGGAGCACGGTCCGCAGGTGGTAAACACGAAGTGTGCCAAGAAGCTCCAGGTGCTGGCGCCTACCTCTGTGGGATAAGGAAGCTTTTGTCCAGTCCGTTGTCATTAAAATGTGACCCTCGGGCCTGCAGCCTTGACGTTCCCTATTGTTGCTGTTCAGATGCTCAGCTGTGCCCAACTCTTTGTGGCCCCAGGGACTAGAACACGTCAGGCTTCCCTGTCCTTCACCATCTCCCGGAGTTTGCTCAGATTCATGTCCATTGAGTTGATGATGCCATCCGGCCATCTCGTCTTCCGTTGCCCCCTTCTCCTGCCCTCAGTCTTTCCCAGCGTCAGGGTCTTTTCTACTGAGTCAGCTCTTCACATCGGGTGGCCAAAGTGTTGGAGCTTCAGCTTCAGCATCAGTCCTTCCAATGAATATTCAGGGTTAATTTCCTTTAGGATTGACTGCTTTGATCTTCCTGTCCAAGGGACTCTCAACAGTCTTCTCTAGTACCACAGTTTGAAAGCATCAGTCTTCAGTGCTGTCTTCTTTACGGTCCAACTCTCACTTCTGTACCTGAAATTACCTGAGATTATGTTAAAATGCCGGGGAAGGCAATGGCACCCCACCCCAGTACTCTTGCCTGGATAATCCAATGGACGGAGGAGCCTGGTGGGCTGCAGTCCATGGGGTCGCTAACAGTCGGACAGACTGAGTGACTTCACTTTCACTTTTCTCTTTCATGCATTGGAGAAGGAAATGGCAACCCACTCCAGTATTCTTGCCTGGAGAATCCCAGGGATGGGGCAGCTTGGTGGGCTGCTGTCTATGGGGTCACACAGAGTCGGACACGACTGAAGTGACTTAGCAGCAGCAGCAGCATGTTAAAATGCATAATCTCAAACCCTACCCTATACCTACAAAATCAGTATCTATAAGTTAGGCCCCCCCAAGGGGATGCTCATGTTCATTAAAGTTTAAGAAACATTAATCTGGTCCTGATGATTTAAGAACCTCCTGGGTCCCTTCCCAGGCCCTCCTCCCTGGAGATTCCAATTCATGGGACTAGGATGACACCTGGAAATTCATATTTTTAACATGTACCCCCAGATGATGACTTTCGTGCCATCAGGAAAGTTTTGTAAGCTCTGCTCCAGCTGCTGTCCATATCCTTGGGTCAGGTCAGCTATTCAGCACGCATAACCTGGACATATGCACTTCTCTTTCCATTGAAATCATTCTTTTCAAGACTGCCAGCCAAAGGACGTTTTCTTGGTCTTCATCCTCTCAACCTCCTTTACCTCTGTACAGCAGTTACAGTTTGGGTGACCTCTTCCTTTTTGAAGCTCTCTCTTGATCTTGGTTTCCATTAGCCTTTCCTATTTTTCTACTCCTAACGACTTCTTTATCTTTTTCTCTGATTTTTCTTCTTCCCTGATCCCTTGACTCTCCCTTCACCCTTTCTGGGCTGTCTTGTCTACTTTGTGGCTGTAGTTACCATCTCAATATGAAAAACTTCCATATCAGCTATGTGTGGGAGATCCCCCATGTGTGATAGCACCATTCAGCTATGTGTGGGAGATCCCCCATGTGTGATAGCACTATTGAGCTATGTGTGGGAGGTCCCCCATGTGTGATAGCACCATTCAGGCTGAGGGTCAGTCATGCTGCTCTCAGACACAGCAAGTATGTGGGCTTTACAACTAAACCACCCTGAGCCTGAACCATGCTGTCCACTTGGCAGCTGATGGATCTTGAATAAATTAATTTACTTTTGAGTCTCAGTTTACCTCTAGAGTGAGATGAATAATATCTATTAATACTTCAGAGGAACATTTTTGAGACCAGTTGGGAAATGTATATAAAATGCATGACACATAAGAAATGCTTCATAAATGTCATTCTTTAAAAAAATATCTTCTTGATAGACACCTTCATCAGACTGAATTCATTGTACCCATGGTGCATTTTTTCAGCTGTGTCTTTGCTTATAATCTTTCCTCTGCTTGGATCATTTCCAGTTTTGTTGCCTTTCAAGGTCAAATTCTGTTGCCACCTTGGCACCAAAGTCTGTGATCAACTCAACACCAAATCAGCTTTTGCACAAATTTCTATATTTCTGTTACTCTTTTAATGCTTAAATCACTTATACATTGTGTTATAATTGGTTAGGCATATGCCATCTTCCTTGCAAGAGTAAAAGCTCCATTTGGACCAGGTTCCTGTCCTTCTAATAGTTTTATTCCCCCAAAGGCCTGCAGAGTGCCTGTCTTTTATGCCAGGGAAGCTCAAATGTCCCACTGGTCATGAATGGACTGCATCACCTTTGCCTGTGAGAGCCAAGACATTACTCTCCATTACATATGCTAATAGAAGAGCAGTGATGTGGAGAATCAAAATAACCAACTGTCCCAACATTATTGCTGTTGGCTTTGGAAGGCATTGTGATGTTTCTGCTTCAGATTTACCTTGTTGATTATGTTTCATCAGGCACACATCAGAATTGCATTCCATGAGCGTGCACCATCTGGGAAACTGAAGGGTGTGATCCAAAACTGCACTGAGCAGAGGAGAAGCTAGTTTAGGATTTCAGCTGTTCAGAGATAATCCACAAAGTGAATAATCAACCCCAATGTAACCGAGAGATGGCTATGTTATTACTATCCCTCTCAGCTTTCTCTGGTCAAACCCCTTTATAACAATATGGTCATTAATTAGTCAAGGGCATGCTAATCATTTGTCATTGACATAAAACACCTCTGGTGATAGAGCAGAAGCTCTAAATTTTGAATTGATGCCAGCCTATTATAATAATGATGCCTTCGATTTGTATAATGATTTATAAAGAGCTTTCATGTATGTTATTTAATTTTATATTCTTGATGCCCTGAAGTAGATCGAGTAGGTCTCATTTTACTATTTGACAGATGTGGAAACCACAGCTCAGAGAAGTTCAGTGACTTCCCCAGGCTCTCTTAGTTAGATCTAGGCAGAATAGGGATCCAGCTTTTGTATTTCTCCTCCATTAAGGAAACTGTCATTCTGTAAAATGTTTATTATGATTCACTTGAAAGATTGCCAGGTGATTCTTTTTTAGTTTCCAGTTTTCTGGTGAAATTCTTTATTTTATTCTATTGATATACATTTTCTTTCTGTTTTATGAACAACAAAAGTGTCACATTTAGAGTCCTTTTCTTTGAACCTGGATATCTGGATCGCCTGTGGGTCTGTTTCTATTGTCTGTTTTTTCCCCCTTCTTGGATTTTGGTTGTATGGTTCTAACTCTGGGTATACCTAATTTTTTTTTATTGAATGCTAGACACTGTATAGGCTGTAGGATGCTCTGGTCTTCAAGAGAGGGTTTGCTCTGCTAGACAGAGTGCAACCAGTGAACTTAATCCAACTAAAGACTGAAGCAAGTCCATGCAGGATTGTGTTTTGATAAGGTTTAGTCTGATCTGTCCGTCTCCTTTACAGCTAGCACTAATTGAGAGACTCGTGTGTTCACACGGTCCCTTTCTTTGATAGGCCCTGGATTCTAGTCTTGTCTTTTCAGTAAGTTAATACTTCAGGAAAACTCTCTGCTTCATAGAGACTTTCTGCTTAGTTTTTTTTTTTTTTTCCTCCTTCTATTACAGTCAGCTTTCAGAATTCCATAAATGACCCCAGGGGAAAGCTGGCCATGCATTTTAGGCCCCTCATGCTTCTAATTTTCTCTTTCTTGTCCTAATACTGCTGGAAGCTTTGCTGGCTGTTTTTGTCTCCTAGCAGCAACCCTGTGCCTATGTACAATATCCTCAGCCTCTTGTCCTGCACTCAAAAATGGTGAATCCTTCCAGGTTAGAATCAACTCTAGAATATGAATTTGCCTCTCCTCACTTTCCCTCCTGGGTAGTTATATCCTCGCTGATCCCCTTGCTCCAGGAGGTCTATGAGACCTTGCATGTGTATGTGTGTGGTCAATCACTGCTGCTGGTGCTGGTAAGTCGCTTCAGTCATGTCCGACTCTGTGCGACTCCATAGACGGCAGCCCACCATGCTCTGCCGTCCCTGGGATTCTCCAGGCAAGAACACCGGAGTGGGTTGCCATTTCCTTCTCCAATGCATGAAAGTGAAAAGTGAAAGTGAAGTCACTGAGTCATGTCCAACTCTCAGCAACCCCATGGACTGCAGCCCACCAGGCTCCTCCGTCCATGGGATTTTCCAGGCAAGAGTACTGGAGTGGGGTGCCATTGCCTTTTCTGCTCAGTCACTTCAGTCGAGTCCAGCTCTTGCAACCCTGTGGACTGTTGCCCGCCAGGCTCCTCTGTCCATGAGATTCTTCAAGCAAGAATAGAATACTGAGGTGTGTTGCATGCCCTCCTCCTGGGGAGCTTCTGACCCATGATCAAACTTGTGTCTCTATGTCTCCTGCACTGCAGGTGGATTCTTTACCCACTGAGCCACCTGGGAAGCCCCTACAAGACTTTAACACAAATGCATTTTGCATTTCATCCAGCATTTTTGGTTGTTCTCAGAGGAAGTATTGATCTGCCTCAGACTCTCCCCTCCTACTCAGAAGTAGAAATCAAATGTTTACTCTCTGCACAAAAAAAGCCACAGCTTACATGGGCAGTTCTTAGCTGGAGGTCTTGGGAGGTGGCCTGGCCAACTGGGGGAGAACCTTCCCCAAGGCATTTACGGGTGTCTCCAGGCGGCCTCAAGACAGGGAAATGGATGGGTTGTAACTCTGTGGCCTGGGAGGAAGGCATTCATTAGGCTGAGGAATGAGCGTTCGGCAAGCTCAGGAGTCCTCACCACTCCATCAGGTTTCTAATGATTTTGTCAGAGTGTTAATCCCCTGGGTGAGCAGCAGCATTTTGATATCAGCAAACAGATTGTGTTTCAGCCCAGATCACCTAATATGGAGTGCTGCATGAGAGCTGAAAAAAATTTCATCCTATTTTAATGGAGTTGAGAGAGGCTGGTTGGGATAACAAACATTGAAAATAGGGTGATGGGGCTCAGAGTGAGAATGGGTTGGAGAGGCAGGTGCTGGACACAGCACTGGTCCACATGCATTCCAAAATGGGTGTACTTATGTACCTGGATACGAAAGGAGGAGATGCAGTTGTACACACAGGGTGCTTTAGGGATGACCTCTTCTAGGGCGAACCGTTGCTGAATGCCTAGTCTGGCCCAGCTCCTATGAATACAGAGATAAGGAGAACCAAAATCTGAACCCTCAGGACCTCCCAGTCTGCAGAGGTTGACAAGCAGCCAAACAATTCATGATAGTAGTACTAGTAGTATTGGATGTAGGAATGTCCTGGTTGCACCGGGAGGACAGAGCAGGGACAGGGTTTAGGGGTGAGGGGAAAGCTTGAGCTGATCTCTCCAGTGAGCCAGCTGGATGGGGTGGAGGACGTTCGAGGCAGAAGGAGCCGGTTGAGGAAATGCACTGCTGCACTGCTGTGATAATGTGCACATGCACATGTGCGCTCAGTCGCTTCACTCGTGTCTGACTCTCTGTGACCCCACGCACTCTAGTCCACCAGGCTCCTCTGTCCATGGGATTCTCCAGGCAAGAATTCTGGAGTGGGTTGCTGTGCCTTCCTCCAGCGGATCTTTTTAACCCAGGGGTCGAACCACATCACTTACGTCTCCTGCATTGGCAAGTGGCTTCTTTACCACGAGCGCCACCTGGGAAGCCCCAACATATATGTGATCCTACAGAAATGCGGAGTTTTCATTTCTTCTGCCACTCCATGGTCAGGTCTATTTGTTTTTAATATTTATTTATTGGTTTGTCTGTGCCGGGTTTTGGTTACGACACACAGGATTTTTGATCTTCATTGCGACACGCGGGATCCTTAGTTGCAGCATGTGGGATCTAGTTTCCTGACCAGGGATCGAACATGGGCCCCCTGCACTGGG
Organism: Oreotragus oreotragus; assembly: GCA_006410675.1. Taxonomy (NCBI): domain Eukaryota; kingdom Metazoa; phylum Chordata; class Mammalia; order Artiodactyla; family Bovidae; genus Oreotragus; species Oreotragus oreotragus. Next base: position 224,035 of record SJYX01021488.1, on the reverse strand, counting down.
AGCTTGGAGTCTTAGCCACTGGACCACTAGGGAAGTCCCCCTGGTCAGATCTCTAATGACATCTTGCTTGGTGAGAGCTTTTTGCCTGCATCCTGTCTCTCACTTCTTGAGTCTATCCTATATGATTTTTCCCTAACACGCACACCTGGCCATTGTTGTTCACCACTCAAGAACTTCTTAGGGTTCCTCTTTTTTTTATAAAATAAAGTACGGAATCCTTGGGATACATTAAGCCATTTAGTGATATAACTGTAACCTACTGCCCTGCCACCATCAACACCTTCCCCAACCCTACCCTGGAGCCCTGTTCCCTAGCTTTGTGTGTGTGGCCAGTTGCTTCAGTTGTGTCTGACTCTTTGCAGCCCCATGGACTGTAGCCCACTAGGCTCCTCCATTCATGGGATTTTACAGGCAAAAATACTGGAGTGGGTTGCCGTGCCATCCTCCAGGGGATCTTCCTGAGGGATAGAACCCAAGACCCAGGGATCGAACTTGAGTTCCTTATGTCTCCTGCACTGGCAGGCAGGCTCTTTACCACTAAGAAGAGACAACGGTAGTTGAGAGCCAAACTTGGGGGCCAGGCTGGGAAACCCTTTCTCTACCTTTCCTGGGCCACTATTCCTGTAGACAACCAGTGTTTTCCTGCCCCCGTGACTTTGTCCATGGTCTTCCCCGTGCCTGAAATGCCCTTCCCTGCCATCTTTGCCTGATAAAATTCCACTCTTTACTCCAGACCCAGGTCACATGTCACCTCCTCTCTGAAGCTTCCCTGATCCTCTCTGTCAGAATGATTCATTTCTCCTCTGAGTTACTTAATAGTCTACCCCTCTGTTAAAATAAATCACCTTCAGCCTATCTTATAACTTTTGTGTCTCTGTCTATAGGTGACTGCCCCTGCCCCCACCAGGGAAACCTCCTTGAAGGTAGAGAGAATGCCTTATTCATCTCGTGGTCTCCATCACACCTCATGGTGCATTCCTGGTGCTCAATACATATTTTATTGATTGAATGAATAAATGAGTATTGAGTGGGCTTTCCATGTGTTCTGCTCTTGGTGTCTCTTATCGTAATTAAAGCTTTTTTTCTTTTTTAGTCAATTTCAGGCAAAAAGCAAGATAAATTTTACGTGAGGTTTGAGGACTGTAGAAGTAATTTATGGGCGGATAGGAGATCTGTGCAAACAGGTGGGAGAAATGTTCACAGTCAGCTCTGCCCGCTCCTTCCAATCCTCCAGACCCTAAAAGCAGAAGTACAGCTGCCTTCAGCCAAGGCCAACGCCAAACCCCAAAGCCCACAAGCCCAATATCCCCTGCCTTCCTGGCAGGTGAGCAGCTTTAGTGTATGGTGTTGAAGTCCTGGGTAGAAATGCTCTCTCCTGAGAGTGTGTTTGGACATTTATGGCCGGTTTACACATAGTGGGCACTGTGGAGGCTCATGTTCTGGAATGGTCTTTTGGGGAGGAGCTTGTGATTCAACCAGTCCATTCTGAAAGAGATCAGCCCTGGGATTTCTTTGGAAGGAGTGATGCTGAAGCTGAAACTCCAGTACTTTGGCCACCTCATGCCAAGAGTTGACTCATTGGAAAAGACTCTGATGCTAGGAGGGATTGGGGGCAGGAGGAGAAGGGGATGACAGAGGATGAGATGGCTGGGTGGCATTACTGACTCGATGGACGTGAGTTTGAGTGACCTCCAGGAGTTGGTGATGGACAGGGAGGCCTGGTGTGCTGCGATTCATGGGGTCGCAAAAGTTGGACACAACTGCGCGACTGAACTGAACTGAACTGAACTGTGCGCTGGAGCACATTTGCACCAGTGGAGATAGCTGCTTACTTGTCCAGCCATATTCTGTCACGGCAGGCCTTGGCAAAGCCCACATGAGACTCAAACTTGTGACCTTGGCTTCCTGGCCTCATGCTCCAACGGCCTGAGCCAAGCCCACAGCAGGCACTGGCTGCACCTGTCTCTGTATTTCAACAGTGAGGTTGGGCCCAGATAGCAGACAGCCCAGCAGCCGGCGCCAGGGCCCTGACTGTCAGGAGCTGGATGCCCAGAAACCTCGCTTCAGCTCGGAGAGTCAGAACACCGCCTGGGTGGCCCAGACGGGCCCCAAAGTGGCCATTTCTCCCCAAACGGGGACAATAACCCTGGGACCTGTGGCTTTTGTTTTTTGATGACTTTGCACCAACAAGCCAGGTGTCTTGGCCCCCACCCTCCCCATCAGCCAATGTTCCCAAGGCCCAGATTTAACTTTCCCTTATTTTAGTTTCAGGCCATTTCTTCTTTTAATGGTGTCCCTAGCTTCCTGAAATAATTCTTGCCCTTCTTTTATGTGGCTGTGTCTCACATATTTATGGGAAGTTATCATGTCCTCATGGGTCCTGGTTCTCTGAGTCCCACATATTATGTTCCTTTAACCTCCCTTTATAGGTCAAGAATTCTGATTCCTTTAATCATTTTTACTACCTTTCTTGGTATTCACTCTCCCTCCTTGACTTCCATTAAGAGCAAAAAGGCCCAAACTTCAGAATGTGTTCCAAGAGTGGCCTAAACAGGGGTGGGGCAGTCAAGACCCTGTTTTAGGGACTCATGGCTTCTGTCCCCCATGAAGCTCTTGCATGTTTCTTGATTACCTTGGCCTCATTGCTCCCAAATCACCTACCCTGAACTTCACCTTCCTGTGGAATGGGCTTATTCATTAAAAAAAAAAATTTTTATGTGGATCATTTTTAAAGTCTTGATTGAATTTGCTATAATACTGCTTCTACAGCGTATTAAAAAGCAGAGACATCACTTTGCCTAAATAGTCAAAGCTATGGTTTTTCATGTATGGAATGTGAGAGTTGGACCATAAAGAAGGCTGAGCACCAAAGAATGGATGCTTTTGAACTCTGGTGCTGGAGAAGACACTTGAGAGTCCCTTGGACTGCAAGGAGATCAAACCAGTCAATCCTAAAGGAAATCAACACTGAATATTCACTGGAAGGACTAATGCTGGAGCTGAGGCACCAATACTTGGGCCACCTGATTTGAAGAGTCGACTTATTGGAAAAGACCCTGATGCTGGCAAAGATTGAGAGCAGGAAGAGAAGGGGATGAGAGAGGATGAGATGGTTGGATGGTATCATCGACTCAGTGAACATGAGTTTGAACAAACTCCGGGAGATGGTGATGGACAGGGAAGCCTGGCGTGCTGCAGTCCATGGGGTCACAAAGAGTTGGGCATGACTGCGTGACTGAACAACAACAATGCTTCTGTTGTTTATGTCCTGGGTTTTTGGCCACGAGGCCTGTGGGATACCAGCTCCCCAACCAGAGATCAGACATGTACCACCTGCATTGGAAGGCCAAGTCTTAATGACTATACCACCAGGGAAATCCCTGGAATAGGCTTATTGTTACCATGGCCAAATCCTCAGACTTGAGGTGGTGGCGAGGCATCCTAGGAAGATTTAGGGTAAAAGGAGAGAGCCAGCAGGTGCTGAGTGCCTGTGATGTTCAGGCACCACACAAGACCTCTCACCCATATTATCTCCATGAATGCTCATGTAATCAGCTCAAATATATATCATCACTCCCCTTTTCCTAGTTAAGGACTAAGGCTCAAAATTGTGCAATAACTTTCCGTCGAGCGTGTGGCTAATCAACGGCGGATCTAGGATTTGAACACAGGCTGTGAGATGACCCCCAAAAGTCTTTTCTTCCCACTCTCTGCAGCCTCCTTTAGAAGAAGTAGGAAGAGAGCCTTTTGCAGAGGGAGCAGTGGAACCCAGAGGTGCATTATGGAGAGGACTCTGTTTCCTTTATCCTCAGTGTGTCCACATCCTGGGGACCAGTCACTTCCTTCTGACATGTCCTGAAAGAAAAAAAAAAAAACTTACTTACTTACTTTGATCTAAATGCCTCTCCTTTTATCCTGAATGCAGATTATTTCTTGCCTCTTGAGCAGTGGGACCTTTATGGCCCCAAATGCCCTGCCACTGGCCTGAAGGGGCATGTTGGGGTTGCTTGTGCTCCTCACTTCTGAGCTGGAGGGAGAGCATTCTTCAGCCTGGAGCTTGGGAATTTTCCCCACTGGTTGATGCTGTGCCCAGCCCTTTCCTGCTCCCATCATGCTGCTGTAAGGGTACCCTCCAGTGATGCGTATTCATTGGATTGGGCTGACCATGGTCCCTCTGTGTGTGGCTCACATGCTATTCCTCTCTTAACCCAGCCAGGCATAGGGGGTGGATGTGGCAGCTCCACAAGGCAAGTTGATCAAATCTTAGTGGTGCCTGGGATGATGGGTGCCTTCCTTACCACTTGGCTGGAGGGCAGGAGAGGATCCACCACTGTGCTGTTGACCCCCTTGCACCTGCCTCCACTGCCCACTTTGTAAGAGTAAATGAGAACAGTGCCCTGTCAGCAAGTATCTTGGAAAGGCTTGAGATAACCAGGTAATACTGGAGATAACCAGTGCCTGTGACAACCTTGGGTGGGGGACAGAAAAAAAAAACTGGTTCGACCACTTCTTTTGGAGCACACTCAGCTGTAGGGAAGACTTCTGAGGCTTTGCTTCTCTGAATCAGCCCCACAGGGGCACAGTTACTCATTTCAGAACCCAATTATAGGACTTGCCTGGCAGTCCAGTGGTTAGAACTCTAGCCCTCCATGCAGGGGGCCAGGGTTTAATCCCTGGTTGGAAAATGAAGATCCCTCATGCCGTGTGGCATGTCCAAAAACAGCAACAGAAAAACAACTATAGTCTCCATGCTGGTCTTTTTACTGGGTGTTGGGGAGACACAGTGAACACAGGGATTCGTTTTCAATCATTGAGCAGTCTAATGGGGGAGATGGCACATAACAGATCATTCAGCTCAGGGCAGCGATGGCAGGAATGAAGATTTGCACTGTGAAACGGGAAGCAAGGCTCCCACCAGCCTAAAACAGGGGTGGTAGCCACAGGAGTTGGTTTTTAAGGGCGATGTCCCCTGAGCTGAGTTTAAAAGAAGAGTGAAAGTGGGCCAGATGAAGAAGGATACGCCAAAGGGGAATTGTAAGTAGGGCAGACAGGAAGCCGGGGAGATGAGACTGAAGAGGAATCGTGGACCCAATCGTGGAGACCCTGTGTGCTGGAGAGGGAAGCTTCAACTCAGGGAGGAACAAGAAACCAATACAGACGGGTTTTAAGTTAGGAGAGTGCCTTGGCAATTTACATCTTAGATGAATCTTCCCAGAAGTAAAATAGAGGGCATATTTGAAGAGGGTAAAACTTTTAAAAAAAGAGACCAGTTAAGAGACTGTTTCAGTAGTCCAGCCATTTGTTCATCCATCAGTCTATCCTTTTCATGAATATTTACTGAGTGACAAGTATGTGTTAGGTGCTTGGTGAGTGTAGGTACAAAGAGATAGGCATAAAAGATGGAGCCCTGGTCTCCAAAGCAGACATACAAGAGGCCAGGGGGCCTGGACCTTTCACATAGAGCTGATAGAGGACAGAAGATGAAGTACAATATTATTTCAGAAGTCAGTTTAGTAGGATTTGGTTACTGATTAGATGGGGCAGGCGGGAAACATGAAGACAGAGGCAAGGACGTCTCTGGATTTCCACTCGGGATGACTGCAGTGGCTGAGTCAGGAGGAGGTCTCCATTAGCATCCTTAGCACCCCAATTAAACAGCTAACCTAAGAAAACCATGCAGACTCAGCTGTAGACAAGTTCACTAGCACCATTCCCCCTTTCAGCCTGACTGCCTTTCATTCCCTCCTATAAAAATTCTGGAGCTGCCGCTGGGAGACTGGGAGATTAACATCAACCAGGGGCAGAGGGTGCGTGGGAGATGTGATGGACTGCAGGTACTCAGGACCTTGGGTAAACAGCTGGACATACAGGTCTGAGGCACAAGCGTTGGGGTCTGCACTGGCAGTGTAGCTTTGGCATTGTCAGCGAGGAAACCGTGATAGCAGACAAAAGAATTGCAAGCAGAATGGTGCTGGGAAAGGAACAGTGGCATAAACAAGATGCCATGGCTCGGGCCTCAGGTTGGCTGTTCATTTGCAGCATGACCTGAAACTAGCTTTTCCTCCTTGAAGTGCCTCGGAGGCCCTGATCTGTAAAATGAGATGATCAGACCAGATCAGTGGCCTCCAAACTTATTTTTAGTGGCTGCATCTCTCATTTACACACAATCGCAACAGGTAAAAACTGAGCTACTGAGATCGAAGCAGGATGTCGGGGCCTTGGAGGTTGACATCCCTTTTCCCCCTACCTCCCAATACCCAGATGTAGCCTAGGAGGGTGTTCTGGGGAGCACAGTTTGAGAATCAGAAATCTGTGGGATTTCGGAGGTCCCTTCCCTCCAGTGCCAGCTTCTTGGAGCCTGATTGATAGATCGCTTGGGTGCAGGAGGGAGAGACTGTGCCTCTGGCCTCCTGGAGATTGCAGTCGGGTCGGTGGGAGATGGAGGAGGAAGAGGCAGCCTGGAGCCCACCCCCACCTGCGTAAACCCAGGATAATTTTTGTCTTTCAGGAGCCTAATTAAAATCCAAGCCCTTTCATTTGTTCCCTTAAAAAAGAGAGAGAAAAAAAGGCCTCACAGGCCGTAAAACACTGCAGCCTCCTGTAATGTTTTCCCATCTCTTCCTGCAGTTCCATTCTTCCTAGTTTATCATCCTCAGGCTTGATCACAGGAACTTTATTATTTCCTTTTCCTCTCCAGCGCATGTAGGAAGGTAAAAAAGAAAAAGAAAAAAAAAGAAGGTCTTGAGCCTCCGCTGAAGCCAGATCTGCTTCTCACCCCTTTCAAAGGTCTTTACTATTATGATTCACAGCCCCCAAGGAGGAGACTCAGAGACCCCTGGCTAAGAGTGCTCACGCTAGCCCTGCTCTTTCAGCCCCAGGAGTATAGGGGTTGGCGGGGAGCTCTTTTCACACAAGCTGACCTGCGCCTGCAGACAGAGGCAGTGCTGAGCTGTGTTTTGAGCTATAAATTAGCCAGCTGTGGTCCAGCCCCCAGGGGGCTGTAAATAGACCAGGGGTCTTCAACTTCCCTGGTGCTGAGCTTGTCCCTGGAGCCATCCTGTCCGCTCACTTCCAGCCTCCAGGGCTTCAGGCTGCTCCCTGACTGAGGTCCTAGCTCTCCCTCTGCCCAGCATGGCTGCCCCGTCCTGCCGTGACGGGCCTTCCGTGACTCGCCAGGGGATTGTCTCCAAGCCATATTTCACCCAGGTGCCTGTGAGAAAGACTCCCTCTGTTCTCACTGCAAAGCGAGAGAGAAAGGCTGCTTCGGCCACATCAAGACATCAGCTCTACCGCGGCCAGGGGGCTCGAGGCAGAGCTTGTCAGAAACTTCATTTATGCAGAAGAAGAAGAGAGGTCAGCCTGCGGGGTCTGGCTGGCCCACCGTCTCCCTGGCCTGGAAGGTGGCCGGGAGGCAGGACGGGGCAGAGCTTTCCCAGCCTCGTTAGCACAGCCCAGGCCCCGTTTTGAGCCGTGTGACCAGGCTGAGATGCAGTGTCATTAGCTGGGAGGCTGGGCTGAATATTGATCCGCCCTGCAGAGGCCTGGAGGACTTGCAGCTGGAGCCGCCATGCAGACCACCGACCGTGGACCCAGCTGTGTGCAGCCCCCAGGTGCACACAGAGGTGACAAAACCAGAACAAGACTGAAGGACCTCCCATCACTCACCCAGGGAGCCCTGCTTCGTGACCTGGCAGGAGCAAGCACCAGGCTCTCAGCTGCCTCTCCCTCCCAGAGCGGACCTGCCTCAGTGCTCTTCCCCGAGCCCTCCTTCCCAGGCAAGGCTTCCAGTTCTCTCCCCATAGCCAGCAGAGGGATCTGGGCTGCCGGCTTCTTCAAGATGGGCCATCAGGCCCGGGAGTGCCTCTGTGACTTGTCCTATAAATGACAATAGAGCTAACAAGATCTAATTGGCTATTAAAGGAGAAAGCGCCCTATAGATGCTGCAGGCTAATTAACCCTGGGAGCGCAGAGCGGAAGGATGGATCACTGCAGGGTCTGCGTGTGAGCGCATCTGTGCTAAAGTGTGTCTGCCCCAGTGGTGACTGGGAAAAGAGATGCTCCTGCATAGCCAGCCTCAAACCACCCCCGCGGAGCCCCGGAATCCCTCTTGGTGGGCCAGGAGAGACAGGGCTCACTCCAGCTCCGGAGCTCAGACTCAGATCCTATGTACCGATGAGGAAACGGGAGTCCTGGGAGGGAGGAGGTGGCACTCCCCTAAGACCACAGAGCTGGCTGGTGGTGGAGTGGAGTGAATTTGGAGTTTAGGAAGGCCAGTCTTTCCTGCCTCGTGTCTGGTGTGGTGTGAGGGTCCCCGCCTCTGTCCTGAGGATTCAGAGTCTCATGAGGGAGATGATCTCTATAAATCATAATTATAACCTGGTCTGCAGAGGCCTGGAGGAACCTGCTGAACTGAGTAGCGACCTCTCAGCTCTGCCCTGGAGACCCAGAGGAGGCTTCCCGGGGAGGTGCAGTCTGAACTAAGTTTTGAGTAAGATGTTTTTATTAATAGATAGACCTGTGAGGGGAGGACATTGGACAGAGGAGCCTGGGAAGTCCCAGTGGCTGAGTCCCAAAATGGGAGGGCTGAGGATGGAGAAGGGGGTTGAAGCCCTGCTCCAGTGTGGAGTCGAAGCATATCCTGGGAGCGGTGCGGAGCTGGCATCGGTGGTGGCTCCCTCGTGCTTCTCATTTGGAAGAAAACTGGTGGCAGCCAGATGGGCTGGGGGTGGGGAGAAGGTAGGGGCTGGAGAGATGAAGAGGGTTGGGCCGAGGCAGTGGCAGCAGGCTGGCTGGGAAGGAGGGCGGAGCCCCAGGTGACTCTCAGACCTTGATGCCTTTAGCGGCGACAGAGAGCAGCTGCGGGGCCAGCACTCTGCTCTCTGCACCCTCTTTCGATCCAGCTCCCAGCTCATAGGCCGTCAGAGCTGGAAGAGGCCTTTGGAAGTCTCCTGGTCCAGCTCTGTCATTTACAGAAGAGAAAACCAAGACCCAGGGAGGAGATGTTGTGATGGGGTAGCCCCACGTCTGTAACCTTGACGTCCAGCGCCTGGTGTGGTGTCCCTTCCTCTGTCCTTCGCTGGAGTCCGGGCTTCCCCTTGTGAAAGAATCTGCTTTCTTCCTCCTCACCTGTCCTTAGTCCCATTGTCTTCCTAATGTTTTCCCTTTGCCTCCTTTCCTTTCTCTGACCACATCCTTCCAGACCCACCTAACGCAAGGATGGTTCAGCCTGCATCCAGCAGTCGGTTCTGTTCTTGAAGACGTGACTGTTAGAGCCTTTGGCTGGCTGTGCCGATGAACAGTGATGAACAGTCCAAAGCATCAGCTAACCCACATCCTAAATGCCTGATGGCATGCTGTGCTCCAACTGGTTTCACTAAGTCTGACCTTTAAAAGTGTGTGTTCCTTCAGCATACGCCAACAGCCAGAGGGCAGGGTAGCCCTGAGGTTACAAATGAGCTAGGAATGAGCCGCAGAGCACACAAAGGTGCATTTACTTCAACAGAAAGGCTTTTGCGGGGCTGTCAGCGGCATCATCAGGTGTGCCAGCCACCACCAACCTTCACGGGGTAATACATCCGGTAGGCACGTGGGGCTGGGGCAGGTGGGCTGGAGCCAGTCCCTCGTGGAAGGGCTGGCAGTGTAGTAGTGAATGCGAGCCCAGTGCTGCCCGCGGAGGGTCTCACTCCTCCCCCTGCCCAGTGCTGCCCGCGGAGGGTCTCACTCCTCCCCCTGCCCAGTGCTGCCCGCGGAGGGTCTCACTCCTCCCCCTGCCCAGTGCTGCCCGCGGAGGGTCTCACTCCTCCCCCTGCCCTGTGCTGCCCGCGGAGGGTCTCACTCCTCCCCCTGCCCTGTGCTGCCCGCGGAGGGTCTCACTCCTCCCCCTGCCCAGTGCTGCCCGCGGAGGGTCTCACTCCTCCCCCTGCCCAGTGCTGCCCGCGGAGGGTCTCACTCCTCCCCCTGCCCAGTGCTGCCCGCGGAGGGTCTCACTCCTCCCCCTGCCCAGTGCTGCCCGCGGAGGGTCTCACTCCTCCCCCTGCCCAGTGCTGCCCGCGGAGGGTCTCACTCCTCCCCCTGCCCTGTGCTGCCCGCGGAGGGTCTCACTCCTCCCCCTGCCCAGTGCTGCCCGCGGAGGGTCTCACTCCTCCCCCTGCCCTGTGCTGCCCGCGGAGGGTCTCACTCCTCCCCCTGCCCAGTGCTGCCCGCGGAGGGTCTCACTCCTCCCCCTGCCCTGTGCTGCCCGCGGAGGGTCTCACTCCTCCCCCTGCCCAGTGCTGCCCGCGGAGGGTCTCACTCCTCCCCCTGCCCTGTGCTGCCCGCGGAGGGTCTCACTCCTCCCCCTGCCCAGTGCTGCCCGCGGAGGGTCTCACTCCTCCCCCTGCCCTGTGCTGCCCGCGGAGGGTCTCACTCCTCCCCCTGCCCAGTGCTGCCCGCGGAGGGTCTCACTCCTCCCCCTGCCCTGTGCTGCCCGCGGAGGGTCTCACTCCTCCCCCTGCCCAGTGCTGCCCGCGGAGGGTCTCACTCCTCCCCCTGCCCTGTGCTGCCCGCGGAGGGTCTCACTCCTCCCCCTGCCCAGTGCTGCCCGCGGAGGGTCTCACTCCTCCCCCTGCCCTGTGCTGCCCGCGGAGGGTCTCACTCCTCCCCCTGCCCAGTGCTGCCCGCGGAGGGTCTCACTCCTCCCCCTGCCCAGTGCTGCCCGCGGAGGGTCTCACTCCTCCCCCTGCCCAGTGCTGCCCGCGGAGGGTCTCACTCCTCCCCCTGCCCTGTGCTGCCCGCGGAGGGTCTCACTCCTCCCCCTGCCCAGTGCTGCCCGCGGAGGGTCTCACTCCTCCCCCTGCCCTGTGCTGCCCGCGGAGGGTCTCACCCCTCCCCCTGCCCTGCCCGCTTCTTGCACCAGGCTGCAGCTACACCCTTCCTCTTCCTTCTGCTCTGGCTTCCCTCTCTCCTTCTAGGTCCTGGAGTTAGGAGTGGGTGGTTTGGCCAGAGCTGAGGTGACATCACTCTTCCTTTCTGACCTTGAAGGGTATGATGTTTCTCAGTTCGATCCAATCTATTTTATACGTATTTGAAAAAGCGTGCTTTACCATCCTAAAATGGAATTCACCAATACTTTAACCCTTCTGCATGCATGATTTAAAAACATATAATATCCTAAGTATAGCAAAGGATAAATTAAAGGAAAGTAACCTAATAAAATGTGTTTCCATACAGGCACACCTCATTTTATTGTGCTTTGTTTTATGGCATTTCGCAGATAATTGTGTTCTTTTTTACAAACTGAAGGTTTGTGGCAGCCCTGCATGGAGTAGATCTATTGGAGCCATTTTTCCAACAGCGTTTGCTCATTTTGTGTCTGTGTGTCAGATTTTGGTAATTCTCGTAGTGTTTCAAACTTTTTCATTATTGTCGTAATTGTTACAGTGATCTGTCATCAGTGATCTTCAGTGTTACTGATACAGTTGTTTTGAGGCACCACAAATAATACTGACAGCAAATTTAACTTGTAAATGTTGTGTGTGTTCTGACTGCTCTGCGTACTGGCTGTTCTCCTGTTCTCTTCCTCTCCTCGGGCCTCCCTGTTCCCTGAGTCACAACAATAGTGACGTTAAGCCAATTAGTAACCCTGCAATGGCCAACTGTTCAAGTGCAAGGAAGAATAACTCATCTCTTACTTTAAATTAAAAGAAAAAAAAAAAACTAGCAATAGGACTTCCCTGGGGGTCCAGTGGATAGGAATCCTCCTGCCAATGTTGGGGACACGGATTCAATCCCTTGTCCTGAAGGTCCCACATGCCACAGAGCAACTACATCCGTGCACTGCAACTACTAAATCTGTGTTTTAGAGCCCACACGCCACAGCAAGAGGAAAGCCACCGCCGTGAGAAGCTTGTGCACCACAACCAGAGAGTAGCCCCCCCTTGCCAAAACTAGAGAAAGCCCACACACAGCAATGAAGACCCAGCCCAGCCAAAATTAAATTATATATATAGAGAAATAGGAATGATTTTTAGTGAGGGAAGCATGTCAAAAGCTGAGGTGAGCCAGAAACACTTAGCCAAGTTGTGAATGCAAAGGAAAAGTTATTGAAGGAAAATGAAAGTGCTGCTCCAGTGAACACACAAATGATAAGAAAGTGAAACAGCCTTATTTCTGAAATGGAGCAAGTTTGAATGGTCTGGATAGAAGATCAAACCAGCCACAGTCTCTTAAACCAAGGCTAATACAGAGTAGGTCCCTAACTCTCTTCAATTCTGGGAAGGCTGAGGGGGGTAAGGCTACAGAAGGAAAGTCTGAAGCTACCAGAGGTTAGTTCATGAGGTTTAAGGAAAGAAGCCACCTCCGTAACATCAAAGTCCAAAGTGAAGCAGTGAGTGCTGTTGTAGAAGCTACCGGAAGTTATCCAGAAGATCTAGCTAGTATAATTCATGAAGGTGACTACAACCGAACAGCAAGGCCTTCCCAGGTGGCGCTAGTGGTAAAGAACCCACCTGCCAATGCAGGAGACTTAAGAGACACGGGTTTGATCCCTGGGTTGGGAAGATCCCCCAGAGAAGGCATGGCCACACATTCCAATACTCTTGCCTGGAGAATCCCGTGGACAGAGGGGCCTCATGGGCTCCAGTCCATGGTGTCACAAAGACTGAGACACTAGTGAAGCAGCTTAGCACAGCACACACAGCACAACCAAGCAACAGATTTTCACTGTTGGCCAAACAGTCTTCTCCTGGAAGAAGATACCATCTAGGACTTTCATAGCTAGAGAGGAGAAGTCAATGCCTGGCTTCAAAGCTTCAAATAAAGGCTTGACTCTCTTGTTCTGCAGCTGGTGACTTTCTGTTTAAGCCAATGCTCCTTTATCATTCTGAAAATCCTCAGGCCTACTCTGCCTGTATTCTCTAAATGAAACAATAAAGCCTGGATGACAGAACATCTGTTTACAACATGGTTTACTGAATATTTTAAGTCCCCTGTTGAAATCTACTGCTCAGAAAAAAAAAAAGTTTCCTTTTGAAATCTTACTGCTCCCTGACAATACACCTGGTTGCCCAGAGCTCTGATGTGGATGTACGAGATTAATGTTTTCGTGCCTGCTAACAGAGCATCCATTCTGCAGCCCATGAATCAAGGAGTCATTTCAACTTTCAAGTCTTATTATTTAAGAAATACATTTTAGGAGACTGTCGCTACCATCGATAGAGATTCCTCTGACGAGTCTTGGAAAAGTCAGTCAAAAATCTTCTGGAAAGGAAGCTTCTGGAAATCCACCATTCTGGATGCCATGATGAATGCCATTCTGGAGGCCATTTGTGATTCGTGGACAGAGGTCAAAATATCAACCTTAACAGAAGTTTGGAAGCAGTTGATTGCAACTGTCATGGATGCCTTTGAAGGGTTCGAGACTTCAATGGAGGAAGTAACTGCAGATGTGGTAGAGATAGTGAGAAAACTAGAATCGGAAGTGGAGCCTGAAGACGTTAGCTGCATGACTGCCTCTCATGATCAAGTGGCCTTCCTCTGTGGCTCAGCTCATAAAGAATCCACCTGCAACGTGGGAGACCTGGGTTCGATCCCTGGGTTGGGAAGATCCCCTGGAGAAGGGAAAGGCTACCCACTCCATTATTCTGGCCTAGAGAATTTCATGGACTGTATAGTCCATGGGGTTGCAAAGAGTCAGACACCACTGAGAGACTTCTCTCACTCACTCACTCATGATAAAGCTNGGAGACCTGGGTTCGATCCCTGGGTTGGGAAGATCCCCTGGAGAAGGGAAAGGCTACCCACTCCATTATTCTGGCCTAGAGAATTTCATGGACTGTATAGTCCATGGGGTTGCAAAGAGTCAGACACCACTGAGAGACTTCTCTCACTCACTCACTCATGATAAAGCTTTCACAAATGGGGAGTTGCTTCTATGGATGAACAAGGAAAGTGGCTTTTTGAGATGGAAACTACTCCTGGGGGAAGATGCTATGATTATTGAAATGACAATAAAGAACTTTGTTACATGGGGCTTTTCTGGTGGTTCAGTGATAAAGAATCTGCCTGCCAGTGCAGGAGACACAGGTTCTACCCCTGGTCTGGGAAGATCCCACATTCCTTGGAGCGGCTAGGCCCATGAGCCACAGACACTGAGCCCACATGCCACAGCTACTAAGGCCCGTATACCAGACAGCCTGTGCTCTGCTGCAAGCGAAGCCACACGATGAGAGTGGCTGAGCACCGCAGCTGGAAAGTGGCCCCCACTCTCCACAGCTGGAGAAAAGCCCACGCAGCAACGAAGACCCAGCCCAACAAAAATAAGGAAATAAAAATTATTTTAAAAAAGGAACTGTGAGCAAAAGGGAACGTGACTGTCTTCTTAAAAAAGAGAGTATCATATATACTTAGTTGATAAAGCAGCAGCAGCCTTTGAGAGGACTCACTCCAGCTTTGAAAGAAGTTCTGCTGTGGGTAAAATGCTATCAAACAGCACTGGACACTGCAGAGAAGTTTTTCGTAAAAGGAAGAGTCCGTTGATTTGCAAAATTCATTCTTGTCTTATTTTAAGGTGCCCCAACCTTCAGCACCCACCACCCTGATCAGTCAGTACCCATCAACAGTGAGGCAAGACCCTCCACCGGTTAAAATAATTATGACTCTCTGAAGACTCATTTGATGGTCTGCATTTTGTAGCAATGAAGTATTTTTAAACTGACATATGGACATTGTGCTTTTAGACATAATGCTATCATACAGCTAATAGACCACAGAATAGTGTGTGTGTGTTTAGTCACTCAGTCGTGTCTGACCCTTTAGACTAGCCCGCCAGGCTCCTCTGTCCGTGGGATATTTCAGGAAAGGATACTGGGGTGAGTTGCCACTTTCTCCTCCAGGGGATCTTCCCAATTCAGGGATTGAACCTGCATCTCCTGCATCTCCTGGGTCTCCTGCATTGCAGGCAGATTCTTTACCCTCTAAGTTATCAGGAAAGCCCACAGTATAGTGTAAACATAACTTTTATATGCACCAGGAAACCAAAAAATTCATGTGACTCAGTTTATTGTGATATTCGCTTTATTGTGGTGGTTTACAATGGAGCCTGCAGTATTTCTGAGGTGTGCCTGTATATAAATGCTTGGGCATTACTACATTTAGAGGAAAAAAAATATCCCCCAAATTTTCAGAAAGCCTCACAGGGCTCCTGTGAAGAACCACTGGCTTTGGAGTTACAGAAACTTGAGCCAAATTCTGTATCCAGCCACCAAGAGCTGTGTGACCTTGGGCAAGTGAATTAGCCTCTTTGAGCTCCAGGCCCCTCATCTGTAAATCGCAGGGAACCGTGGCTGCCCGCTGTGTGGACTAGAGGCATTAATGAGATGCGGTGTTTTAAAGCTTTTTACCCAGGGCTGACTTCTCCCCTCCCGCGTCTTTTGTTCCGGATACTCATCTCCTGGTAATATCCATAAAATCCTTCCAACTCACCTTTGTTCCGTACCTCACCTTTGAAAGCGGTTTTGCTTCTGTTGTGCCATGACCGCCCCCTGCTCTTCCCCTCTCCCCACCTCTGCGGCTCCCATATAGCCAGCCCAGTAGCCTCGCCCCTGCTCCCCCAGTGCCCTCCAACCCCCATCCTCTGTGACCCCCCTGAGCCTCTGAAGGTCCTTAGGCTTGTTTGCACCACAGTGCTGGAAATAAAAGATTTCCAGCATCACAGTATATTCCTTCAGTCCTATATAGGCACCATCCTGATTCGGGGGAAGGGGAAAGTGGAGCTCTCAGGAGCCCATTTACCCCCCACCATGAGCGCGTGCATTTTTCTGTATTATCAGTGCATTGTAGTCATCACAGGCTACATGCAGCCTCCAGCTCTTGGTTCATTCATTCATTGAGCAAATATTTATTTAGTGCCTGCTAGGGATCAGGCACTGTTCCAGGCACTGAGCATAAAGCGGTGAATTAAAACAAGCAAGAACCCTGACTCATGAAGAGTCACCACTGGTGGCTCAGTGGTAAAGAATCTGCATGCGATGTAGGAGACGTGGGTTCAGTTCCTGGGATGGGAAGATCCTCTAGAGGAGGACATGGCAACCCACTCCAGTATTCTTGCCTGGAGAATTCCATGAACATAGGAGCCTGGTGGGCTATAACCCATGGGGTTGCACAGAGTCGGACATGATGAAGTGAATTAGCACGCATGCATGAAGATGATCATCGTGAGACATGGGTTATTGGTTTCATCTGTCTCAGCAAGGCCTCCCTCCAGGTTCGAGCCCTTAATAAATACTTTATCACCCTCCCTGCCATACACGATAGGAAGAAATTCTACCTGGCTCTGGGAAGATTTCCTGCCCGCATCTGTTTGTTTCATTGGCAGCCCTGAGTACATACTGCCTCTCACACTTCATGGTTCCTGTTGCCCCTGGAACCCACTGCTTCCATCCACATAGCTGCCTGTGAGCCTTGAAGCCCAGTGGCAAGGCACTGCCCTACTGCGCTGACCTTATCTCAGTGGCCCACACTCCCTGGTCATTCCTCCAAAGCCTGGGTCAAGGTGCTTGGAGGGGAGATCAGGCTGGCTCCTCCAGGGGTCCTGCCCATGGATGTTGGGAGCTGGTGGCCACTAGTCTCCATGCAGCCTCCAGCTCTTGGTTCATTCATTCATTGAGCAAATATTTATTTAGTGCCTGCTAGGGATCAGGCACTGTTCCAGGCACTGAGCATAAAGCGGTGAATTAAAACAAGCAAGAACCCTGACTCATGAAGAATATAAACATAAATTGTGTGTGTGGTCTGTCAAGAATAAGTATTGAGGAGAAAAATGAAACAAGAAAAGGGTAGGAAAGGTCCAAGAGAAAGGGTGTCAAAATGTTAGATGGGGTGGCTGGGGAAAGCCCCACTAAGAAAGTAATGTTTGAGTAAAGACTTAAAGGAAGTGAGAGAGGAGCCAGGCAGATACCAGGAGAAGAGTATGTCAGAGAGGGAACAGCCCATGCAAACATGCAGAGACCAGAGGCAGGAGGGGCCCTGACATGCCCAAGACACAGCCAGGGGGCTGACCTGTTAGAACAATAGGAGGCAAGGTCAGAGCTGTGGCTATGAGGGTCAGACCATGTGGTTCTTTAGAGTAAAATGCGAAACAGAAGGAGTTTTTTAATTGAAGTGTATTTACAATGTTATGTTAGATTCAGGTGTATGATAAAATGATTCAGTTATACATATATATATATATATATATATATATATATATACTCTTTTTCAGATTCTTTTCTATTATAGGTTTTATGAAATATTGAATATGATCTCCTGTGCTATACAGTAGGTCCTTGTTGTTCATCTATTTTATATATAGTAGTATGTATCTGTTAATCCCAAGATCCTAGTTTATTCTTCTCCTTTTGTAACTAGAAGTTTGTTTTCTTTGTGAGTCTGCTTTGTAAATAAATTCATTTGCATTATTTTTTAGATTCCACATGTAAGGGGTAATCGTGACATTTGTTTCTGTCTGATTTACTTCACTTAGTGTGATCATCTTTCAGTTTAGTTCAGTCGCTCAGTTGTGTCCAACTCTTTGCGACCCCATGAGCCACAGCACGCCAGGCCTCCCTGTCCATCACCAACTCCTGGAGTCCACCCAAACCCACGTCCATTGTGTTAGTGCTGCCATCCAGCCATCTCATCCTCTTTGTCCCCTTCTCCTCCTGCCCTCAATCTTTCCCAGCATCAGGGTCTTTTCAAATGAGTCAGCTTTCCGCATCAGGTGGCCAAAGTATTGGAATTTCAGCATCAGTCCCTCCAATGAACACCCAGGACTGATCTCCTTTGGGATGGACTGGTTGAATCTCCTTTCAGTCCAAGGGACTCTCAAGAGTCTTCTCCAACACCACATTTCAAAAGCATCAATTCTTTGGTACTCAACTTTCTTTATAGTCCAACTCTCACATCCATACGTGACTACTGGAAAAACCATAGCCTTGACTAGATGGACCTTTGCTGGCAAAGTAATGTCTCTGCTTTTTAATATGCTGTCTAGATTGGTTATTACTTTCCTTCCAAGGAGCAAGCGTCTTTTAATTTCATGGCTGCAATCACCATCCACAGTGCTTTTGGAGCCCAGAAAAATAAAGTCAGCCACTGTTTCCACTGTTTCCCCATCTATTAGCCATGAAGTGATGGAACTGGATGCCATGATAGTTTTCTGAATGTTGAACTTTAAGCCAACTTTTTTCACTCTCTTTCACTTTCATCAAGGGGCTCTAGGCCCATCCATGTTGCTGCAAATGGCATTATTTCATTCTTTTTATCCATGTTGCTGCAAATGGCATTATTTCATCCTTTTTTTGTATAGCTGAGTAATATTCCATTGTATGTATGTGCCACAGCCTCATTATCCATTCATCTGTTGATGGACACTTGTGTTGCTTCCATGTCTGGGCTATGGGAATAGTTCTGCTGTGAACACTGGGATGCATATATATTTTTGATTTAGAGTTTTCGTATATGCCCAGGAGTGGAATTGTAGGATCATATGGCAGCTCAAATTTTAGTTTTTTTAAGGGAACTCCATGCTGTTTTCCTGTACTGGATGCCCCAACTTACATTCTTCTCAACAGTGTAGGGGGGGTTCCCTTTTCTCCACACCTCTCAAGCATTTGTTTTTTGTATGCTTTTTGATGATGGAATTGTAGGATCATATGGCATTGTGATCTGGTGTGAGACCAGCCATTCTGACTGGTGTGAGAGGTGATACCTCATTATAGTTTTGATTTGCATTTCTCTAATAATGAACAGTGTTGAGCATCTTTTCACGTGCCTCCCGGCCATCTGGATATCTTCTTTGGAGAAATGTTAACTTAGATCTTCAGCCCATGAGTTGTTTTGTTTTATATTGAACTGTAGGAAGCAGAAGATTTTGCATAAAACAAGGTCATGAGCTGACTTCAGTTTTGAAGGGATCATCCTGGTTGCAGGGGAAAATGCAGGGAGACCAAATTAGGAGACTCTTGTAGGAATCCAGGGGGAAGATGATGCTGACTCACACCAGGTGCAGCATCCCAGTAGTAAGAAGTGGTGGAATCTGGATAGATTTTGAAGGTAAAGCCAACAGAATTTACTGATTGTTTAGATATGAGATGTGAGAGCAAGAGAGGCATCAAGAGTGACTCCAAAGTTTTTGGTTTAGCTTTAGAAGAATGGAATTGGCATTTGTTGCAATAGAAAGGGAGCCTGGACTGACTTGGGAATAGAAGCTCTCTGAGTCCAGTCTTGGGCTAATAATTCTGAGATACCTGTTATGACTATCTGGTGACATTTAGGAGTGTGAGCCTGGAGTTCAAGTGACTGGCTTCTGCTAGAAATACAGACTTGAAAGTCATCAGTGTAAGCATGCATGAGTGCTAAGTCGCTTCAGTCCTATCTGACTCTCTGCGACCTCATGTACTATAGCCCGCCAGGCTCCTCTGTCCATTCTCCTCTGAGAATCCATGGGATTCTCCAGGCAAGAATACTGGAGTGGGTTGCTATGCCCTCCCCCAGGGGATCTTCCCTACCCAGGGATCGAACCCAGGTCTCTTGCATTGCAGGCAGATTCTTTACTGTCTGAGTCACTATGGAGAAGCCCAAGAATACTGGAGTGGGTAGCCTATTCCTTCTCCAGGGGATCTTCCCAACCCAGAAATTGAATCAGGGTCTCCTGCATTGCAGACAGATTCTTTACCAGCTGAGCTACCAGGGAAGGCCCCCCCATCAGCATATAGATACTTAAAGTTCTGAGACTGGATTTGTGGAGATATTGAAGAGGTCCAAGGACAAAGCTCTGGGTCACTTCCAAATTAAGAGATTGAATTGATGAGAAGATGCCACCAGTCTTTGGAGGAAAGCCAGGTGAGCAGGGTCTTCTGGAAGTCAAGGAAAGAGTGATGAGCTTTAACAGGTGCTCCTGAGAGATCCAGGAACATGAGGACCGAGAGGTGGGCCCACTCGTGAAGGACTTCTGTTTCACTTTGCTTTTTAATGCTCTACATTTTTTGTTGTTCCATGGGTCATTGTCTGGGGAAGGGTGACTGTGCCCATGGTGGGGGCATTTCTCTCTGAGTGGAGCTGGTGGCCCCAGCCTTACAGAAAGCTGGAGGGAAGATTTATTGTATTGAAAAGAAAAGTGGAGGATTCCAGGACACTTGCAAGTTTATCTCATTTTACCCACAGGTCCTGGTAGTGGAAGATTTGTAGGGTTACTTTTAGATAAAGAAAATGAGGTGCAAAGAAAAAACAGCTAACTTTAGGTCATGGGCTTTCTAAAAACTTTCTTAACGAAACTAAATTAATTTATTTCTTCGGCTGCGCTGGGTCTTCTCGCTGTGCTCGGGCTTTCTCTAGTGGCAGCGGGCGGGGGCTACTCTACGGTTGCGAAGTGTGGCCTTCTCCTTGCAGTGGCTTCTCTTGTTGATGAGCACAGGCTCAAGGGCGCGTGGGCTCCAGTAGTTGCAGTGTGAGGGCCCTGTAGCAGGGGCTCAGTAGTGGCGGTGCATGCGCTTAAGTGTTCCGTGGGATATGGAATCTTCCCAGACCAGGGATTGAACCTGTGGGCCCTGCATTGGTAGGCAAATCCGTAACCACTGGACCACCAGAGCTTTGAAATCAGTGTCGGCCAAGAGAACCTTCGGCAATGATGGAAATATTCTCTATCTACTTTGCCCAGTACAGGAAGTCCCCTACATATGGAGGAGCTCCATTCCAAGAGTGTGTGTTTATAAGTCCAATTTGTTTGTAAGTCCTACAAAGTTAGCCTAGGTACCCAACTAACACAGTCAGCTATATAGTACTGTACAGTAATGTTTATAATACTTTTCGCACAAATAACACATGAAAAGAAATGAACACAAAAAATAAAGCATTTTTAATTTACAGTACAGAACCTTGAAAAGGTCAGTAGCTCTGTTTAACAGCTGACATACAGGGGCTGGCATTGAGTGAACAGGCAAGAAGGGTTACCGACTGCAGGAGGGACAGGAGGTGGGAGATGGTGGAGCCGAACCTTTGTCAGCAAAGGAGATGGAGGACAAGCTGCAATTTTATTCACACCTGACATCGATTGCACAGGTTCTGGTTCCTTGATGGATTCAATTCTATCTACCTTCTTGAAAAAATGATCCAGTGGTATCTGGGTAGTAACTCTTTTTTTCTTATCATGGGTGACATGGTAGCACTGATTTGCATTCTGAATGGCTGCTGAAACCTTCATGTACTATTCTGTGTTTGGGTCCTGGCATCAAAAAGTAACAATGCCCCCTCAAATAAAGAAAATCCCCTTGCCATTTGCAGAGAATGTACACACGTGACAATGTATGCCAGACATGTGAACTAATGTATGTGACTGGACATGGGAACGCATGTTTGCGCCTTTGAAAGCTTAAAACTAGGTTTGTATGAGGCGGACTTACTGTGTTGGCTCTTTGAGCTACATCTGGCTGCTAAGTACTTGAAATGTGGCTAGTACAACTGAGCTGACTTTTTAATTGTATATTACATAAATTAATTTAAATTTAAAGATCCACCAGTGGCTAGTGGTTACATTCATGGACAGTACAATTCTTAGTGAATGAACCTGGATTTAAACCCTAGTCTTCTGACTCAGAAGGACTTCCATGGTGGCTCAGACAGTAAAGAATCTGCCTGTGATGTGAGAGACCTGGGTTCAATCCCTGAGTTGGGAAGATCCCCTGGAGAAGGAAATGGCAGCCCACTCCAGTATTCTTGCCTGGAGAATTCCACAGGCAGAGCAGTCTGGCAGGCTACATACAGTCCATGGGGTCACAGAGTTGAACATGACTGAGCAACTTTCAATTTTTCTTCTGACCCAAAGCCTTGAATATTCCCAAACTATCCTCTGCTCCTCAAGAAGGTAGTAGAATGCTCCAAAGAAGAATAGGCTGGCCTGAGCTGGTGTATTTGGGGGAGCGCAGAGTTGGAGGAGGAGATAATA
Organism: Oreotragus oreotragus; assembly: GCA_006410675.1. Lineage (NCBI taxonomy): Eukaryota > Metazoa > Chordata > Mammalia > Artiodactyla > Bovidae > Oreotragus > Oreotragus oreotragus. The sequence continues at coordinate 202,080 of SJYX01021488.1, read as the reverse complement.
TATATGACCTAGGGGCTCCTCCAAAGTTCTCAGGTTTATTAGCCAGTTGACACGTTCTCCAAGGTATCCTGTAGTCATAATCTTCTGCCACTCAGCCCAGCCTGGGCTCTGTGGGCTGGGTGCACCTCAGGGCAGAGCGTACCTAGGGGTGGTGCTTTAGTCGCTAAGTTGTGTCTGACGCTTTTAAGACTCCATGGACTCTTAAAAGGAACACATTTGAATCAGTTCTAATGAGGTGGACGAACCTGGAGCCTATTGCACAGAGTGAAGTATGTCAGAAAGAGAAATATAAATATCATATACTGATGCATTTATATGGAATCTGGAAAGATGGTACTGATGAATTTATTTGCAGGGCAGCAATGGAGAAACAGACATAGAGAACAGACTTATGGACACGGAGGGTGGGGAGAAGGAGAGGGTGAGATGTATGGAGACAGTAACATGGAAACTTACAATACCATATGTAAAATAGATAGCCAATGCGAATTTGCTGTATGACTCAGGGAACTCAAACAGGGGCTCTGTGACAATCTAGAAGGGTGGGATGGGGAGAGAGATGGGAGGGAAGCTAAAGAGCGAGGAGACATATGTATCCCTATGGCTGATTCATGTTGATGTTTGACAGAAAACAACAAAATTCTGTAAAGCAATTATCCTTCAATTAAAAAATAAATATTTTTAAGACCCCATGGACTGTAACCCACCAGGCTCCTCTGTCCATAGGATTGTCAGACAAGAATACTGGAGTGGGTTGCCATTTCCTTCTCCAGGGGATCTTCCTGACCTAGGGGTTTAACCAGAGTCTCTTGCGTCTCCTGCAATGTAGGTGGAGTCTTTACCACTGAACCTCCAGGGAAGCGTACCTAGTACATGCCCACTTTAAATCCTACCATCTGTGTATTCCCTCTCCTCTGTGAAGTTTCCCCTATCCATCCCATCCAAGAATTGCTTTGAAATATTATTATTTAAACCTCTTTGTGGACCCTTAGAACGTACCCGCTATTATTGTCACTATCTCACTTATGTTTGTGTCCTGCCTTCTGAAATATCTATAAACCACCACAAGCAAGTGAATTATCCATGTCCCGTCTCCTGTTCACGGTGGGTACAGAGTGTAGAGAACACTAAGTCTGATCATCTTTGTATCAGTAGAACCTGGAATCATGCTTAGAAAATAGTGGGAGTTCCATAAATGTCTATTTTATAATTTAATGGCAAAACTTAGATTCATTATAGTCCTGGTTCAGATTCCTAGGTGTCCACCCACTATTTTTGTGGTCAAAGGCAAAATACTGAGCTCTTTGAAATTCAGTTTATTCGTCTTTCAAGTGTGATACAAATCTTTTGTGTGTTCTTTTGAGCATCAAATGAGATGTGAACTATAGAAGTTTTTGCACAGTGCTTCTGAGTGACAGTGTTTCTTTTTATTGAACTATAGTTGATTTACAATATTGTGTTAGTTTTCAGGTGTACAGCAAAATGATTCAGTGTTTTATATATGTGTATATATTCTCTTTCAGACTCTTCCATTTGAAGTTATTACAAGATATTGAAAATAATTCTCTGTGACCTGTGTGCACATTCAATCATGTCCAGCTCTCTGTGACCCCGTGGGGTGTAGTCTGCCAGGCTCCTGTGTCCATAGGATTTCCCGGACAAAAAATACCGGGGTAGGTTCCCATTTCCTACTCCAGGGTATCTTCTTGACACAGGAATTGGACCCACATCTCTTGAGTCTCTTGCACTGGCAGGTAGATTCTTTAACTGCAAAGCTTGGGAAGCCCTCTATAATCCTCTATGCTATACAGTAAATCCTTATTGTTTATCTATTTATGTATATGGTATCCATCTATTAATCTCATAATCCTCATTTATCCTTCCCCCTTAAGTAATAACATGTCTTGACTTTTCTTATGATGCTGTGTCTTTAGTTTATTCTTCACTAGACTGTGGTCTTCTTCAATGTAGGAACTGTATTTTACTCACCAATGTCCTCTGCACGATCCTCTAAACTTATTAGATCCTCTGGAAGAGCCATAGCGTTTACCGCTTGCTGGGTAGTTCTGGCCCCAGCTCAGAAGATGCAGCTGAGTGAGATGTGGCTGGGACCAACAGAGAGCTGTGGATGGGTCAGGGCCTGGAAGGTTCATGGCCTCTGTCTCAGCTTGTCTGCTTGTAACTTTTAGCCTCTGCTTCCCCTCCCCAAGGGGTCATTCAGTTCAGTTCAGTTCAGTTGCTCAGTTGTGTCTGACTCTTTGNCAGTCTTTTCTGCTAATGGCTCAGAGCCTAAGCAAAGTCAGGGCAGTAACCTTTACCTGCTTGGCCTGGGGATATTTATAAAACCCGAGCACCTTCGAGCAGACTCTGTGGGCGTGACATATATAAATAGCCCCCAGGAGGACCTGCCAGCTTGGGAATGCAGAATCCTTTCTGAGCCATAATTTTAAAAGGGAGGGCCAAGGATCACCTATTTAAACGCATTTAGAGAATTTATTAAGAATGTACATTTCAAAACAACAAGAAAAAGAAAGTAGGTTTCAGTTCTACTGAAATCTACAGTGGAGTCTCTGAATCTGGCATCTGCTTTTTAACCAGCACCTAGGGACTTACAGAAATTCTGAAGTTTGAGACCCACTTGTAAACCCTTCCCCCACTCTAGACTGTCAAACACAGCAGTTCACTCACCTCTGTCTGTGCCATGGGTGGTTAGGTGCCAGAGGTATGAGGATACATAAGACATGGGATCTGATAGGAAGGGGATAATTGTTTCCAGAAATTCTCATACTAAGTGTTATCATCTGAAAATGCGGATTCACTTCCCTGACAACCCTCCTTACCTTCTGCCCGGGTTTTAGAATTACTTCCTAAGGGGAGTCTCTACAAATGCTGACTAGCTTATAGGAAATAAAAGGTCAGTTTGATAGGAGTTCTGCAGAGTTGACGCCATCTGGCTGGGCAGTGTGGGATCTTAATAATAATATAGTTTACTTGTATATGGCACCTCTGATTATCCCTGCAAAAAGACAAGTCTTGGAAGTATTTGTTCCCTACACACAATGCTCTGGACAGCTTTTCACCCATTTCCCAAAGCCCCTTGTTTTCTGAAGCCCTGTCTTTCCTTCTTCTAAGGTTTTCTGAAGATGCCAAAGAGAGTATGTTTTCAGTGACCAAAAAAAATTAAATAAAACCCTGGGCAGAGAATGAGATGACTAGGAATCAGGTTCCCTCTTGGCCACTTATGACCCATGAGATGTAGAATCTGCATTTCCCTATCTGCCATGTTGATACCTCCCTGCCCACCTCATAGGGATCGAAGAGATAAAGCAAGTGAGATGCTTTGAAATCTGAGCAGCAACCACACGCCTGCAAAGCATTACGATGAGTAACGAGAACTCTGTGCCTTGGTTTCTGAGTTATCTACAGGTCCCTGCTGAATAGTGGTCAGCAAGAGGCAAGGCAGAAACAAAATGAAAGGATTGACCCCATGTCAAGTCTTAAATCCCAAATCCACAAATACAGAAGATGCCCTGTATTCTAATTAATCCTTATAGCCATGCTGAGAAGGAGAGAGGACAGATGTTATCTGTACAGAGAGGAGATTGGACTCGATATTTTCTGGGGCCTCTTCCAGGTCTAAAATGAAATAATTCTGTTATTTGTCAGATGAGAAAACTGGGTTGAACTGAGCTGAGTGGAGGTTAAGAGGTCTGGCTAAGACCACGGGCTTATTAATGACAAAAGTCAAGATGTAACTGGGGCCTCTGCCCCCCACCCCCACCCCTCCTGATAAATGGCATTGTCTCACTCTGGCTCCTCAAGGACTGAGCAGAGTTTGGTGTTGAAGCTGGCCCTTGTGTGGGCAAGTGCGTGCATGCAAAAAATTAAGTCTGACACTGTTTCTACTGTTTCCCCATATATTTCCCATGAAGTGATGGGACCGGGTCCCATTGGATTTCTTTAAATCGCAGAGCTGTCCTGGGTAGTTCCCCTACTAGAGTGTAAGCTCCAGGAGGATAGACGTTTTTGTCTTTTTGTTCACTCTTTGTCTAGAGCAATGCCTAGACAAAGAGTAGGTGCTGAACAAACATTTGTTAAATGAAGCATTGTGCACAGGTGGGCATGAGAAATACTCTATTATCCAAGGGTCTTCCCTTTTTTTTTTTTTTTTTTTTGGGTAAAGGACCAAATAATAGATATTTTAGACTTTGTGACTGTACTTTCTGTTGTGACTGCTCAGCTCTGCCAGGTTGCACAAAAGCAGCCACAGACAAATGAACAGGGTGTGTTCTGATAAAACTGAATTTCCATAAGCCGGTAGCATGTGGTTTTCCAGCTGTCTCAGCGCTGTTTCTTGCCTATTCTTTCCTCATGGAAGAGTCTTTGCACCCTCGTCAAAAGTCAACTAGTCATAGATGTTTGGGTTTATTCTGAACTCTCAGTTCTATTCCACTGGTCTGTATATCTTATTTATGTCAGAACCACCATTTTGATTCAGCAACTTTGGAATCAGGAAGTATGAGTCTTCCAGCTTTTTCTTTTTCAATATTATCTTGGCTATTCAGAGTCCTTGCTTCTCTATGAATCTGAGGATCAGCTTTTCCATTTCCGTAAAAAACACCATTGGAATTTTGATAGGGATTGCACTGAACCTATCAACAACTCTGGGGAGTATTGCCTTCCTAACAATATTAAGTCTTTCAACCCATGAACCTGGGCTGTCTTTCTCCTTAATTATGTCTTCTTTCAATTCTTCCAGCAAGGTTTTGTAGTTTTCAGTGCGTAAGTCTTTCAACTCCTGAGTTTGTTCCGAAGTATTTTATGCTTTTAATGCTATTTTAAGTGGAAATGTTTTCTCAGTTTTCATTTTGAATTGTTCATTGCTAGTATCTTGAAACAAAACTAGTTTTTGTATTTTGATCTCGTACCTGATAATTTTGCTGAATTTGTTTCTTAGCTCTGTTAGTTTTTTTCTTTTTGGTGGATAATTTGAGATTTCCTATATATATGGATAAATGTCATCTGCAAGGAATGAAGTTGGGCCTCTTGTGTAAAAAGTAATCCTTGTGTAAAAAGTAATCCAAAATGGATCAAAAGCCTAAATATAATAACTAAAACTATAAAGTTAGTCACTCAGTCTTGTCCAACTTTTTGAGACCCGTAGACTTTAGCCTGCCAGGGTCCTCTGTCCATGGAATTCTCCAGGCAAGAATACTGGAGTGGGTAGCCATTCCCTTCTCCAGGGGATTTTCCTGACTCAGGGATCAAACATGGGTCTCCTACATTGTAGACAGATTCTTTACCATCTGAGGCATCAGAGAAGCCCTGGGAAACTATTACACAAAAACATAGCAGTAAATCTTCATGACCTTGGATGTGACACCAAAAACATGAGCAAGAAAAGTTAAATTGGGCTTATCAAAATTAAACTTTTGTGAATCAAAGGATACTATCAAAAAATGAAAAGACAACCTATGGAATGGGAGAAAATATTTACAAGTCATAAATTTGATAAGGGATAGTAAGTAATAAGAACTCATAACTCAACAGCAAAAAGACGAACAACCCAATTTAAAAATTGGCAATGGACTTGAATAGTCATTTCTCCAAAGTCCAAGTGTTCCACAAATGTGTGAAAAAATGTAAAACTTCTTTGGTTTTTAAGGAAATGCAAATCAAAACAACAATGAAATAGTACTTTACATCCACTCGGATGGCTTTTAATATAAAACAAAAAATACCAGAGTGTTCTTGCCTGGAGAATCCCAGGGACGGGGGAGCCTGGTGGGCTGCTGTCTATGGGGTCGCACAGAGTCGGACACGACTGAAGTGACTTAGCAGCAGCAGCAGCAGTACTAGCAAGGGTGTGGAGAAATTGGAACATTTGTATGTTGCTGGTGAGAGTGTAAAATGGTGCAGCCTCTGTGGAAAACAGTTTGGCAGTTCTTCAAAAAGTTGAACACAGAATTATAATATGGCCCACCAATCCTACTCTAAGTACATACCCCAAAGAAATAAAATGTATAGCCACATAAAAACATGAATGTTTATAGCATCATTAAAAGATGGAAACAGCCCAATTACCCATCAACAGCTGAAGGTATAAATAGTCACATATATACAACGAAATATTGTTCAGCCATCAAAAGGAATGAAGTGCTGATATGTGCTATAACTTGAACCTTGAAACATCATGCTAAGTGAAAGAAGCCAGATACAAAAGTAAACTTATTTTATGATTCCTTTAAGTGAAATGCCCAGAGGAGGCAAATCCAGAGACACAGGGGCTGAGGGTAGGAGAGAATGGGGTGTGTGTATATTATTACTTGAAGAGAATATGGTGTTGTTCTGGGGTGATAAAGCATTTTTGAAACGGAAGAAAGGTGACTGTTGTACAACATTTTGAATGCCCGCACTAAATATCATTAAATTGTATACTATAAAATATATCTATGAAATTATATAAACTGTATGAATTTCACCTCAGTTAAAAACCAAACAGGTGGCAGGATTTTGGCCTGTGGGCCATAGTTGCCAACCTTTGCGAGCACTGTTTTTCAAACTGCAGGTTGAGACCCGTTAGTAAGTTGAAAGATCAGTTTGGTGGTTCACAACCAGCAGTTTTAGCAAAAGTGAAAAAAAAAAGGAAAAGAACTTATCAGAGTATCATAGGCAGTAAGTTACTGTTTCACGAAATGTTTGTTTCAGTTTTATATATACGTTTAGGTCCTGGTTAAAGATGTGATGTATACTTCTTTGTATTAGCCATGGTTAATGGATGAGAAAAACTTGACCTCCTCCTCAGATTTGATTAATTTGCTAGAGCAACTCACAGAACTCGAAACATTTACATTTTAAAGGATACAGATGAACCACTAGATGAAGAAATACACAGGGTGAGATCTGGAAAGGTCCTGCTCGCAGGAACCTCTGTCCCTGAGGAGTTGTATGTTATCTTCCAGATGTGAACGTGTTTACCAATCTGGAAGCTCCCTGAACCCTGTATTTTAGGAATTTTGTGTAGGCTTCCGCACACAGGCATGATCAATTATTAATTCCATTTCCAGCCCTTTTTCCTTCTCAAGTGAATGGGGAACAGTGCTGAAAATTCCAAGCTTCTGATCCTGTCTGGGTCTTTCTGGTGACCAGCTCCCCCATCCAGGAGGCTTCTGGGAGCCCAGAGTCACCTCATTAGAACAAAAGATGCTTCTATCTCCCAGGCAACCTCAAGGGTTTCAGGAACCCTGTAACCTCAAAGACCAAATAATAGAACCAAACATTCTCCCAGTGCTCCTATCACTTAGGAAATTCCCCAGGTTTTAAGAGCTCTGTGCCAGAAGCGAGGATGAAGACCAAATATATAAATCACAATATCACAGTTAATAAAGCTTCAAAGCCGTTTTTTACATAGTTCTGTGGCCTCTTTTTTGGGCCAGGTCCAGGGCCAAAGCCCAAAGCCAATCCTCATTTTCTGCTCATCTTCCCCAGTGGCCCAATGTCTCTGGCTACTGTCTAACATCCTCTTGTAGCTGCAGTGAGGCCTCCAGGACATCCCACTCCCCGCAGTGGGCCCTAAACACCAGAGAACTGCTTCCCCAGCATCCAGTGGGGTCCAGAGGTCTTTGGACACTAGGTGGGCACCGTCACCAAGTCCATTTGGTCTTCACTTAGGGGAGACACAGGAACCTCTTCTGCCTGCTTCCAAGAGCTTGATGATCCAGCCTGAAGTCCTGGGAAGGGACTGAGCGTCCTAGAGCTGCCCCTGATCTCTGCCTGTAATTTTTGTTTTTTATTGGAGTATAGTTGCTTTTTCATGTTGTGTGTGTTTCTACTGGACAATGAAGTGAAGCAGCTCTGTGTGTATGTATGTCTGCTCCCTCTTGTACCTGCCTCCCACCCCTCTGCCTCCCGCTTCTCTGGGTCCTGACAGAGCCCTGAGCAGAGCTCCCTGTGCTGCACCGCAGCTCCCCTCCAGCTGTCTCTTTTACTCATGGTAGTGTAGAGGTGTCAAACCCAGTCTCTCAGTTTGTCCCGCCCTCCCCTCCAGCTCCACTCCTGGTCAGATATCTTGTCAGCATTCAGATCCAGTTTCTCCTGGTTTTCTGGCTGATTTAGTCCCAGTATTTGGTTCACAGTTCTCCTTCCCCAGCTCCTTCCCCACCTCTCTCGTCGTGACTCTGCTGGCTTGCTGGGGGTCTGAAGGAGTGGGTGTGCTCATATGGCTCTATGTGAACCTCTGCTCAAGCCTGCCCTTGGTCCCTCCCCTCCACAGGACACCAGAGCTTGGAGATCATGGATGAACCTACAACAGGGAATGGGATGGGTGACTGGAATGCAAGGCCCATACGCTGCGTGTGTGGTGTGCTCAGGTTTTAAGAGCATGGGGATCCCTGAAAGGTCCAGGGTTGATTTCTAGCCCAGAAAGGACTCAACCTGCAGGGATCTTTATCACATAAGACATACAGGGAGTCTGTTCCATGCAGTATCAAGACAATATGGGAGGTTAAGAAAGAGGAGCTTATGACCAAGACCCTGGGAAACTGTGGCTGGATCAATAGCAGCTACACCCACCCCCCTGGGGCTGCCCTTTGGTCTAAAGGTGCCTCCTACTGGGCAGCCTCGGCTCCTGCAAGCACTGCTCCTGTTTGTTGCAGTCACCATATTATCATTGTTGTCATTCAGTTGCTAAGTGATGTCTGACTCTTTGCGATCCTGTGGGCTGCAGCACACCACTCTTCCCTGTCCTCCACTGTCTCCCGGAGTTTGCTCACATCCATTGAGTCGATGATGCCATCCAACCATCTCATTCTCTGCCAGGTGTTAATAGCTACACTGCAACCACAGCCTGACACTCTGTCTGGCACCTTGAAAGGGATAAACAGCCACAGATCTCCTCCAACTCTGGCAAAGGTCCTGGAGCGCCTCCGAGTTCCTGGTACAGGCAAGCGGAGCTTTTTTATCTTCATCAGCGTTGAACACCCAGGCTTGGATGAGCCTGCCAGATGAGGACTTCTCAGGACAGCACTGCAGGGTGATGCTCACTTACAGACACCTGAAGGCAGCACCCCTGGGGAGCAACGGAAGCGGCTGAGTACACGCATCAGAACCGTGCGCCCTGGGAACTGGAGCCGGCAAGCTCCCCATGTATCACTTCGCTGGCCGAGACCCACGGTCTTGGCTGCCAGCCTGACAGGCACAGCCACTCTGCTCTGGGTGAATCATCAAGGTAAAGCCTGAGGAGGGACCTGTCAGTCAGGGCTGAATCCACCCTGAACTCTGAACTCTGCCCCCTGCAGATCCCACACATGGGTCTTGCTACATAAACTCACATGGCTCTGTAATCTCAGAGTCCCATTTTGGTGACAGAATGACAAAGGTGAAGGGAAGTAAGTGGGAGGCTGGGCAACCATAGTGCTTTTGCATATCGACTATCATTTATCTAGCTCGCAGTCTTCATCTGGGGCAACAACGCTTGATGGGAAGATTGAGAAGGACTCAGCTCTGCTCCATGTAGCATCCACTAGGGGCAACTGGGAGCAAGTGCGTAAAACTACATGCTGACAGGTTGGCAGTGACTGGAGGGGGCCTCTCTTCCTCTCTAAATGGACCTCACCATGTGGGCTCCTCTGCAGGCTGCTTGAGCTTCCGTGCCGCATGGAGGCATGTACTAAGACCAAAGAACCCGGAAGAACTGGGCGGAAGCTGACCCAGTGGAACTCCCATAGCAGCACTTCCACTGTAGTCGCAAGAACCCCCTTCTTTAAAGGGACAGTGTCCAGAGTCACATTACTGGGAGAGCATGTGGGATGGGAGATGTTGTTGTGACCATTTCTGGAAAATACCGTCTCATGAGCCATGGAGAAGGAATAGCAATGTTTTGGACATTACCGCATCCTTAGAACCCTAAGGGGCTCAATGAAGCGGTAATGGGTGAGAGGCCAGGTGCTGAGGCAGTGGGTCCTGCCGCTGGCACGAGGGGCCTTGTTTCTGCTCTGGAGGGTGGGGGGGTGTGTGGGGAAGCGCAGAGCTTTCGGTCTGCTCATTTATTTTTGGCTGTGCTGGGTCTTTGTTGCTGTTCGGGCTTTTTCTCTAGCTGCGCTGAGCGGAGGCTACTCTTCCTAGCAGGAGGCTTCTCATTGCAGTGGCTTCTCTCGTGGAACCTGGACTCCAGGGCGTGCGGGCTCGGGCTGTACAGTATAAAGTCAGTTGCGGTGCATGGGCTTAGTTGCTCCATGGCGTGTGGGATCTTCCTGGCCCAGGGATGAAACCCATATCTCCTGCATTGGCAGCAGATTCTTTACCGCTGAGACAGCAGGGAAGCCCCTAATCTGCTTCTCTGATGTAAGTGAGAGACCCTTTGTGAGAAAGACACGAATGGGATTTGTGTGTGTTTAGTCTCCCCATCCCCTCCCACCTCTAGCTCAGCTCAACCGAAATCCCTGATGAATAATCTTCGTCAGGGAGAGACCAGAAATATCTTCCTACTTAACAGGCAGGCAGAGGCGAGGATGAGCGTGGGGCTCGGTGGTGAGGCCCCTGCAGCTGAGATGTGTATAAGAGACAGGTACAGGAAGTCCCCTACATATGGAGGAGCTCCATTCCAAGAGTGTGTGTTTATAAGTCCAATTTGTTTGTAAGTCCTACAAAGTTAGCCTAGGTACCCAACTAACACAGTCAGCTATATAGTACTGTACAGTAATGTTTATAATACTTTTCGCACAAATAACACATGAAAAGAAATGAACACAAAAAATAAAGCATTTTTAATTTACAGTACAGAACCTGGAAAAGGTCAGTAGCTCTGTTTAACAGCTGACATACAGGGGCTGGCATTGAGTGAACAGGCAAGAAGGGTTACCGACTGCAGGAGGGACAGGAGGTGGGAGATGGTGGAGCCGAACCTTTGTCAGCAAAGGAGATGGAGGACAAGCTGCAATTTTATTCACACCTGACATCGATTGCACAGGTTCTGGTTCCTTGATGGATTCAATTCTATCTACCTTCTTGAAAAAATGATCCAGTGGTATCTGGGTAGTAACTCTTTTTTTCTTATCATGGGTGACATGGTAGCACTGATTTGCATTCTGAATGGCTGCTGAAACCTTCATGTACTATTCTGTGTTTGGGTCCTGGCATCAAAAAGTAACAATGCCCCCTCAAATAAAGAAAATCCCCTTGCCATTTGCAGAGAATGTACACACGTGACAATGTATGCCAGACATGTGAACTAATGTATGTGACTGGACATGGGAACGCATGTTTGCGCCTTTGAAAGCTTAAAACTAGGTTTGTATGAGGCGGACTTACTGTGTTGGCTCTTTGAGCTACATCTGGCTGCTAAGTACTTGAAATGTGGCTAGTACAACTGAGCTGACTTTTTAATTGTATATTACATAAATTAATTTAAATTTAAAGATCCACCAGTGGCTAGTGGTTACATTCATGGACAGTACAATTCTTAGTGAATGAACCTGGATTTAAACCCTAGTCTTCTGACTCAGAAGGACTTCCATGGTGGCTCAGACAGTAAAGAATCTGCCTGTGATGTGAGAGACCTGGGTTCAATCCCTGAGTTGGGAAGATCCCCTGGAGAAGGAAATGGCAGCCCACTCCAGTATTCTTGCCTGGAGAATTCCACAGGCAGAGCAGTCTGGCAGGCTACATACAGTCCATGGGGTCACAGAGTTGAACATGACTGAGCAACTTTCAATTTTTCTTCTGACCCAAAGCCTTGAATATTCCCAAACTATCCTCTGCTCCTCAAGAAGGTAGTAGAATGCTCCAAAGAAGAATAGGCTGGCCTGAGCTGGTGTATTTGGGGGAGCGCAGAGTTGGAGGAGGAGATAATATATATGACCTAGGGGCTCCTCCAAAGTTCTCAGGTTTATTAGCCAGTTGACACGTTCTCCAAGGTATCCTGTAGTCATAATCTTCTGCCACTCAGCCCAGCCTTGGCTCTGTGGGCTGGGTGCACCTCAGGGCAGAGCGTACCTAGGGGTGGTGCTTTAGTCGCTAAGTTGTGTCTGACGCTTTTAAGACTCCATGGACTCTTAAAAGGAACACATTTGAATCAGTTCTAATGAGGTGGACGAACCTGGAGCCTATTGCACAGAGTGAAGTATGTCAGAAAGAGAAATATAAATATCATATACTGATGCATTTATATGGAATCTGGAAAGATGGTACTGATGAATTTATTTGCAGGGCAGCAATGGAGAAACAGACATAGAGAACAGACTTATGGACACGGAGGGTGGGGAGAAGGAGAGGGTGAGATGTATGGAGACAATAACATGGAAACTTACAATACCATATGTAAAATAGATAGCCAGTGCGAATTTGCTGTATGACTCAGGGAACTCAAACAGGGGCTCTGTGACAATCTAGAAGGGTGGGATGGGGAGAGAGATGGGAGGGAAGCTAAAGAGCGAGGAGACATATGTAGCCCTATGGCTGATTCATGTTGATGTTTGACAGAAAACAACAAAATTCTGTAAAGCAATTATCCTTCAATTAAAAAATAAATATTTTTAAAAGACCCCATGGACTGTAACCCATCAGGCTCCTCTGTCCATAGGATTGTCAGACAAGAATACTGGAGTGGGTTGCCATTTCCTTCTCCAGGGGATCTTCCTGACCTAGGGGTTTAACCAGAGTCTCTTGCGTCTCCTGCAATGTAGGTGGAGTCTTTACCACTGAACCTCCAGGGAAGCGTACCTAGTACATGCCCACTTTAAATCCTACCATCTGTGTATTCCCTCTCCTCTGTGAAGTTTCCCCTATCCATCCCATCCAAGAATTGCTTTGAAATATTATTATTTAAACCTCTTTGTGGACCCTTAGAACGTACCCGCTATTATTGTCACTATCTCACTTATGTTTGTGTCCTGCCTTCTGAAATATCTATAAACCACCACAAGCAAGTGAATTATCCATGTCCCGTCTCCTGTTCACGGTGGGTACAGAGTGTAGAGAACACTAAGTCTGATCATCTTTGTATCAGTAGAACCTGGAATCATGCTTAGAAAATAGTGGGAGTTCCATAAATGTCTATTTTATAATTTAATGGCAAAACTTAGATTCATTATAGTCCTGGTTCAGATTCCTAGGTGTCCACCCACTATTTTTGTGGTCAAAGGCAAAATACTGAGCTCTTTGAAATTCAGTTTATTCGTCTTTCAAGTGTGATACAAATCTTTCGTGTGTTCTTTTGAGCATCAAATGAGATGTGAACTATAGAAGTTTTTGCACAGTGCTTCTGAGTGACAGTGTTTCTTTTTATTGAACTATAGTTGATTTACAATATTGTGTTAGTTTTCAGGTGTACAGCAAAATGATTCAGTGTTTTATATATGTGTATATATTCTCTTTCAGACTCTTCCATTTGAAGTTATTACAAGATATTGAAAATAATTCTCTGTGACCTGTGTGCACATTCAATCATGTCCAGCTCTCTGTGACCCCGTGGGGTGTAGTCTGCCAGGCTCCTGTGTCCATAGGATTTCCCGGACAAAAAATACCGGGGTAGGTTCCCATTTCCTACTCCAGGGTATCTTCTTGACACAGGAATTGGACCCACATCTCTTGAGTCTCTTGCACTGGCAGGTAGATTCTTTAACTGCAAAGCTTGGGAAGCCCTCTATAATCCTCTATGCTATACAGTAAATCCTTATTGTTTATCTATTTATGTATATGGTATCCATCTATTAATCTCATAATCCTCATTTATCCTTCCCCCTTAAGTAATAACATGTCTTGACTTTTCTTATGATGCTGTGTCTTTAGTTTATTCTTCACTAGACTGTGGTCTTCTTCAATGTAGGAACTGTATTTTACTCACCAATGTCCTCTGCACGATCCTCTAAACTTATTAGATCCTCTGGAAGAGCCATAGCGTTTACCGCTTGCTGGGTAGTTCTGGCCCCAGCTCAGAAGATGCAGCTGAGTGAGATGTGGCTGGGACCAACAGAGAGCTGTGGATGGGTCAGGGCCTGGAGGGTTCATGGCCTCTGTCTCAGCTTGTCTGCTTGTAACTTTTAGCCTCTGCTTCCCCTCCCCAAGGGGTCATTCAGTTCAGTTCAGTTCAGTTGCTCAGTTGTGTCTGACTCTTTGCGACCCCATGAAGCGCAGCACGCCAGGCCTCCCTGTCCATCACCAACTCCCGGAGTTCACTCAGACTCACATCCATCGAGTTGGTGATGCCATCCAGCCATCTCATCCTCGGTCGTCCCCTTCTCCTCCTGCCCCCAANCAGGGGAGGTGTTGGGGTACAGTAGGTCACTGAACAAGGGCCTGGGACCTGATCTGTGAGTCAGGGAAACTTTCCTAGAGGAACCTAAAGAAGCACTTGGCAACCCTCTCCAGTATTCTTGCTGGAAAAATCCCATGGATAGAGGAGCCTGGCGGGCTACAGTCCATGTGATCACAAAGAGTCAGATATACTAAGCAACTAACACAGAGACACACATACTCCTAGAGGAAATCATGACTTAAACTGAGACCTGAAGTTTCAATAAAAGGTAAGAGTTAGTTCTGGTAAAGAGACCGTGGAATCATGGTGTAGTTAGAGCAAGAGGCATGTTCAAAGACTGGGAGCAATAGAGGACTTGATGTTTATGTGAAATGTAGGGAAACAGGGAAATGGAAAGAGATGAGCCTGGAGAGATAGTCAGGGGCCAGATCATAAAGGAGTCCTGTTGAGGAGGCCTGACTTAAGCCTAGTATGAGGGGAAACATCTACAGAGTTCTGAGCAGGGAGGAACATGAGCAGGTTTCTATTTTAGAGAGACTCCCCTAGCCAAAGTGAGAAGAACGAGTTGAAGGTGTTCACTTTGGGTCCTGCTGATTCTGAAGTGCCTCTGGGCTTGGCAGTGGAATGGCGTATCCTGTAGGAAACTTGATGTGTGGGTCCGGAGCTCCGAAGAGAAGTGTAGGCTGGAAAGAGGAATTCACCATGTCTCTGCTAGCACTTAAGCACTAATGCTAGTCCTGAGGTACCAGCAGTCAGTTCATCAAAGCCATGGTTATGGACGTCACAACTGGGAAGGGCAGGGGACCTAGGACAGAGTCCCAAGCACTGACCTATGAGGGCAAGCCGATAATTCAAGAATGGAAGCCACCTTTTAGGGTCACAGTGGAATCCAACAAAAGCTGTGGGTCTTCTTTCCAAAACAAAGCAAAATAAACCAAAGAGATGGGACCCTTATGAACGCCTCGGAAGCTAACTGGTGACCTCTGATGAAGGACCCCTGCTCTCTCACACCTCCCAGGAGGGAGAACACGTCTCCAAGCCATTCTTTCCCTAATCGTCTGATCCTGCCCTCTCTGTGTCTCCTCCCGCCTCCTGTTTTCTTTTCTAGACATTCGTTTTCTCCCGCAGTGACTTCCCGGTCAGGTAGGAGAATGACATTTGCCAAGGGCTCAGGCAGGATTCTCAAGTCCTGGTGTCTCCAAGCCACCAGAACAGAAACATCCTACTTTTACAGCATCACCTCTCACCAGGTTCCATGGGCACCTCGCCGGTTCCCTTTGGCGGGGCCGATAGACTCAGGCAGATCGTCCCACCTTGAGACAGAGCCGGGGAGACTGAAGCAGAAAATAGGACACGGCGTCCTCTGGGTTTCCACTTGCATTTATTTCAAATGAATTAAACATACTCTCCCTGTTCCCCTTCTTTGTGTGGATTCCAGGTGGGGGAAATAACCCAAGCAAAGGCACAGGGGCAGGACTGTCCTGAGAAGGAAAAGGGCTTCAGGGTCACTCAAGAACTGGGCACATGGGATGTCCCCATTGTGGGGTGGGGTGGGGATGGATGAGGCTGCAGGGCTGTCTGGAGCCTGACGGTGGTGGTCCTAAATGCAAGGCGGATGAGAAGTCAGGACTATTCTGTAGGTCGTGGGGAGCTGGCAGCATTTCTGAAATGGGAAAGAACATATCAGAGCTGAAGCAGAGGAACCAGAGCCTAATTTGCAGAAGCCCAAACGTGGATTTGTACAATTATAGAACTCATTAACTTACTCAACATGAATCGAGTGCCTGCTATTTGCAGGCTCAGAACTTGAACCAAGAGATGCAAAGATAAGATGCAGTCCCTGCCTTCAAAGAGTTGGCAGCCTGGCTGGGGAAACAGAAAGGCGTGATAAATAGGTGGGAGGAAGCAAGGCCCTCGGCACCCTCACCCCAGCCACTCTCCTGGCTGTGCAGGAACCCTTCCAACAGTGAGGGGAGGGAAAGGAAATCTTCTCTCCCAGAGGCTGCTGGAGGAGAAAGCCTTCCCAAGCAGCTGATGCTCTGACCAGAGCTAATGATGGGCTCACAGGAAGGGGGTTCTGAGACTTGGTCATCCCCTGAACCTCATTTAGAGGCTCAGGGCCCTAGACAAAACCCCATGTGCACAGCCCTGGACTGAGCTTTCAGCTTGGAGGGTTGGAGAGGACACGGCAGGGTTTAAGATCTAAATCCTCTAAATATTTGCTGTGGGGCCTCTTCATCCCCAAGAGGAGAGACAACATGGAAGAAGCAGCTCTCCGGGGCAGTTTGGGGTCCAGCCAGGAGATTTCCTCCGATGACCGAATGACCTTTAATGAGGTCAAAGGTCATGTGTCTGTGTATGCAGTTGAGGAAAGCAGAGGGTGGGACTAATTGAGAAAGTAGCATTGGCATATATATGCTGTTGTTGCTGCTGCTGTTGTTTAGCTGCTAAGTCATGTCCGACTGTTTGTGGCCCCATGGACCATAGCCTGCCAGGCTTCTCTGTCCATGGGATTTCCCAGGCAAGAATACTGGAGTGGGTTGCCATTTGCTCGTCCAGGGAATCTTCCTGAATCAAGAATCAAACCCTTGTCTCCGACTTGGCAGGTGGATTCTTTACCACTGAGCCTCCTGGGAAGTCCCTGTATATATATGCTACCGTGTGTAAAATAAATAGCCTAGTGGGAAGCTGCTGTATAGCACAGGGAGCTCAGCGTGGTGCTCTGTGATGACCTAGAGGGGTGGGGGGATGGGGGCCCAAGAGGGAGGGGATATGTGTATACATACATGGACCATAGCCTGCCAGGCTTCTCTGTCCATGGGATTTCCCAGGCAAGAATACTGGAGTGGGTTGCCATTTGCTCGTCCAGGGAATCTTCCTGAATCAAGAATCAAACCCTTGTCTCCGACTTGGCAGGTGGATTCTTTACCACTGAGCCTCCTGGGAAGTCCCTGTATATATATGCTACCGTGTGTAAAATAAATAGCCTAGTGGGAAGCTGCTGTATAGCACAGGGAGCTCAGCGTGGTGCTCTGTGATGACCTAGAGGGGTGGGGGGATGGGGGCCCAAGAGGGAGGGGATATGTGTATACATAGAGCCGATTCACTTTGTTGTATAGCAGAAACTGGCACAATATTGCAAAACAATTATTGTCATTGTTGTTCAGTTGCTAAGTTGTGTCTGACTCTTTGCGACTCCATGAACTGAAGCACACCAGGCTTCCCTGTCCTTCACCACCTCCCAGAGTTTGGTCAAACTCATGTCCATTGAGTCGGTGAAGCCGTCCAGCCATCTCATTCTCTGTCACCCCCTTCTCCTCCTGCCCTCAGTGTTTCCCAGCATCAGGGTCTTTCCCAGTGAGTCAGCTCTTCACATCAGGTGGCCAAAGTATTGAAGCTTCAGCATCACTCCTTCCAGTGAATATTCAAGGTTGATTTCTTTTAGGATTAACTGGTTTGATCTCCTTGTCTAAGGAGCAAAACTATTATACTCCAACAATAATTTTTTTTTCATGCCTTGAGTCCATTGCATTAATGCGAGCCAGGGGCTGGGGTCATCTGGCTGGGCTAATGCAAATGTAGCTGAAGAATGAAAAATAGGAAGTGACTGCAAACACACGGGTGGTGGGCAACGTTGCAGGAACAGATGCTTCCAGAAAGGCCCCCACTGGAAGTGTTTGCATCGTTACTGGGGTGGAGACAGGCTGTCCTCTGGGTTCCTTCCTTCCTTCTGTCTGCTGAGCCTACTTGCGCGTATGCAGACATACCTGTGATGCTGAGATGGTGGAGAGAGACAGGGTCCACTCCTCTCTTTTGCCACTGCCCCCTTTCCTCCTCTCCTATATAGAAGGAATGTGTAGGGCCAGGACATTTGAACCCCAAAAGCCACAAAACTGGGTTCTCGCCATGGTTCGTGACCATGGCTGTATCAGCTGACCTCCTTGGTCCCCATGTTCTTCCTTTTAAGAAGAGAAATCAGGATCCTGTGGCATCCTATCTCACAGATGATGCGAGGAGGCTGAGTGAGGTAGTAAGAAAGAGTGCTTCAACAGGGAACAGCATCTGGGTGTGTGGGGGTCGAACCAGGGAAGCCCAGGTGCCTTGTTTAGACGGGTCTTTGGGCAGGAACAGGCTCTCAGATCCAAAGCTCAGGCTCCAGTCCCCACCCCGGGGGCACCTAGCAGCCGGGTCATCCACACAGAGCTGAGCAGAAAGTCACCAAGACCGCCTCCGTGGCCCCTACTCTGCCCTGCAAACCGAAGCAGTTGCCTTTGAAAGAGGGCTAAGGAAATTCCAAATAGAATTAAGTCACTTCGGCTCTTTTTCCCCCTTAACTGTCTGCCTGCAATGCAGGAGACCAGGGTTCAATCCCTGAGGCACCAAGAGAAAGAAATGACCACCCACTCCAGTATTCTTGCCTGGAGAATCCCATGGACAGAGGAGCCTGGCGGGCTACAGTCCATGGGGTTGCAAAGAGTTGGACACGAATGAGTGAGTAACACCAACGCCCACTAAGTGTCTGTCTAGACACACACCTGATTCNTTGCCTGGAGAATCCCATGGACAGAGGAGCCTGGCGGGCTACAGTCCATGGGGTTGCAAAGAGTTGGACACGAATGAGTGAGTAACACCAACGCCCACTAAGTGTCTGTCTAGACACACACCTGATTCCTGGAAAGGAAGGTCACGCCACCTGCTCACTGCTCTGGATGCTGTGAAGCCTGGCGTCTTCCTCCTGCCATCTCCCCTCTTTTCCAGCTCCCTCCTTCCTCCACCTCCTCACCAGGAATGAAGACTGGGCAGTCCTGTGACTGTCACTGGAGGTCCCAAGGAAGTTGGCACACGCCAGATGTGCATATGTTCCCCTCTCCCGCATCTGTAAGTCAAACTGTAATGCCCAGTCTTCACCCAGGCATTCCAGAAAGACTCAGACTTCCCGCAGACTGAGGAGTGATGTGACCAAGCCGCTGAGATGCTAAAGCATCCATATTCAGGAGAGGATGCTCTCCAGTTTCCATTTTCCCTGAGGACAGACCGAGGAGAAATAGGCATAGACAGCAGCAAGCCGGATTTAGGCTCGGGTTAAGATAGAGTACGATGCCGTTGAAATGAGTGATTTGCTGGGCCCTGTGCTCCCGCTTCTCTCCAGTGTTCTAAGCCGGGGACTCTTAACCTCCAGCTGTCAGTACAACCTGGCCCCAGCATGGGATTAGAAGGATGGAAGGAAGGAGGGAGAGGCTCACATACTGAACATTGTCCTTATGCTGAAGCCAAAGCTGCAGCTGAGCCAGGAGCTTTCGTCCTCACCTCGCTGGACAGATGGGTATCCGGGGATGCTGCCTTGGAAGGGTCAGTCTGGCTGCTGTTGCTTCTCTCCCAGCCCAGGAGTGGCCAGCGCCCACCTTGGTCCTGCTGTGACTTTGCCTCTGTGGCTGGTCCCCGACCTCAGGCCGCTGCAGGACCCTCCTTACCCTGTTTCCTGCCTGCTTCCCAAGCCGGCTGCCTGGTCCTTCTCTCTAGTCCCTTCCCCATCTCTCTGCTGGGTTTTCATTCCCTGCTGGGTTTTCAATCCCAGCAGTTTCATGATGGGCTGAGCCCCAATTTTAATAAGAGTTGTTAATCATGGGGATGATTTACTTGGAATCCTTTGTAGATTAACATGGTGCTTAGAGAAGTGAAACAATAGGTTTTTATAATATAGGAAGATTAGAGCAACTTCTCTGCACGCATGTAAAGCAGTATTTCCTATCAGTTTGCCTGGCTTAAGTAGAGGTGAGGGTGGAATCGACCAGATGGCCTCTTCCCAGAGATAACTTGAAGAAGATGAAGGTTTTAGAGTCAGATCTAGATCCAAACCCCAGCTCTGACCCTCACTGCCTGTGTGATCTTGGGCCCAGCTACCTGGCTCCTTGCATCTTCAGTGTCATCTCTCTTGGGAAAGTCAGACTAATGATAGCACCTCCCTTGTAATTGTGAACATGAACTTGAGGTGCAGCATATGAAGCCAGTCTTCTTGGGCTTCCCTGGTGGCTCAGAAGGTACAGAATCTGCCTGCAATGCAGAAGACCCAGGTTGGATCCCTGGATTAGGAAGACCCCCTGGAGAAGGGAATGGCTAATCCACTCCAGCATTCTTGCCTGGAGAACTCCACGGATAGAGAAACCTAGTGGGCTGCAGTCCATGGGGTCAGAGAGAGTCAGACAGGACTGAGCAACTAACACTTTCTCACTTCTCTAGAGAGGGAAAGCTCTTCATCATTTCCTTTAGGCTTCAGGAGTCCTGAGTTATTTGTAGACACTCTTTCTCACACTAAAAAGGTATTTCATTTCATATTCAGATTTATCTGAACTGAGTTAGAAAAATTTCTCTCCCATCTAACATTTAAAATTGGAAGTTACAAAAAAGAAAATTAAGAGACAATGGCTAGACTTATTACAGAAGAATCCTTCTTTTGCTTAATGATGTTTTCTAGGGTTCTTCTGCTAAGAGAGCATTTTGGTCCACATTAGATGCTATTATCTATTTGACAGAGAAGCTGAGACGCCAGGCTTAAATAGTAGGAACTATTGGAAACCTTTGTTTCTTAAAGATCAATTAGAGAAGAGGGTAAGATGGATCAGAAAAGTCAGATTTGGGGAAACATAAACACTGACACTGTTTCAGGAAACATCTTCTGCACAAAGGCAACATACACCTGAATTGTGGAGCACTGCCCTACCTTGTACTTGGAATGCAGAGCACGTTGAGTGTGTGTGTGTGTGTGTGTGTGTGTGTGTGTGTGTAGGGAGAAAAAGAGAAAGGCAGGAAGGAGGGGAGGGAAAGAGAGGGTGAAATTGAGAAACGGGGGCCCCTATTGGCACAGCCATTCAAACTACTTCTGCTGGTCACAGTCACAGCACATTGAACTCTGCGGGGCAGGATTGGTCATGAAATCAATCAACGCTGCCTTTTGTGTGACTCTGGTTTATTGTAGACTGTTTTCTCCAGACATCCTCTGATGTGTTCTCAAATGACTATAGATTTTTCTTACCACATTCCAGGTCTCAAGGCTGTGTCCCCTGCAGTCCTACACCTATGAGGGCTAAGAAGCTCTCTGGGACAGTGCTGGGCCCCCGGACCCCCAGCCTGGACAGGGTGGGAGTTGGGACCTGAGGGTGTCATCCTGCTTTGGTCAGGACAGCTCAGGACTGGAAAGGAAATCAGCTTTCAGGTGGGCGACAGTGATGCGCAGTCACGGGCAGGTGAAGAGGCCGAGGAGGTTGCAGAGGGGGAGGAGGTGTTGACACCAGGAGAAGCAGTTCGGGCCTTATGTTTAGTCTATGAGGGTGTGGGTTGGGAAGAGGCGGGCGGGGAAGGTCTACTGAAGATTTATGTTTTAAGAAGTTTGATGTGGCAGCGTGCAGTCTGGGTTGGAGAGGAGGATGTTGGAATTGGGAAGATGGATTAACAAGGTGTTGCTCTCTTTCAGTATGTGACAGAAAGGATAGGGGAGTTGTGGGTGCTGGTGGAAAGAAAGAGAGGGAAATGGGACAGAGAGAGAGACACAGTTAAGTACGAGTCTCAGTTACAGCCATTGGATGAGTTTTCTTGTTCATGCGGTTCCTCTTTCATTCTTTCCAGTATTAGCTATTGAGCAGCACTGGGAGGGAAATCGTGGCTCAAGCGTTTCTGAATTCACTTCTATTTTTTTTTTTTTTCAATTATTTTTGTTTATTTCTTTGGCTGTGCCAGGTCTTAGTTGTGGCACATGGAATCTTCGATCTTTGTTTCAGCATGCAGGATCTATTCCCTGACCAGGGATCAAACCCGGACCCCCTGCATTGGGAGCATGGAGTCTTAGCCAATGGACCGCCAGGGAAGCCTGCTGAGTTGACTTTCTGATGGAGGGTTTATCGTCACAAAAATAGGCAATTACAATAGCCATGGGACAACAAAAGAGGGCGCTGGCTGGGGGCTTGGAGTGGTAGTTCAGGAACACTTTTTGGAAAAAAGCAGAACAAGCGACCTCCAAGCCATGAGCTAGTCAGCAAAGCCAGATGCTATCATGAGGCCCAGAGCAAAAAGCAGGCACGGATGCGCTCGCCTGGTTGGCACGGAGACATGGTTGACGACCTGGGAGAGGGCGGCTGGGGGAGGATTAAAGCGGTGGCAAAGGTAACGTGTTTGAATCTAGTGTCTTAATGCTTTGAATAGGAGGTGACCGCCACTGAAAAGACAGTTTGTTCCTCAGTGTTCCCAGGAGGAGGGGGCAAGCCTTGCTCACCAGGGACCACACAGGGAGCCACCGGTATGGGTCAGGAGGGCATGGGAGCTGGGCGCAGTGTGGTCAAGAGCCTTTGTTGTGGTTTCTGCACGGAGGAGCAGGTGAGGCAGCATGCATGGGCTTCGGATTGGTTCGTCTGAATAATCTCAGTGGGTTCTGGGGCACAGGGCCTTTCTCTAGTTGCCTGGCACCTACTCCTGAGAGTGACGAGGGCAGATAGCTAGGGTCCCATGTATGGAGTATACCTGCCCTGAGAACACTCAATAAAGCAGGAGGTTGCGGTGTGGGCTCTGGGTTTGTTGGCCGTTTTGGAAAAGTGCCCATGCGGGCTAGCTGTTTAGTATCTCTTGGAACTGGGTAACGCTGAGAGGGGCATTTCCTCCAGGGTCAGCAAAACCCCAGATGTAAAGCATCCAAATACAGACAATCGAAGACATGGTTAACACAGGCAATTAAGGGAATCCTCACACAGGACGTCTGTTGGACAGTATCTGTATGTCAGGTATTCTTCTTAGTCATTTACATGCTTTATCTCCGCTCTCACAGTGAATTAAGGAGTTAAGTAGGAGTTAAGTACCACTCGTTTACAGATGAGGAAACTAAAGCTCAGAGAAGTTAAGGAATTTGAGCTAGGTCACACAGCTAGTACTGGGCCTGGAGTACTGGGCTGGTGGTCCCAGTCACTGTGCCTCCTTAGCAGGTGCCAACAAGCCACAGCAGAGGCTATAGAATCCTCATTCCATAGTGATCATTTTAATGCAAGTTGAGAAGTTCATGCATTTCTATCTGGCATTTTTCTTTCCAAAACTCTCCATTAGATCCTACTGCTTCCACCATGATATAGGTAATGGCATTTTACAGGAGAATTAACTGCGGGTCAGAAAGCTTTTGAAGCTTTTCCAAAGAGACATCTTGATTCTGCCGGGGAGTCAGACTCCCAGCTGTGGTTGTTCTGAAAGGCATCGGCATCCCCCTCTCTGGGCAGCCGAGCAGGCTTCCCCGAGAAACATCGCTCCCTTTATTTGCATTTGCACAAAGCGTCTCTAGGTTTCAAGGAATCTCTTGCAAGCCCCTGTACTGTTCTTTCTATAAAGAAGGGGCAAAGAACAGTCTGTGCCAAAGCCTTTGGAGCATTCAGGGAATCCAAATGAGATTTGCTCGGTAATTATGTTTTCCTTAACGAAGTTTCAAGGAGGCGGTAACTACCAGGGCTTTATTCAGACACCAGCCATTTCTCATCAGTAAATGGTGCTTCAACAACAGAATCATAAACAAAAGATTTTGATGGGTCCACATTCCAAAGGCTGCATGAGCTGGAGAGGGAGAAGGGAAATATTGAGGTTTGGGGTTTGTGTCTTGACTTCTGATAATTGGCCTTTCAGCTCTGTTTGGGTGGGTCAGGTTCGAGTGTGAATAACAGGCTTCAGTTAGTATTAACTGTTCTTAAAGGTACCACGGGGGTTGCCTAAGGATGCCAGGGCTCAGCTGCCAGCCTGGGAAGACCCTCTGGAATTCTGTGGGGCAAAGTATCTTCCTTTACCCCTTATAGATGATTAGACAGGGAGCCTGCAGGAATGACTTTTCTTTAGGTGTACTGTAAATGGAGCAGTAGCATAAGAAGGGAAAATTAGCCCTTGGGGACCCCTGTGCTGCTGGTCATTAGGAACAGGATCTTGTCAAGGTCAGGACAGTTTGCAGCCAGATGGCTTTGATTTCTGATTTGTCACAGAGTTGTCTTGCTTGGACTTGCCACCTTCTGAATTTCTGACCCACCTGCAGTGGGCTCTTACCTCCAGTGCCTGTTCTCGGTGACTCCCACCTCCTGCTCTCTGGGCCTTGTTCCCAGCCCCTGTCCTTTGCACTGACCCTGGGCTGGAGGGAACAGCTGATGGGTCTCCCTCTGAGAAGTATTCCAGTTATCAGCACAGTGAGGGTAAGGCGTAACGGCCAGGACCTAGAAGCCTACCACTAACCAGCTATTCCCTTGCTCCCTGCTGCTGCTGCTAAGTCACGTCAGTCGTGTCCGACTCTGTGCCACCCCATAGACAGCAGACACCAGGCTCCCGTCCCTGGGATTCTCCAGGCAAGAACACTGGAGTGGGTTGCCATTTCCTCTTCCAGTGCATGAAAGTGAAAAGTGAAAGTGAAGTCGCTCAGTTGTGTCCGACCCTTAGTGACTGCAGCCTACCAGGATTTCCCAGGCAAGGATACTGGAGTGGGGTGCCATTGCCTTCTCCCCCCACCCCTTGCTCCCTGGCTACAAGCAAATCACTGAATCAAAGAGGGTCTGGATCAGCCTGCCCTGGTGGTCCAGTGGTTAGGAATCTGCATGCCGATGCTGGGGACATGAGTTTGATCCCTCGTCCAAGAAGATCCCACATGCCTCAGAGCAACTAAACCCGTGTGCCACAACTAGAGAGTAGTCCTCACTCACCACGACTAGGGAAAGCCAGAATCCAACAGTGGACCCAGGGCAACATAAATAAATAAATAAGTAAAAAATTCTAAATTTAAAATCAAAGAAAATCAGGATCAACAATTTGGAAACTGAGGTTCAGAGGATAGCAGTTACTTGAATACCAAAATGTACCCAACTGATGAATTTCAGGCTTTGGAACTAGACCTTCAACCTAAGTGTCAGTTTTCCCACAGAAAGTCACATATAAAGCTTGCCACATAGTGTAGTACTTATTTCCAAAACTGAGTCAGTAAGCCTGGCCCAACCTTACTGAAGTGGCCAGGACAGCTGAAAATACTTATACCCTGTGAAGCTCTATATTACTTCTCAGTTCTCAGTTTCCAGCAGGGAGGTACCTATTTTTAAAAATACTTCTGAAGTTTGAGGCATAATAACATACAGTAATATTCATTTTTGTAGTGTACAATTCTATGAGTCTTGACAAACACATGCAAGCATGTAGCCACCAGTTCAGTCAAGGTGTGGAATGATTGCATCACCTCCTGAATGTTCCCTGTGTCACTTTGTTGTTAACCTCTCTCCTGACCCCCAGCTCCTGGCAAACACTGATCTGTTTTCTGGTCTGCTTTTGCTGTTTTGGGAAGATCCTATAAGTGGAGTGATACAGTGCTGTAGCTTGAATGTGTTCCCTCCAGNACCTCCTGAATGTTCCCTGTGTCACTTTGTTGTTAACCTCTCTGCTGACCCCCAGCTCCTGGCAAACACTGATCTGTTTTCTGGTCTGCTTTTGCTGTTTTGGGAAGATCCTATAAGTGGAGTGATACAGTGCTGTAGCTTGAATGTGTTCCCTCCAGAACTCTTTGTTGGAATCTAATCTTCCATGTGATGATATTGGGAAGTAAGGACTTTGGGAGGTGATTAGGTCAGGAGGATGGAGCCCTCATGAATGGGATTAGTGCCCTCATAGAAGAGGCCCCACGGAGCTCTCCTGCTCCTCCCAGCATGTGAGGACACAGCAGGAAGACAGCTGGCTATGAAACAGGAAGCACACCCTCACCAAGACACTGAATCTGCTGGTTCCTTAATCTTGAACTTTTCAGCCTCAAGGACTGCAACAAATAAATTTCTATTGTTTATATGTTGCTTAACCTGTAATATTCTAAAACATACAGTATATAGCCCTTCCAGTCTGGCCTTTTCCACTTAACATAGTGCATTTAAGAGTCATTCAGGTTGTTGCCAATATCAAAAGTTTATTCCTTTTTATTACTGAGTGGCATTTTGTTGTATGGATGGACCGTGGTGTGTCTATTCCTGGACCAGCTGAAGGACTTTTGAGTCGTTTCCAGTTTTGGAAGACCACAAACAAGGCTGCTATTTTGTCATAATATAAACACAGGGAGCATTTTACAAATTTATTTGGTCAATTCTGATTTTTCAGTGATTGAAGAATGAGCTTGGCTGGCATTCACTGGACAAGTGCTCTTCAAGATTCTGGAGAATCCAGCACAGTGAAGACATAGCAAGGCTTTTAGCTCTTCTGCTGTGAATTTATATAAAGTATAAACTTATATATTTTGCATTTCCAAATACATTTTATGTATTTGTAAACACAGGACATTTTTGTAAAAATTTACAAAAATATACATTGAATTTTCCCTGAAAATTCACTAAGCACATTGGGAAGACTGTACCTTGTTTTGTTCTGCATTTTACCAAAAGTTGGTCAACATTTTGGAAAATCATATCACCCTTTATCACTCTTGCCAACTGAACTTGTGGTGTTTCAGCTGCCAACACAACACTTTTTGTATTAGTTTGAATTTATAGTTGCTTTGTTCATGGTGATGCTACATAAAGGTGCAAAAATCTGACTCCTTCCTTCTGTCTTCTAGTTTAGTCATACTCAAGCATTTGCATAATGAAATACTTATTATTTTGTCATAAATTACTTTTTAAATTACTCCTTTGTATTATAATTAGGGGAATAAGGTGAATTAAAAAACAATTTGGTTTGCAGTTATATATGAATTTTTATTTTGGAATAGAAAAGCTTTATTATAAAATATTAGTTATAGAGAAGGAATGTTGATTGTAATAGAATTGAAGACCACTCCTCTTCCCAAGAGTTGTGTGGTCAATATAATTTGTCTAGCAGTATAGACAGAACCATGTCCTGAGAGAAAGGTTTAGATTGGCAGCTGGCAATTTTAGGAGAATATTCATGTTCCAGAGTTTGCTGTAGCAGGGCTTAGTTCCCTTGGCTATATCCAGAAGCATTTGGAAAAATAATCAGCTGATAAATATTTATTGAGCACCTATTATGTTCCAGGTGGTATCACTATCCACAAGGAGAATTCTAATGGTGGCGGGGATGGGAAGATGTATATATTCCCACATTTGTATGTATTTATACATAGACATAAATGAAAAAGATAATTGCTGGCACTGATAAGTGCTAAGAAGAAAATAAAATCGATAACAGCTTTACCTCGGGGATTAAATAAGTCTCCTCTGAGTCTGTACATGAAAATGAGAAGATGCAGTGTTGAAAAGATCCAGGGAAAAAGCATTCCAAACACAGGAACTAGCAGGGGTAAAGGTGCTGAGATGAGGAGCACATAGGATTTTTGGAGACAAAAAGAAGACCAGGTATTTTCCCTAGAAAATATAGGGAAGCTGGAGGGAGAGAGCATCAAAGAAGCCAGAGTTCTCCAAATGATGCAGGTCCTACAGGCCAAAGTTACTTGCTGGGATTTCACTTTTAGCAGTGGGAA
>SJYX01021488.1:149190-169050 GCA_006410675.1 Oreotragus oreotragus | reverse complement strand
GGACTCTCAAGAGTCTTCTCCAGCACCACAACTTGAAAGCATCAATTCTTCAGTGCTCAGCCTTCTTTATGGTCCAACTCTCACATCCATACATGAGTACTGGAAAAACCTTCAGTTCAGCTCAGTCACTCAGTCGTGTCCGACTCTTTGTGACCCCATGGACTGCAGCACACCAGGCTTCCCTGTCCATCACCAACTCCCGAAGCTTGCTCAAACTCATGTCCATCGAGTCGGTGATGCCATCCAACCATCTCATCCTCTGTTGTCCCCTTCTCCCGCCTTTGATCTTTTCCAATGAGTCAGTTCTTCACATCAGGCAGCCAAAATATTGGAGTTTCAGCTTCAGCATCAGTCCTTCTAATGAATATTTAGGACTGATTTCCTTTAGGATTGACTGGTTTGATCTCCTTGCAGTCCAAGGGACTGTCAAAAGTCTTTCTCCAACACTACAGTTCAAAAGCATCAATTCTTCGGCGCTCAGCTTTCTTTATAGTCCAACTCTCACAGCCATACAGGACTACTGGAAAAACCATAGCCTTGACTAGATGGACCTTTGTTGGCAAAGTAATGTCTCTGCTTTTTAATATGCTGTCTAGATTGGTCATAGCTTTTCTGCTAAGGAGCAAGCGTCTTTAAATTTCATGGCTGCAGTCACCATCTGCAGTGATTTTGGAGCCCAAGAAAAGAAAGTCTGTCATTTGTTTCCATTGTTT
The DNA here is from genome assembly GCA_006410675.1 of Oreotragus oreotragus. NCBI lineage: Eukaryota > Metazoa > Chordata > Mammalia > Artiodactyla > Bovidae > Oreotragus > Oreotragus oreotragus. The sequence goes on along the minus strand of SJYX01021488.1, from coordinate 168,337 downwards.
CCCCATCTATTTGCCATGAATTGATGGGACCAGATGCCATGATCTTAGCTTTGACTATACCGACCTTTGTCGGCAAAATGATGTCTCTGCTTTTTAATCTGCTGTCTAGGTTTATTGTAACTTTTCTACTCAGAAAATATTGTTCCCATGAGTCCTTCATAAGGAATCTACTAGAGAATTGAGTTTGAACAACCCTATGGCCAGAGAGATATGGATGCTAGACCAGTGGTGAGCATTAAGCTGTTATTTATAGCAACAAAACTAAGTGAAGTTTCCCAGGGCTACATTATAAGCTGCAATGGCTATATCATCTGACAATGCAGATATGTTATTAAGAATAGGGGAACAGAGATGGCATATGCAAAAACATTTAAAATCTTTTAAATAATCATAATAGCTGGGAGTGCTGTTAGTATTGCTACTGCTATTCTGAGACTGTTGTATGTATGATGTGGAATAACACAAATGAATCATTATAGTCATTCTAATTCTGTCTTTCCTGTGTCCTTGAGAATCTGGATTCTTAGTGCAAAAGAATAGAAATATAAATATAGTCATAGAAAAGGCAGAGTAAAAATCATGTAGACTTGAACTTGAAATTTTTATCTTATAAACTTTGATACTTATAAGTTGTGTATTTTATTTTATATATAATATTTGTTATTTCTGTCTATAAATAGATTTTTCATTTTGCCCCCTATCTCTGTCCACTGAAGAAAGGCCTAGAGACTATCACCAAGAGATGCACCAGATTATAGTCGTGCTATTCCATTTCTCACTGAAAGAAACCAGGGCTTCTTGGAGACATGGCTGACCCCAGGTTTAGGCAGGAAAATGTACAAAAAGATCACCCAGAGCAGTCATGTCCAAAGGACTTAGGTGCTAACTTAAAGAGACTCTCACTGGTCAAAGATGACAATTTGAGCTTTAATAAGGATAACAACTGCAGTGGATTGAAACCTATGTTTAAACATGGGTTTAATATGTTTATATCCATGAGTTCATAATGGCATGTGAAATATTAACTAATTGGTCATCATTGCAGGATGACAGGGAGCTAATTATCTTGAAAACCATGTAAATAAAAGGAAATTAGCATTTATCCTGTCATTCCTATATGAACTGTGCCCTGGGTAACAAAGTAATAGATAACGGGCAGCATCTCTGTATACAATTATTCAGGTTGATATGTGAAAACTTAAATGAATGAGTGGACCTAAGATCTAGATGTTAGACACTGAGCACCAATAGTTGGTAATACTGGAAAAAGAATAAAAAGCAGACGTTATGTGCCTTCTGATGAAAGAACATAGCATCAATTATAGGCTCAGCTGAAGGTCTGAACCTGAACTTTACCAAGTCTCTGGATCCAGCAGCTGATTTATAAGAATGAAGAGACAGAAAAGTGTATTGAGCTGTACCAGGAGTGTGCAGGCAACAGAATCCTGACTGTGGGGGAACCTCACAGGGTAAAGGAACAGGTGTACTTTAAGGAAAAGAAAGAGATGAAGGAGAAATTTGTAAGTTAAAAGAGAATTAAGACAAAGTTCCTCAAAATGGGCAAGACTAAACTACAGTATCTGGGAAGGCACTTGGGTGATAAAACCTAAATGCAGAAAAAATACCCAAGAAGTGATTCCTATAAAAGTCAGAAAAGTGGTTACTTTTGGAGGGGAGGATGGGACTGCAGTTGGGATGGGAACCAGTAGGCCTTCTGGGTGCCTGCAAAGTTGTATAGCTGTAGTCATTATGAGGTTGTTCATCCCCCAGGTTATTTATTTTGTGTGGTTTTTCAGCATCTATGTTTTATTTTACAATCAATGGGTAACAAAATATTTTAAAGTCATGAATGTATAGCTGGAATTTAAAGCCATGGGAAAGATGAAGTCACTTGAAAGAGAGTGTAGATGGGAAGGGGCTTCCCAGGTGGCATTAGTGGTAAAGAACCTGCCTGCCAATGCAGGCGATATAAGAGATGCGGGTCGGGAAGATCCCCTGGAGAAGGAAATGACAACCCACCCCAGTACTTGCCTGGAGAATCCCATGGACAGTGGAGCCTGGCAGAGTACACAGTCCATTGGGTTGCAAAGAGATGGACACGACTGAAGCAACTTAGCATGCAGGCACATAGATGGGGAGATGGCTCAGGACTGAATCTTTGAGGGGCACCTTGATGTTTGAGCCATTGAGGCAGGAAGACAAATCAGCTGTGAATAAACAGATGAGTGAGATAGGATGGGACCTTAGAGAAGGAAGTATTTCAAGGTGGAGTAAATGATTTCACTGGTTGATGCTTCTGAGAGACTAAGTGCAGGGAGGACAGAAGATTCTTCATGGTCCTCGGTGCAGTGTAGATGACTGAGGACTTTGGTAGAAGCTGTGTTGGAGTGATGAGGATGAAGCCCAGCCCAATGGGGTGGGTTAAAGTGAGCATGGTCAGTGGGATGGAGATTGAGTAAAGACAGTGGTTTCTGGGGATAAGGAGTGGTGTAAAGTGTTATAAAGCCACCTGATTCAAAGAGCTGACTTGCTGGAAGAGACCTTGATGCTGGGAAAGATTGAAGGCACAAGGAGAAGGTGGGGACAGAGGATGAGATGGTTAGATACCATCGCTGACTCAGTGGATGTGAATTTGAGCAAACTCTGAAAGATAGTGAAGGACAGGGGAGCCTGGCATGTGGCAGTCCATGGGGTGGCAGAGTGTGACACAACTTAGCGACTTGAAAAAAAAGGAGAGTGGGGCTGAGGCATGGATCAGGAAAGCCCTTGAGCCATCTTAGTGCCAGGCAGGAAGGGCACCCTCCCCGGCCCCATGGCATGGGCACTCTGCTCCAAAGATGAGCCACACAGTCTGTTCTGCTAAAATCCATTAGCCCTGCTCCGACCAGTGCTGCTTGCTGAGGTGACCGGGCAGCTAGTAGCCAGCTGGTGTTCCACATGCAGGGTGAGCAAGACCTGAAGGGCAGAGGGGACTGGGCTTATGGACAACAAAAGCCAACAGTTGAGAGGATGCCAGTCAGATCAAAGCACCATCAGCCAGTTCTACTGATCTCTGTCTCCCTCTGCTTTGGCAAAGCCGAGAGAACTGATTCTCCCCATGTCTTGTTCATGCCTTCCCTTCAAAGCCTGGTGACAACTGGTCCTTTCTCATCCTGGTGAAGCAGGAGGGTCCGGACACCGTGCAGGCTGAGGTTGCATGGAGACAGCCAGTGGAAGCTGGCTCAGACATGCTGACAGGAGCAAGAAAGCCCTTCTTTCATTCAAGGATCAAAGCCTAAAGTTGGAGCAGAGAAGCTTTAGACCAGGCTGGGTGCCCTTTTCGGAGCTGTCTGGCAATTTGAAGGGAGCTTTGGAGTCCGGATCTACTTCTGTCTGTCTCCCCAGCCCACTCTAGTTTGTTTACTGAGGCTACAGACCCCCCATCCTGGAGACACCCACCTTGCCCAGGAGCAGAGGCATCCCAGCAGGAGGGCAGAGTGAGGAGGAGCCAGACTTGAGTTTCCTCATGCCCACCTCATAGAGATGCTGCAGAGTGCAATGGGTTAGTGTCTTCAAAGTGCTGACAACTAGGCTTGCCATGCAGGTGGGGCCAATTTCAGCTGATCTGGTCTCTTAAGTTTCCTATTGGTCTGTCTGCTTTATTGCCTTGTCTGTTGGGGAGTTTAAGACTCTGCGAGACTAAGCCTGGCCTCCTCCTAGTCTTGCTCCATATCCTGCAAATGTGCACTGCCCAGGAAGCTGTGAGATGCAAGGGACCCCAGAGATGGTTGTGTAGATGGGCCCATAGGAAAGAAATCCTTTTCTACTGCCTCTGGAGGTTTTTATTTTTTCTGTTATACTTTTCTCTGAGACAAAGTGTTCAGTCATCTCATACATATGTGTTAGAGATAAAATTCTACATTGCTTTGTGGGTTATTTTGGAGAACGAAATAGACAATGAAACTCTTTTCCTCTTTTTTTCTCTCTCTCTGTTAATATCCCTCTGTCCTCAGGCAACAGCGCTTAGCATCAGTTACACATATGTGATTGTTTTCTAGCATCTGTGATGCATTTACCCTGTACTGGCCCAGTCACAGGCCTGTCTAATATCTAGGGTCCTGGCTAAACTAAAGGTGACTTTTGTGGCTGTAAACAGAATTACACTAACAGGATCGCACATAGCCCAGACCTAGGACCCGTGTTGTAGGACTGCGCTCCAGCCAACTGACCTCACATGTGCTCCAGCCTTGTCCACTAGGACAGCCCATCTGGTGGCCAAAGTCTGCAGTTGGTAAATGCAGATGGCTGGTTTGCATGACATTGAACAGCTTGAGATTTGGACTACATGGACGATTAGCTGAGCTTGTGCAGATCCAACCCAATATCTGGCATCATGGAGGTGTAGCTTGTTCTTTCTTCCCCTTTATTTTAATAAAATGCCTGAGCCTGGCTGGACTCTAGAATCTACAGCCTCTTATAACTGAGTATAATAGTGGGTTGTAGTTAGACTTCCTGGTGGCCCTGTGCTAAGGAATCTACCTGCTAAGTAGGAGACGCGGGTTTGAGTCCTGGGTCAGAAAGATCCCCCGGAGGAGGACATGGCACCCCACTCCAGTATTCTTGCCTGGATAATCCCATGGACAGAAGAACCTAGCATATTGCAGTCCATGGGGTTGCAAAGAGTTGGATACAGTTTGGCAATAGGCTTTCAGACTTNTGATTTCCTTTAGGATTGACTGGTTTGATCTCCTTGCAGTCCAAGGGACTGTCAAAAGTCTTTCTCCAACACTACAGTTCAAAAGCATCAATTCTTCGGCGCTCAGCTTTCTTTATAGTCCAACTCTCACAGCCATACAGGACTACTGGAAAAACCATAGCCTTGACTAGATGGACCTTTGTTGGCAAAGTAATGTCTCTGCTTTTTAATATGCTGTCTAGATTGGTCATAGCTTTTCTGCTAAGGAGCAAGCGTCTTTAAATTTCATGGCTGCAGTCACCATCTGCAGTGATTTTGGAGCCCAAGAAAAGAAAGTCTGTCATTTGTTTCCATTGTTTCCCCATCTATTTGCCATGAATTGATGGGACCAGATGCCATGATCTTAGCTTTGACTATACCGACCTTTGTCGGCAAAATGATGTCTCTGCTTTTTAATCTGCTGTCTAGGTTTATTGTAACTTTTCTACTCAGAAAATATTGTTCCCATGAGTCCTTCATAAGGAATCTACTAGAGAATTGAGTTTGAACAACCCTATGGCCAGAGAGATATGGATGCTAGACCAGTGGTGAGCATTAAGCTGTTATTTATAGCAACAAAACTAAGTGAAGTTTCCCAGGGCTACATTATACGCTGCAATGGCTATATCATCCGACAATGCAGATATGTTATTAAGAATAGGGGAACAGAGATGGCATATGCAAAAACATTTAAAATCTTTTTAATAATCATAATAGCTGGGAGTGCTGTTAGTATTGCTACTGCTATTCTGAGACTGTTGTATGTATGATGTGGAATAACACAAATGAATCATTATAGTCATTCTAATTCTGTCTTTCCTGTGTCCTTGAGAATCTGGATTCTTAGTGCAAAAGAATAGAAATATAAATATAGTCATAGAAAAGGCAGAGTAAAAATCATGTAGACTTGAACTTGAAATTTTTATCTTATAAACTTTGATACTTATAAGTTGTGTATTTTATTTTATATATAATATTTGTTATTTCTGTCTATAAATAGATTTTTCATTTTGCCCCCTATCTCTGTCCACTGAAGAAAGGCCTAGAGACTATCACCAAGAGATGCACCAGATTATAGTCGTGCTATTTCCTTTCTCACTGAAAGAAACCAGGGCTTCTTGGAGACATGGCTGACCCCAGGTTTAGGCAGGAAAATGTACAAAAAGATCACCCAGAGCAGTCATGTCCAAAGGACTTAGGTGCTAACTTAAAGAGACTCTCACTGGTCAAAGATGATAATTCGAGCTTTAATAAGGATAACAACTGCAGTGGATTGAAACCTATGTTTAAACATGGGTTTAATATGTTTATATCCATGAGTTCATAATGGCATGTGAAATATTAACTAATTGGTCATCATTGCAGGATGACAGGGAGCTAATTATCTTGAAAACCATGTAAATAAAAGGAAATTAGCATTTATCCTGTCATTCCTATATGAACTGTGCCCCTGGGTAACAAAGTAATAGATAACGGGCAGCATCTCTGTATACAATTATTCAGGTTGATATGCGAAAACTTAAATGAATGAGTGGACCTAGGATCTAGATGTTAGACACTGAGCACCAATAGTTGGTAATACTGGAAAAAGAATAAAAAGCAGACGTTATGTGCCTTCTGATGAAAGAACATAGCATCAATTATAGGCTCAGCTGAAGGTCTGAACCTGAACTTTACCAAGTCTCTGGATCCAGCAGCTGATTTATAAGAGTGAAGAGACAGAAAAGTGTATTGAGCTGTACCAGGAGTGTGCAGGCAACAGAATCCTGACTGTGGGGGAACCTCACAGGGTAAAGAAACAGGTGTACTTTAAGGAAAAGAAAGAGATGAAGGAGAAATTTGTAAGTTAAAAGAGAATTAAGACAAAGTTCCTCAAAATGGGCAAGACTAAACTACAGTATCTGGGAAGGCACTTGGGTGATAAAACCTAAATGCAGAAAAAATACCCAAGAAGTGATTCCTATAAAAGTCAGAAAAGTGGTTACTTTTGGAGGGGAGGATGGGACTGCAGTTGGGATGGGAACCAGTAGGCCTTCTGGGTGCCTGCAAAGTTGTATAGCTGTAGTCATTATGAGGTTGTTCATCCCCCAGGTTATTTATTTTGTGTGGTTTTTCAGCATCTATGTTTTATTTTACAATCAATGGGTAACAAAATATTTTAAAGTCATGAATGTATAGCTGGAATTTAAAGCCATGGGAAAGATGAAGTCACTTGAAAGAGAGTGTAGATGGGAAGGGGCTTCCCAGGTGGCATTAGTGGTAAAGAACCTGCCTGCCAATGCAGGCGATATAAGAGATGCGGGTCGGGAAGATCCCCTGGAGAAGGAAATGACAACCCACCCCAGTACTTGCCTGGAGAATCCCATGGACAGTGGAGCCTGGCAGAGTACACAGTCCATTGGGTTGCAAAGAGATGGACACGACTGAAGCAACTTAGCATGCAGGCACATAGATGGGGAGATGGCTCAGGACTGAATCTTTGAGGGGCACCTTGATGTTTGAGCCATTGAGGCAGGAAGACAAATCAGCTGTGAATAAACAGATGAGTGAGATAGGATGGGACCTTAGAGAAGGAAGTATTTCAAGGTGGAGTAAATGATTTCACTGGTTGATGCTTCTGAGAGACTAAGTGCAGGGAGGACAGAAGATTCTTCATGGTCCTCGGTGCAGTGTAGATGACTGAGGACTTTGGTAGAAGCTGTGTTGGAGTGATGAGGATGAAGCCCAGCCCAATGGGGTGGGTTAAAGTGAGCATGGTCAGTGGGATGGAGATTGAGTAAAGACAGTGGTTTCTGGGGATAAGGAGTGGTGTAAAGTGTTATAAAGCCACCTGATTCAAAGAGCTGACTTGCTGGAAGAGACCTTGATGCTGGGAAAGATTGAAGGCACAAGGAGAAGGTGGGGACAGAGGATGAGATGGTTAGATACCATCGCTGACTCAGTGGATGTGAATTTGAGCAAACTCTGAAAGATAGTGAAGGACAGGGGAGCCTGGCATGTGGCAGTCCATGGGGTGGCAGAGTGTGACACAACTTAGCGACTTGAAAAAAAAGGAGAGTGGGGCTGAGGCATGGATCAGGAAAGCCCTTGAGCCATCTTAGTGCCAGGCAGGAAGGGCACCCTCCCCGGCCCCATGGCATGGGCACTCTGCTCCAAAGATGAGCCACACAGTCTGTTCTGCTAAAATCCATTAGCCCTGCTCCGACCAGTGCTGCTTGCTGAGGTGACCGGGCAGCTAGTAGCCAGCTGGTGTTCCACATGCAGGGTGAGCAAGACCTGAAGGGCAGAGGGGACTGGGCTTATGGACAACAAAAGCCAACAGTTGAGAGGATGCCAGTCAGATCAAAGCACCATCAGCCAGTTCTACTGATCTCTGTCTCCCTCTGCTTTGGCAAAGCCGAGAGAACTGATTCTCCCCATGTCTTGTTCATGCCTTCCCTTCAAAGCCTGGTGACAACTGGTCCTTTCTCATCCTGGTGAAGCAGGAGGGTCCGGACACCGTGCAGGCTGAGGTTGCATGGAGACAGCCAGTGGAAGCTGGCTCAGACATGCTGACAGGAGCAAGAAAGCCCTTCTTTCATTCAAGGATCAAAGCCTAAAGTTGGAGCAGAGAAGCTTTAGACCAGGCTGGGTGCCCTTTTCGGAGCTGTCTGGCAATTTGAAGGGAGCTTTGGAGTCCGGATCTACTTCTGTCTGTCTCCCCAGCCCACTCTAGTTTGTTTACTGAGGCTACAGACCCCCCATCCTGGAGACACCCACCTTGCCCAGGAGCAGAGGCATCCCAGCAGGAGGGCAGAGTGAGGAGGAGCCAGACTTGAGTTTCCTCATGCCCACCTCATAGAGATGCTGCAGAGTGCAATGGGTTAGTGTCTTCAAAGTGCTGACAACTAGGCTTGCCATGCAGGTGGGGCCAATTTCAGCTGATCTGGTCTCTTAAGTTTCCTATTGGTCTGTCTGCTTTATTGCCTTGTCTGTTGGGGAGTTTAAGACTCTGCGAGACTAAGCCTGGCCTCCTCCTAGTCTTGCTCCATATCCTGCAAATGTGCACTGCCCAGGAAGCTGTGAGATGCAAGGGACCCCAGAGATGGTTGTGTAGATGGGCCCATAGGAAAGAAATCCTTTTCTACTGCCTCTGGAGGTTTTTATTTTTTCTGTTATACTTTTCTCTGAGACAAAGTGTTCAGTCATCTCATACATATGTGTTAGAGATAAAATTCTACATTGCTTTGTGGGTTATTTTGGAGAACGAAATAGACAATGAAACTCTTTTCCTCTTTTTTTCTCTCTCTCTGTTAATATCCCTCTGTCCTCAGGCAACAGCGCTTAGCATCAGTTACACATATGTGATTGTTTTCTAGCATCTGTGATGCATTTACCCTGTACTGGCCCAGTCACAGGCCTGTCTAATATCTAGGGTCCTGGCTAAACTAAAGGTGACTTTTGTGGCTGTAAACAGAATTACACTAACAGGATCGCACATAGCCCAGACCTAGGACCCGTGTTGTAGGACTGCGCTCCAGCCAACTGACCTCACATGTGCTCCAGCCTTGTCCACTAGGACAGCCCATCTGGTGGCCAAAGTCTGCAGTTGGTAAATGCAGATGGCTGGTTTGCATGACATTGAACAGCTTGAGATTTGGACTACATGGACGATTAGCTGAGCTTGTGCAGATCCAACCCAATATCTGGCATCATGGAGGTGTAGCTTGTTCTTTCTTCCCCTTTATTTTAATAAAATGCCTGAGCCTGGCTGGACTCTAGAATCTACAGCCTCTTATAACTGAGTATAATAGTGGGTTGTAGTTAGACTTCCTGGTGGCCCTGTGCTAAGGAATCTACCTGCTAAGTAGGAGACGCGGGTTTGAGTCCTGGGTCAGAAAGATCCCCCGGAGGAGGACATGGCACCCCACTCCAGTATTCTTGCCTGGATAATCCCATGGACAGAAGAACCTAGCATATTGCAGTCCATGGGGTTGCAAAGAGTTGGATACAGTTTGGCAATAGGCTTTCAGACTTTCATAGTAGTGGGTTGTAGTTAGGCCACTGGCAAAGTCGTATGCTGTCCATGTAGGTGCTTCCAGTCTTTAATTGGAAGTTCAAGGGGACCGGGGACAATCACAGCTTGCCTGTCATCATAGAAGTAGCTCTGAGCTCCTGGCTCCCCTCCAACACACAGGAGTGACTGAGGCTCCAGCTAGAGTAAGGCTTGGGACTGGGCCATCCCCACAGGATCCTGCTGACCCCACAGAATCTATAGCTTCCCCATGGCTTGGCCCTGCCTCAGCTGGGAGAGATCAGGGCCCACTGTGCACTACACCCACACAGGGAAAGGGCAAGTGACCTGCCAGGGAAGTGATCCAGCATTCCCTGGTGGCCTGGGATCACCATAGCCATCCTGGGGATCTGCCTGGGATCCTGGCCTCTCTGGGAGGGCCCGGAGGAGATCATCTCAGCCACTGTGTCCCCATGGAGCTGAGTGACTGGCGAGGGATGGGAGCACTGTGAGCGTCCCTCCTGCCCATCTGCCAGCCCTTCACTGTGAGAACCTTAGCGTATCTGTAAAGTACCGGGGCCCCCTCTCTCTCCTCCTGGTCCTGTGCTCTGCAAAATGTTTTGATTATGGACGGTCTCATGTCACCCCCACCTTTCCATGGACATGCCATCTTCCTTTGGTTTTGTATGAACTCTAGGGCTGGGGCTGCCCTGAGGATCCCGATACTGTTCCACCTGTGTTTCTGGGTCTGCCAGCTGGGCCAGGGACCTAAGCATCTGAGGGAGGTGGGGCCTCAGAGACCGCAGGTGGTGTGTGGGGCACAGGCCCAGGTACATGCCCTGGGGCAAGTCTCTGGTAAGTGCTCCAGAGCCCCCTGCTGCCCTCCCCTCGCAGTACAGTTCCCACCATTGAGACTTTACCAGATGCTAGGGATCCTTCAGAGCAGCGGTTCCCAACATTTTTGGCACCAGGGACTGGTTTCATGGAAGATGATTTTCCCATGAGACCGGGGGGCAGGGAGTGGTTTCGAGATGATTCAAGCTCAGTACATTTATTGTGCACTTTATTTCTAATTTAATGCCTCCACTGATCTGACAGAAGGTACTAGTCCACAGCCTGGAGGTTGGGGACCCCTGCTTCAAAGCATCTGCATGCATTACATCATCAACCAGTCACAGCACCCCTATTTACAATTTGAGGAATTTGGAGATTTAGAGAAGGTGGGAAACTGGCCCTAGGTTTCACAGCTAAAAGGTGATAGAACAGCTGTGTATTCTTAATCATGGTGCCATCTTGCCTTTCTGCAAAGAATAAACAGGCAGATTTTCTTTCTAGGGGGACTTACTGTTCATGTGAATGCCGCAGAGGGGAACTTAACCTTTCAGATCAGACAGAAAACTCCTCTGTTCCTATGACCATCAGTATACATGCATCTGCTCACACGTACACACATACTCATGTCAACAGGCACTCGTTGACTTGCTCTCCATTCATTTGTTCATTCAAACAGCCAGAACCCGCTGAACTCCTCCGAGCATCGTGGATGCTGGGGCTTGAGAGAGGAGTCAGAAGCAGCCCTTGCTCTGGGGGAATTCTTGGGCTCAGAGGAGACTGGTTCTGTAAGTGTGCAACGCCCAGGGGCAGGAGCAGCAGGAGAAGCATGTGTGAATTGCTTGGGTGCACAGAGGAGCAAGTCTGATTCGGGAACCTGTAGACAGATCTCGTTTCAGGAACTGAGAAAACATCGGATGTCCTAGATCCGATGAATTTTTGAATTTGCATACGGCAGATGCAGAGAATGGACTTGTAGACACAGTGGAGGAAGGAGAGGGTAGGCTGAATTGAGAAAGTAGCATGGCCATATATACACTCTCAGGTGTAAAGCAGATAGCTGGTGGGAAGCTGCTGTATAGCACAGACAGCTTGGCCTGGTGCTCTGTGATGCCCCAGAGGGTGGGACTGTGACTGTGGGGGAGGCTCAAGAGGGAGGAGAGACATATATAATTATGACTGACTCCCACTGTTGCAGGGCAGAAACCAGCCTAACGTTGTAAAGCAATTACCCTCCAATTTAAACATGCTTGAAAAAAGAAAGAAAAGAAACTTTAGAAGAGAAAGGCTTGAGCTCTCATCCTAGCTCGGCCATTTCCTGTTGCAAAGATAATGTGTCAGAGGACATGGTATGAGGTGCAGAACCAATAAATGTTTATCTGACCAACAAGCTCTGCAACCTTGAACGAGGCAGCCAACCTCCTTGAGCCTCAATTGTCGCATTTACAAAATGGGAGCAATCAGATCTGCCCTGACTGCCTTTCCAGCTTGCAGTAGGATGAGACAGTTTACTGGGGATGCATGCCCCTTAGGCGTGAACTTGTGTCTTCAGTCATGACTCGGTCCAGCAAGGCCGGCGTCAGGGGTGCATGGAAGGCAGCCCAGACCTCCGGCTACTGGACAGAATGACAGCATTGGTCCTTAAAGGTGCTCAGCAACACTCGAGAGATTAGTGTCTGCGACAGCATGGAGTCTGATTCTCCCGTACCCTGATCTCTCCCGTGAAATGACTGTCAAGCACTTTGCCATGACGGAGTCTTTTATAAATACTTCCTAATAACAACAACCTACACAGTTTGCAGTGTGAGTGGGGCTGATGGGAGCATTAATGAGGCTGTTGGGTGTCTGCTGCCGCCCAGCTCCATCCAGCTCCACAGAGACTGGGGATTCGCAGGAAGCTGTGGGGCTCAGGCCTCCTCCTTTCTGCCCCCACATTGAGCCTGGATGCTCAGCACACCGGTATCCAGGACACCACCGACCGGCCCAGCTCATGTCTGTCTGCTGGGCTTTTTGTTGCTGATGCCTTTTACTTGGGGGGTTTAATCAGTACTAAATAGTTGGGAAAGGAATACGAAAGGCTCCTTCCCTGGCTCATGGAGGGAGAGCAGGTTGTAAACAGTGACAAGAAGGATGTCAGCCACATTTACCCTGTGCCAGGACCTGGGCAAAGCAAGTGGTGGCATATTTACTTGGGGGGTTTAATCAGTACTAAATAGTTGGGAAAGGAATACGAAAGGCTCCTTCCCTGGCTCATGGAGGGAGAGCAGGTTGTAAACAGTGACAAGAAGGATGTCAGCCACATTTACCTTGTGCCAGGACCTGGGCAAAGCAGGTGGTGGCATCATCACAGGCACTGACTAGCCAATCAGAAGATGGAGAGTCTCTTTCTGGGGAAGAGGAGATGAGAGAGGTGGAGGAGAAATGGGTGAAGGGTGTGGGGCAGTGCAGGGGGGAAGGGATGGCATTTGTATACAAGACTGTAAGGAGATTTATGTGGAAGTTAGTGATGGGAAAGGCAACCATTCTAAGTGGAATATTAATGGAATCCATTTTCTTGCCATCTCCTGAAGGAACACTTTGGAAGTGCAGGGGGAAAAAAATCACTTTGCAATAATAACTGTTATTTATATAAGAGAACAGCATTGGATATATAAAAATGTGAGGTTTCAAGGCAATAACTGGACCCTCGGAATCATCATTATCCATTTAAAAGGTAATTTCTGGGCTAGGAAATTGATAGAAAAAAATGGCCCAACTCTAGCATGGTGGTAAATAAATTTGTGTTTCAGTTTTATAATTTGATTTCATTCTGAATCTGATGGGACTTGATGACTAAAGGGAATTGAGTCGGGAGGTAAATGGGAGTGACCTTCCCCACTGCATCTTTACTGATGCCCAAATATGACTGTGGGAGGGGGGAACCTCAAGCTTCCTTCCTTGGTCAAGCTGGAGAGAAAACAGTGGAGACAGAGGGACAATTCCTGCCAGAGTGCACTGGGCATCTTGTGGGAAGTTTACTCGCTTCTCCCGTAATTTCCCTCTGTCCTACCTGCCAAGTTAACCACCATGGATGACCATTCCTTTGGAGTTTTTTTTCTATCAAAATCTATACATTTTTTTCTTTAAAAAGAAATCAGGGGATCATTCTATACATACTCTATTGGAATTGGCCCTTTTCATTATATTGTGAACAGCTTTCCATGTCAGTTTATATAAACCTGCCTACTTTTTAAAAGTGGAAGCCTTCTCCCTTATCTGGAGAGTAATACCTCAAAGTGAAATATTCGGATCAGAGGGTGTGAACATTTTAAATTAGAATCAACCAAACATTATTGACCTTGAAAAATAAGATCTGACAACCTCTGCCTCGGAGATCAAATGGATTATTATGATGTCCAACAGGTGGGCAACATTATGAAAGATCTTTCTGGAATCGGTGTGTTTGCTTATTTAAGGGTGATGGCAAAGGTTGAGAAGGAGATGGAACTGGTTATGAACATGGGACGTTAAGCCCTGTCCCCACTAATGATGTCAGAGGTGTGACCTGGGACGGTTTCCAGGGTAATGATGACCCCCTTTGCTACCTCTGCTGGTGATGTTAACAGGTACCATGGAGCACTGAGGATGCGTAAGGCATTTGGGAACTTGCTGTCCAAGGCCAACACTGGGACCTCAGTTCTGCTACTGATGCACTCAAGACTTGGGTACAATTTTTAACCCCATCCTGGGTGAAATGGGGACCATCACACACACCATGCTGCTGCTGCTGCTAAGTCACTTCAGTCGTGTCTGATTCTGTGCAACCCCCATAGATGGCAGCCCACCAGGCTCCCCCATCCCTGGGATTCTCCAGGCAAGAACACTGGAGTGGGTTGCCATTTCCTTCTCCAATGTATGAAAGTGAAAGTGAAGTCGTGTCCAACTCTTAGCGACCCCATGGACTGCAACCTACCAGGCTCCTCCATCCATGGGATTTTCCAGGCAAGAGTACTGGAGTGGTGTGCCACTGCCTTCTCCGTACACACAGCATACACAGTTTTAATAAGGATTAACTATCATAATTCTTGTAATATTGCTTTGTAAAGTAGAAAGCAGTACTTAAATATTAGTGTCTTTATTAATAATGAATCTGAGGTTTATTTAAAATGATCAGAGTGTTCCCCCACCTCTCCCAGCCTTCACCACAGTTCTCAGAGTCTTAGGACCTAAAGAACAGGTGTATGTTTTCTCAGCTTTGCCATTTGATCTTGGGAAGTCATGAAACCTCTCTAAGTCGGAGGTTCTCCTTCTGGAACTTTGAAGGAAACACAATTGTGTAAGGGGCTCAAAGTTGTGATCAATAGCATCTTTTGCTAGGGAGCAGCCATCTGATTTGGTACACCTAAGCAGAGGTGATCTGCTGATTTTTGGACAAAGTATAAGACAGGTAAATAGATAATTAGACAGGGGTAGGTTTTAGAAAAGGCAGAGGAACCAGAGGTCAAATTGCCAACATCTGCTGGATCATTGAAAAAGCAAGAGCTGCTACTGCTAAGTCACTTCAGTCGTGTCTGACTCTGTGCGACCCCATAGACAGCAGCCCCGTCCCTGGGATTCTCCAGGGAAGAACACTGGAGTGTATTGCCATTTCCTTCTCCAATGCATGAAAGTGAAAAGTGAAAGTGAAGTCACTCAGTCGTGTCTGACTTCGCTGACCCCATGGACTGCAACCAGCCAGGCTCCTCCACCCATGGGATTTTCCAGGCAAGAGTACTGGAGTGGGGTGCCATTGCCTTCTCCAGGGAACTATATTCAATATCCCATAATAAACCATGATGGAAAAGAATATGAAAAAGAATAGGTATATATCTGTATCACCGAGTCCCTTTGCTTCACAGCAGAAACTGACACAACATTGTAAGTCAACAATACTTCAATTAAAAGGGTGTCATCCAGTTATGGAAGGACTCCATAAAATAAGGACATAGGGGTCTGAGGTGGGGGTGGGGCAAGAATTGACGGTTTCCTCCTGGGTTAACGCACTGCACATGGCAGGAATGTCGACCATGATGACGCTACGGCTGCAGTCTTGCCTCTCACCCATCACGGGAGGACTCGAGTGCATGGATGCTGGATGCTGACAGTTCCCTGCTCACAGCGTCTTGGAAAGAGAGCAGCAGCCTGCCTGCCATCACCAAACCTGTCCGGCGGGGATGGAAGTAGAAAATACAGCCCTTCCACTCCCAGCCCCAGGCCCCCGTCACCTCTAACAAAAGCCCACGGGACAGACTCTCCCTTTAGACCAGAAACAGCCCTACGCATTTAATAGACTGGGGCAAGAGTATAATTTTTCCCATCACTTTATTGGCGATTTCTTTATTTCTTCAAGAATGTTCACTGTCTTCTTAGAGGATGGGCCAGGAGAGAAACACTGGACAAACCTAACAAAATACTTCACCAGAATGTCTCAAAACTGTCAGGGTCATGAAAAAGGAGGACAAAGAGGACAGACAGACACTGTCCCAGACCAGAGGAGACAGGAGACTGTACACCCACCACCTGGCGTCTCGGGTGGGATCCTGGAGTAGAGAGGTGAGGACTGGAAAACAGGTGAAAAAGCAAGAGAGTTCCCAAAAAACATCTATTTCTGCTTTATTGACTATGCCAAAGCCTTTGACTGTGTGGATCACAATAAACTGTGGAAAATTCTGAGAGAGATGGGAATACCAGACCACCTGACCTGCCTCTTGAGAAATCTGTATGCAGGTCAGGAAGCAACAGTTAGAACTGGACATGGAGCAACAGACTGGTTCCAAATAGGAAAAGGAGTACGTCAAGGCTGTATATTGTCCCCCTGCTTATCAACTTATATGCAGAGTACATCATGAGAAACGCTGGGCTGGAAGAAGCACAAGCTGGAATCAAGATTGCCAGGAGAAATGTCAATAACCTCAGATATGCAGATGACACCACCCTTATGGCAGAAAGTGAAAAGGAGCTAAAAAGCCTTATGATGAAAGTGAAAGAGGAGAGTGAAAAAGTTGGCTTAAAGCTCAACATTCAGAAAACAAAGATCATGGCATTTGGTCCCATCACTTCATAGGAGATAGATGGGGAAACAGTGGAAACAGTGTCAGACTTTCTTTTTTTGGGCTCCAAAATCACTGCAGATGGTGACTGCAGCCATGAAATTAAAAGACGCTTACTCCTTGGAAGGAAAGTTATGACCAATCTAGATAGCATATTCAAAAGCAGACATTACTTTGCCAACAAAGGTCCATCTCGTCAAGGCTATGGTTTTTCCTGTGGTCATGTATGGATATGAAAGTTGGACTGTAAAGAAAGCTAAGTGCCAAAGAATTGATGCTTTTGAACTGTAGTGATGGAGAAGACTCTTGAGAGTCCCTTGGACTGCAAGGAGATCCAACCAGTCCATCCTAAAGGAGATCAGTCCTAGGTGTTCACTGGAAGGACTGATGCTGAAGCTGAAACTCCAATACTTTGGCCATCACATGGGAAGAGTTGACTCATTGGAAAAGACCCTTATGCTGGGAGGGATTGGGGGCAGGAGGAGAAGGGGACAACAGAGGATGAGATGGTTGGATGGCATCACTGACTCAATGGACATGAGTTTGGGTAAGCTCTTGGAGTTGGTGATGGACAAGGAGGCCTGTCGTGCTGCAGATCATGGGGTCGCAAAGAGTCTGACATGACTGAGCAACTGAACAGAACTGAACTGAAACTGTGTGACACAACTGTGTTTTAGTCAATTTGGAATGTCTCCAGTTAGATGGGACTCTTAAATTATTATTGAAATATACATCAACCAACACTTCTGTTTGGAAAATCGCTTAGAGTCTTTAAACTTTTATATNATTTGTGGGGTCGCAAAGAGTTGGACACGACTGAGCGACTGAACTGAACTGAGGTGAAACAGGTAGGTAAAGACAGGTATGCCATTTAGAGAGGTAGGTAGGTAGGTAAGTAGTTCCAGTAGGCAGGTAGGTAGATAGATACACACAGAAGTCATGGGAGCAAGATGAGAAGAGCAAATTGCTCCTTCTTCAAAATCCCTGTCTTGGCCAGGAGGGGAGGGCTTTGTGCCCTCAGAGACCAGGGATGGAGAACACGGGGTGCTGGCATGAAAAATACCTTAGGAGCCCGAGAACTGTCCTAGATAGCAGACGGGGCAGGGGGAGGGGGAGCTCGCACTTACCCAACGTGTGGATTAAAGTCTCCATTAGAAATCAAGAAACAGTTAGGACTTGAAAGCATCAGACGGAAAGGTCTCCGCCATCATCCGGGATCCCAGATTCCTCAGAAGAGAGGCAGCAGAACATGGGTTTTCTCACCTCTTAGCCCTTCACTCTGGAAGTTCAAATGCAGACAACAGCCCTGGGAGGAAGGCGTGGCAACTCACTCCAGTTTTCTTGCCTGGAGAATCCCATGGACAGAGGAGCCTGGCGGGCTACCGTCTATGGTGTCACAAAGAGTCGGACACGACTGAAGCAACTTAGCACACAGCATAGAGTGTTCAATAAATTGCATGAAAGATGCAGACAGCACTTGCATTCATGACATCACTGTGTATGAAGGCGGATGGTGGAGGTGGGGACCGTTCAGCAGAGCGGTTAACGCTGTGGAGCTTACCATGGATGAGCTGTGTGACCTTATGTAAATCACTTAGTGTCTCTGACCCAGGGTTTCCTCAGTTCTAACACAGGATGATCGTCCCTTCCTCGCAGGCTTGCTATGGAATTACATGAGGTCGTATGCCTGAAGCAGTGAACTCTCAGTCCATGGCAGTTCTGTGGGGGTAGAGCACCCCAGAAGTAGCTACTGTGCCTGCTGACAACCAAGACCCACAAACCTCAGGCCTTTCCCAGTATCAGCAGACACTGCCTTGATGTGCTAACAGCCCCTGGTGAGTGCCATGCTCATCAGTTACATAGACAAGCAATTAGTGGGTGAGCGGGCGGCTCTTCCTCAGCATATCCTATTAATCTGCTGGTCGTTGGTTCACAGTAGTTGGAAGCTGATGAACTGCACGTCCTAACAGGCCCCGGGCAGCCTCCATTCTGAGTGATCCCCAGGCATCCCGGGCCTGTCTGGACTCGCCATGGGTTCCTCCCTCTCGAGGGTTTGTAACAAACAGAGTCGGTGTTCGAGGTGGTGAAGATGTCTGGAAGGAGGCCAGGAAATGATGGAAAAAGTCCCAAAGCCCATAAACAGATTACCTAGATGTAGAGGCAGGAGTGATAAGGTGGTCTGAGGCTTGTGAGAGACTCAGACAAATAGCAAAGCTTTAGAAATTGCTTTAGAAGTATTCAGAACAATATGGGGTGGAGGGGGAAGCATGATGGGGGCTAGAAATTAGGCTGCCAGGACTCCCAATGCTGTACACCATTCCTGTTTATGATACTTTGGTTTAGTGATTTGTTTTGAGCACAGCCCAGTATTACTGTTAATATTTTTAGTATTGTGGTTAATACTGCAAACATTATTGTCAGAGAATTTAATCAGAATTTTATCACCGTTTCCAGAAGTGGGCACAAAGCTTGGTACAGAATCATTCTACACAGACACAGACACAGACACAGACACAGACACACACACACACACACACACAC
>SJYX01021488.1:135753-149006 GCA_006410675.1 Oreotragus oreotragus | reverse complement strand
TCAGTACAACAGCTGTCTCTTATACACACCAAGATGTGTATAAGAGACAGGACACACACACAGACACACACACACACACACACACACACACACACACACCAGTTCTCAAACCCTTCCCCCTCCAAGTATGCTTTTCATGATAAGCCCCAGGGTGAGGGCCATGTGAGCTTGAATCCTTAACGTGATGCGTCAACTTGGCTGTTGGTAACCCAAGCTCCTGATCCAGTAACTAAATGGTTTAATTAAGTTTATCACTGCTACTCCGAGCAAGGCACCTTTCTGAATTATTGTAGCTAATTCAATATCCTCTCTAAGAAGCACCATCAGGGAGTGTGATGCTGTTCTGAGGATGATGCTGAGGATGATGCTGTTCTCCTCTCCATTCACCTCCAAAGCCTGTTGGGGTGCGTGTGTGTCTCCGGAGGTGGTCTCAGGGAAGCGAAGCGGCTGACAGGAGGCCTCCTCCCTCCTGTGTGGCTGTCGAGCCCACTGGAAACCACCCCAGCCTCCACCTTCCTCCTTCCGGCTCCTGCCACCCCCTGCCGAGCACTTTTAATTTGCTTAGAATAATTGATTCTGTCTTCTTCTTGCACCTCATTTTCTCCCTGCTTTTATTTATCTCCTTTAAGCCTGTCCTCGATAGAAGCCGGCCCCAGCATCTGTGGGGGAGAAGGGAGAGGGGATACGTGTCCTGGGCAGACTGATATATAGTGGCACCAGAATCCACAGGTTCCATGTCCGCCTCTTCTCCCCTCATGCACCGGGGACCTCATGGCTGGGAACCCTGTGTCTGGAGAGCATCTGCACACAGGAGAGTGATGAATAGTTGGTGAAGAGAATGACTGATGGATGCATGAAACGTGCCTCATCTTTTCCTGGCCCTGTGTTGCATCTGGCTCTCTCCTCCTTTTGAATTCCCTCCCCTTCCCCTCATTCCCACTCATCATTCCCAGTAGGACCCCAAACCTGATTCCTCTGTCACGCCCTCCATGATTACCATTAGAAATTGGTCCCAGACTCTTATTTCATTAAAGAGAAACTGACTCCCTAGAATCACCTTTCCAAGTTTGCCTAGCAGCAGACCCAGCAGAATTCAAGTCTTAGGACTCTCCTAGACCAACATGCTTCTCTTTCCTGGGCACTGTTACTTTTTATCAGGTATATGATTTGCAAATATCTTCTCTTGTTTGGTAGGCTATTTTGTGTGTGTGTCATTGCTGGTTTCCTTTGCTGAATAGGAACTCTTTGGTTTGATGTAGTGCCATTTGTTTATTTTTGCTTTTGTTTTCCTTCCTGATGAAACAGATCTGAAAAGATATTGCCAACATCAGTGTCAAAGAATGTGCCATCTATGTTTTCTTCTAGGAGTTTTGTGGTTTCAGGTTTTATATTCAATTCTTCAATCCATTTTGAGTTAATTTTTGTGTATGGTATGAGACAGTGGTCTACTTTCATTCTTTTGCATGTGGCTGTCCAGTTTTCCCAATACCATTTATTGGAGAGTCTTTGCTTTCTCTACTGTATATTCTTGGCTTCTTTGTTGTAAACCATATCTACGTTTATTTCTGAGTTCTTTATTCTATTGCATTGATCTCTGTGCCTTTCTTTTTCTGCCAATATCATGCTATTTTGACTATTAGAGCTTTGTAGTATAATTTGAAACCAGGGCGTGTGATGCCTCCAGTTTTTTTTTTTTCTTTTTTCTTGGGATTGCTTTGGCTGTTGGGGGTCTTTAGTGATTCCAAACAAGTTTTAGGATTTTTTGTTCTATTTCTGTGAAAAACGTCTTTGGGATTTTGATAGGAGTTGCCACTGACTCTAGATTGCTTTTGGACATAACCATGGCATATCTTTCCATTTCTTCATGTCTTCTTCAATTTCTTTCAATGTCTTAAAATTTTCAGTGTACAGGTCTTTCACCTCTTGGTTAAATTTATTCCTAGGTATTTTATTCTTGGGTGCAATTGTTATCATGTTGTCTGGAGCACAAGCTCCTCAAAGTGAAGTACTTCTTATACTATTTTATTAGAATAATATAATAACCTATTGATCAGCCATTTTGTACTGAGTACTTTAGATAAATTAGTCCATGTAATCTTTGCCAAGGCAAGAAGCAGGCATTGTTACCCTCATCATAGATGAGGAAATAGAAGTTTGGACAAATTAAGTGGTTTGTTCAGAGTCACACAACTGGTGAGTCATTGTACCAGGATTTGAACATGGATCTTTAGGGCTCAAAGAAATACTGGGCAGTCAAGGCTTTTGCAGTATATACGTTTAGCATAGAGGCATCCTTGTAATATAACCTGTGTTGGATTTGCCTAATGTGCAGATGAGGAAGGGTAGAGAGTTTCAGTGGAGAGGGGGTGGTGCCTTTTCACCTTGGCAGGGCCCCCAGGCTTGCTGTCCACCCAGGCCCCCTACTGGAGTGCAGTTAACCAGCTCTCCGTGGCAAGCTCAGAACTGGTGTCTGGCAGGAGGGAGCAGTGCCTTGCCAGCGGCTGCCCATGGAAAGCACATATAAAAGGCCTCTGAGCAGAGGCAGAAGACCAGGTAGGAGGTGCCACAGTGCTATTGCAATTAAAAAAGAAAAAAAAAAAAAAAAAGAAGAAGAAGAAGAAGAAGAAAGGAAAAAAATCCATGGTGGTTCTTGGCTCTGAATCCCANAGTGTCTCTTTTGCTGTCAGATGTGTATAAGAGACAGGCAGAGGGCAGAAGACCAGGTAGGAGGTGCTGCAGTGCTATTGCAATTAACAAAGAAAAAAAAAAGAAAGAAAGGAAAAAAATCCATGGTGGTTCTTGGCTCTGAATCCCAATTTGCATCTCATCTGGGAGTCATTTGCATAGGAAGCCCTATCTGTAGCTTTATGAAATAAAATAAATAAAATGAATGAGATGGTGAAGCTGCCAAGCGGACTCCCAAAGCCTGTGCTCTGAAGAGGAAGTTATTGCTTTGCTGAGTTCTTCTTAGAATCCCCAGCAGCCCTCCCTGCAAGGCTCTGGGTGGGTTGGGGGAGGGGCAGCTTTCAGGGTACAGCTCCAGAGGAAGCAGGCAGGTCAGGGACACAGTAGGACAGCTGCCTGGACTCAATAAAAGCAGCCCCTGTGTTCCCTCAGAACCCAGTTCTGCAGGTTTCTCCCAGCTTTTCTAGCAGGGTCTCTCCACTCCCCCCTCCCGCAGCCCCACCAGACTTTGGCCCTGGGGTCTGTGCTTTCTGAACAGCGATTCTCCATGTTTAGTGAGCAGGATAATCCTTGGGAAGCCTGTCAAAAAGAAGATCCCCAGTCCATCTCAGAGACTGATGTGGTTTGTTGGCATGGGGGACCAGGAATCTGACCTCTAACATGCAGCTGGGGAGTGGAAAGTCACACTTTGGGGACCGCAGCTCCAGGGTGATGGGGTGGGAGCTGATAAGATGCTAGGTGTTCCCTGCAGGGTGACAGTATCCTCTCCCTAGGGCACCTGCATGCCCTCACCCTGAGGTCTCCCCACAAACCATGAAGTGATGACCAACTTCCTGTGACAAAGGAGGAAAAGATCCTCAGATGGGCCAAGATCTGCCCAGGGTCACTCAACTAGGAAACAGGAGAGTTTGATTTAAAATTTAGTAAGTTTTGATTTAAAGTTCAGTGAGTTTGGTGAGTGAGGTCCTTGAAAATGATGCAACCTCTCTCCTGGTGGAGTTTAGTGGTATTTAATGGGGAGCAGAGAGTGTAACTTTGCAAGAGGAATCATCTTCATGGTAGCCCCCTCCCATGTGGTCTGATACTCAGTCAGAGGCAGAGATGAAACTGTGCAGCTCACACTGGGACTTGAACCCATGGCCTTCTGACTGAGATTACATACCTGGTCTCAGGACTTAATAAAATTCAGGTTCTTGATGTCTTATCTCATGCAGAAAGAATTCAGTGAGAGACAAAGTGATAGTTAAGAAGTGGATTTACTTAGAACACACTCCACAGACAGTGTGGGCCATCTCAGAAGGTGAGAGTGGCCCCAAGGTATGGGGTTGTCAGTCTTTATACGAGTGGATAATTTCATAGGCTAATAGGTAGGAGGAATATTGCAGCTATTGGGGGAGGGGAGTGCGGCATTGGGCCACGCCCACTTTCGGCCTTATGATCCACCTTGGAACTGTCATGGCACCCATGGATGTGTCATTTAGATGCTGATATGTTACAATGAGTGTATACTGAGACACAGTGTCTACCCAAAGTCTCGTCTACCATCTTGGACCTAGTTGGTTCCAACCATTTATGTTGTTGGCTATGGCCATCCATTCCTTTAGAGGTTGTGCCTTGCCTCTCTCCATCTTTTTCAAAGGGGCGGCCATATCCAGAATCACACAGCCCACCAGGGTGGGGCTGGTCCACAACTTGAGAGTTGTTGCAAAGGCAGAAGTAATCTGAGCTTGGGCAAGAAGTGGGGAGATCTGCTCCTTTCTTGGGCCCATCATAATCATGGATAGTTCAGCAAAGTCAGCCTTTGAGTGACGCTTGAAAAGGTCATCAGTTTTAAATTTGATTTTTCCTCTTAAAGTTCTCCCATTTTGTTGGTTGATGATGATTTCTAACCCTCTCTGTGCAGTCTTAGGGCCACGGGGCACACAGCCTCGCTGAGGGGCCGGGACTGGGGCTCAGCCTCCTACTTACTTAACCACCTCTGCTCACCCCACCCCTCCACCTCTGCCAGTCCAGAGCTCACTTTTCCTGTCTTGCTTCTCCTTTGTTCTGCTCTCTGGTCCTTTAAAGGGGGAGGAAGAGCCGGTCTGCACAGCCGATGCACAAAGTGTGGCAGTGACTGTGACACACAGCAGGCTTCTGAGCCTCCTCTCCAGGGAGAGGTCAGAGGAGGTCCTGCCCAATCCTTGGCTGGAGGCAGGAGAGCTGAGAGCCGGGACTGGAAGATGCCCCCCAGGTGCCTCCTCTTCAGTCCTGCCCACTCCTCGCCCCCTGCATCTGGCAGCCTCCAGGGAAGATGGCCTGAGAGTTCGGGGTGCTCCGCTGGGGGAAACTGTCCCTGCTCCTCCCACCACATCCTTGGCAGAAAAGAGGTGAGGTGCAGGGTGGGTGATCTGGGAAAGACAGGAAAGCTCTGGAGCTTGGCCCAGCTCTCTCCAGAGCAAAAGTGATTCCCTGAGCCCTGCTCTGCATTCAGCCATTGAGGTGACTCTGAGGGCTTGCAGCAGCTTCTGACTTGCGGCTGGGGAGCAGAGACAGTTGCCAAAGCATAGGCGGCAGGTGAGCAACCAGACAATAGTGTGGGAGGTATGGGGGAGGGGAAGTCAGCTGGGGTGGCTTTGCTTAGGAAAGGGAGAAGTAGACAGGTTATGAATACCAGAGTCCAACCGTTTGCACCATTATCATCTGCTCAGTGCACCCTTAGACAAGCCATTTAATTTCATTGACACTCAATTTCCTCTTCTGTAAAATGGGGACCATACGCATCCTAACTGGTGGTGGTTAGAAAAAACTGAAATAGGTTAGCCAGTCCCTTCCAGATGTCAGGGGGTGATTACCCTGATGGTTCTGAATTTGAACGAGAGGCTACATACCTTATTCTCCTTTTCAACTACACAGTCAGTTCAATTCCACAATTTTTTTGAGTAGATATTCTACCTCCATCCCTGTTTTAGGGGCTATGGAGAATCTGATAGCTAAGATCCCACTCAGATCCCTGTTTTCCAAAGTTAGAGACTTGAGAGTTAGATTCAAGAAAAAGGAAGTCATCTGATTTTTTTTTTTTTTTTTAGGTTTGTTGTTTTGTCTTGTTTGCTTGTTTGTGACACCCAGCAGCTTGTGGGATTTAGTTCCTCAACCAAGGATTGAACCTGTGCCCTTGAAAGTGAAAGTTCAGAGTCCTAACCATTGGACCATCAGGGAATTCCCTTATCTTGTTATCTTAGACAGCTTTGTTGAGATATAATTCACATACCAGATAATTTACCCATTTAAAGTATACAGCTCAAAGCCTTTTAGAATATTCAGAGTTGTAACACTATTACTACCATCACTTGTAGACTATTTTCATCACTTCAGAAAAGAAACCCTACCTGGTAGCTCTCACTCCTCAATCTCATCATCCTTCCCAGCCCTTGGCAGCCACTGATCTGGCTTCTGTCCTGTAGATTTACCTACTCTGGATATTTCATACAAATGGCATTATACAACATGTGGCCTTTTGTGCCTGATTGTTTTCATGTAACAATATTTTCAAAGTCATGTATCAGTACTTCATTCCCTTTTATGACTAAATAATATTCTTTGATGTGGATATACCACATTTTGTTTATCCATTCATCTGTTAATGGTTTTTGACTATTATGAATAATGCTTTTCTAAAACCAGCTTGAACATTAGGGAGTTTATGGTTCATGTATTGCTGAAGCTTGGCTTGGAGAATTTTGAGCATTACTTTACTAACACGTGAGATGAGTGCAATTGTGCGGTAGTTTGAGCATTCTTTGGCATTGCCTTTCTTTGGAATTGAAATGAAAACTGACCTTTTCCAGTCCTGTGGCCACTGCTGAGTTTTCCAAATTTGCTGGCATATTGAGTGCAGCACTTTCACAGCAACAGCTTTGTTGAGATATAATTCACATACCAGATAATTTACCCATTTAAAGTATACAGCTCAAAGCCTTTTAGAATATTCAGAGTTGTAACACTATTACTACCATCACTTGTAGACTATTTTCATCACTTCAGAAAAGAAACCCTGTACCTGGTAGCTCTCACTCCTCAATCTCATCATCCTTCCCAGCCCTTGGCAGCCACTGATCTGGCTTCTGTCCTGTAGATTTACCTACTCTGGATATTTCATACAAATGGCATTATACAACATGTGGCCTTTTGTGCCTGATTGTTTTCATGTAACAATATTTTCAAGGTCATGTATCAGTACTTCATTCCCTTTTATGACTAAATAATATTCTTTGATGTGGATATACCACATTTTGTTTATCCATTCATCTGTTAATGGTTTTTGACTATTATGAATAATGCTTTTCTAAAACCAGCTTGAACATTAGGGAGTTTATGGTTCATGTATTGCTGAAGCTTGGCTTGGAGAATTTTGAGCATTACTTTACTAACACGTGAGATGAGTGCAATTGTGCGGTAGTTTGAGCATTCTTTGGCATTGCCTTTCTTTGGAATTGAAATGAAAACTGACCTTTTCCAGTCCTGTGGCCACTGCTGAGTTTTCCAAATTTGCTGGCATATTGAGTGCAGCACTTTCACAGCATCATCTTTCAGGATTTGAAACAGCTCATCTGGAATTCCATCACCTCCACTAGCTTTGTTCATAGTGATGCTTTCTAAGGCCCACTTGACTTCACATTCCAAGATGTCTGGCTTTAGATTAGTGATCACATCATCATGATTATCTTGGTTGTGAAGATCTTTTTTGTACAGTTCTTCCATGTATTCTTGCCACCTCTTCTTAATATCTTCTGCTTCTGTGAGGTCCATACCATTTCTGTCCTTTATTGAGCCCATTTTTGCATGAAATGTTCCCTTGGTATCTCTAATTTTCTTGAAGAGATCTCTAGTCTTTCCCATTCTGTTGTTTTCCTCTATNCATGAAGATCTTTTTTGTATAGTTCTTCCATGTATTCTTGCCACCTCTTCTTAATATCTTCTGCTTCTGTTAGGTCCATACCATTTCTGTCCTTTATTGAGCCCATCTTTGCATGAAATGTTCCCTTGGTATCTCTAATTTTCTTGAAGAGATCTCTAGTCTTTCCCATTCTGTTGTTTTCCTCTATTTCTTTGCACTGATCGCTGAGGAAGGCTTTCTTATCTCTCCTCGTTATTCTTTGGAACTCTGCAGTCAGCTGCTTATATCTTTCCTTTTCTCCTTTGCTTTTCACTACTCTTCTTTTCACAGCTATTTGTAAGGCCTCCCCAGACAGCCATTTTGCTTTTTCCATTTCTTTTCCATGGGGATGGTCTTGATCCCTGTCTCCTGTACAATGTGAGGACATCAAGTCCTACTAATTCCACCCTCAGATTTATCAGGTGTCTTTCGAATGTCTATTTACATGAACAGCCAGAGGCTTAGTACAGCCCCAGTCACCTCACGCACCAGTAGTGGCACACACCTCTTCTCAGATGATTAGGGAAGTTTCCCAATACTTCATAAAGTTTAAAATCCCTAGATATGGACTACCACTGGATTCCCCCCACTTTCCAAACTATCTTTTTCTCTGTATGTTCCCCGGCTACTAGTAGCTCAATAAAAAGAAAGAGAGAAGAAGAAAAAGAAGAGAAAGGGGAAGGGAAGGAGGGAAGAAAAAGACAACTACATTCTACTATATGTTCAGGCCAAAATGACTCCATCACTTATTCCATCTTCACCAACAACACTGTTCTCCTCTCTGATAAGACTCCCTACCTTTGTCTTCTCCACAAGACTGTTGATGAAGCAACTTCTAAGAAAGAGGTATGTAAATTGTGCTGTATCTCCTAAGGGAATGCAAGCTAGTCACTGAAAAGGAGTATTATATAGAAAAAGAAAAATTTAAAGATTACAAAGGTAGGTATAAAAAGCAGAATACAAAATTACACCTAAGCTAAAACAATGTTGTTGTTAAGTCACTGAATTGTGTCTAGTTGTAACCCCATGGACTGTAGCCCACCAAGCTCCTCTGTCCATTGGATTTCACAGGCAAGAATACTGGAGTGGGTTGCCATTTCCTTCTCCAGGGGATCTTCCTGATCCAGGGATCAAACCTGGATTCTTTACTGTTGAGCCACCAGGGAAGCCCAAAACTAACAATAAATTACACTAAACNCACAGGCAAGAATACTGGAGTGGGTTGCCATTTCCTTCTCCAGGGGATCTTCCTGATCCAGGGATCAAACCTGGATTCTTTACTGTTGAGCCACCAGGGAAGCCCAAAACTAACAATAAATTACACTAAACGATGTTAAGATGATTTAGCATTCACTGCTCAAAAAAAGATACATGAAACTTGGATTTTTTAAGTTGTCTTTAATCTAGAACTTTCTTAATGCTCCTTACTGCGGCTTGTGTACCTACTAGTCTACATTCAATTTCCTTCAAAGCAGGGGTAGGAATTCATTCACATATGTATTCAGAGGGCCTAGAAAGTAGAGGCTCAGTAAGTTTTCACTAAATTAAATGAAATAACAATTGCTGGGGGCACGTCTGCACCTGCTTAAACGTGGCCCACCTTGAGCAGCTCAGCTCAGCCTGGCACAAGCTTTGAGCACTAGTTGTGGCTGGTCTTGTGGGAACAGCTGCTTCTCTGAGATGCCTTCCCCTGAAGGACAGATAGCTCCAGGGCAGGAACTACAACCCTTATTCTGAAGTCTTCGTCCTCTACCATTTTGTGTCAGGACCTCTGGGCAACTCTTTCCAAACAACAGAGAAGAAGAGACAGGCTGTGAGATGAACACAAGTGTTAGCCAAGCAAAGGCAGACAATACCTCTCCAGTGACAGGTATCATGAATAGAAGAGAAAAAGTTATCTTGAAAGAAATGTGCAAACGGGAACAAAAATAAAAGACAAAAAAGGAAAAAAACAAAACCCAACACTTAAACACTAAGGGAAGTACTCGTTTGAGGAAAATACATAAGAAAAAAATGTTACTGTATATGATATTATACACACATGATTCGATTAGAAAAGTCACAAATCAGTCTCTTGAATATTTATAATGTAAACGATTCAGAAGTTTAGAGGGAATGGGAAGATAAAAAGTGGTTCAAGTATCAAAATGCTAACTGGAGTGATCTTGGTTCTGTGTTCTGCAGAACATGAGGCAATGGACCAAGGGAGCCCAGGCTGAAGAAAGTACAGGAGCAAAGGTGTGAAAAACTGCATAAAACTGTCAGGTAATCTGCAAAGTGGGGTTCTGCTGGGATAGACTGATACAGGTTCAAGTACTGGAGAGGCTTTCCCAATTACTGGCTTTTCCATCATTCACTCACTCAGCTGCTAATTATTTTGCATCCATGTGGAAGTTCCTTTGTAGGGATTTCTCCTCTCTGCCTCTTGGTTTCCTCATCTAGAGAACAAGCATAAAAGTCTCTTATCTTTCTGGACTATCCTGGGGCTAAAGTGAGAAATGATGTGTTAACTAAAATCACATACCTACAACAGGAAGGTAGGTGATGGTTAAATAAAGATCAAACTATACTGAACAGGAAGAATTACGCTGGAAAGCATTTGGGGAGCAAGGGAGCCACTGCTGATGGGCTCTGTCAGGTGAGTTCGTTCCGCTCCCTCATGAGGGCAGTGGGGGTACTTAATCTGGCCACTGCTGTACACGACACACGGAAGGAGAGGGGACAAGGGCAGGGAGACCAGCCCGGAAGCTCTGCCGTAACATAAATGGGATGTGAGGAGGTCCAAGAACAAAGGAGTGACTGGTGAATATGAGAAGTGTCAATCTGACAGATACTGAGAAGGAATCGCTGGCTGACCTTAGGGACAAACTGTGAGGAGAGAGTGGTGAAAAAGAATACTCCCATCAATTTACATCTTTAAATGGCTTCAGTCTCATTTTGGAAATAATCTTTCTTTGAAAATCATCACCTGGACGTTACTGATTTCACAGACAGACCCTTTGTTTTGCACACAAAATACAGTTTAGTATTTTTCTGCCTTTTCTATAAGCAACATCCTTTCTCCAAGTCTAAACCCTTACCAGTCTGTACAAATTACCTCGATCCTTCTAGATTAAACTGCAGTCAGCTTACTCTCACTTATGTCGCTCAATCATTCGGGCCTGAGGAAACACAGCCCACACCCTTTAGAACCCAAGCACACAAAACACTGTGTCATCAGCAGAACAGCAGCAGTCTGTCCCTAAGCACCTCATTGTCTCCTAAATGGCTGCAGCAACAAAATAGTCCACTGGCAAAAAGGCTTTAAGAAAACCTCAGAGCAAAAGGAATGATCACCACTTTTGCAGCCAACCCCTTGGGGAAAACAAGGAGCCACTTAAAACCTGGCGGAGGATTAACCTCACAATAACAAGTAGGAGACCTTTGGGAGCCCTTCACAATTCATGCAAGTATAACACAGAGATCAGGAACGAGGTCCGGAGTACCTGGGCTCATATGCTGATGCCCCACCTCCCAGCTCTGTGACCTGCGGCAAAGTATTTCACTTCTCTGAGCCTTAGTCTTCTCACCTCTCAACTGGGGATTCTCATAATACCCCTTCACAGGGCTGCTATGAGAAGTAAGTTAATCATTACATGCAAAAAGCACTCAGAACTGTGACTGGCACATAGTAAGTTCTTAAAACATGCAAGCTACTATTATTAACGTTATTATCATTAGTTATTTGAATGACCCAATATAACCAACCAGGATGCAGATTTATCTTCTCCTTCTCGATATGTATTGAGCAGTATGTTGGGTGTTCCGTAACAGAGAAGCGGGAGAAAGATACACAGAAGAGAAAGATCTGTGCACTGAAGGATCATAAACAAGGTGCTGTGGAAGCAGGCAGCAGGATGCCACTGTCAGGGAAGTTGAGGAAATGTTACAGAAGAGTTTGCTCTTGAGAAGGACAAGTAGGGCGTTTTCCCTACTTTCTACTTGAGAAAGAATTTTACAGGGCAGCAGGTAATGTGGTTCCTGGTATGTCAGGCCTGAGTCAGCATTTCTAGGTTTCTAGGAAGGGGACACAGCTACCTAAAAGGACGGGATGAAGCAGGCAGTAAAAGCCCTATCTGCCCTCCAGGGGAGTACAGGCTTGCACAATGGCAAGTGTGTGGCCAGTCACTGAAAAACTAAACCACAGACTGCAGACAGAACCTCCTCACCTTTCAAGACTGGGTTTAAGACTCCAATAACTTCTCCCCCAAGAGTTTAGTCTACGCCTGGATCCTTCAAATATACGACTGCCCGTCAGTCTCCATGAGGGATTGATTCCTGGACCACCACTCATCGCCCAGACACCAAAATTCACAGATGTTCAAGTCTCCTATACAAAATGGCCAAGAACAGTTGGCCCTCCATATCTGTAGGTTCCACGTCTGTGAACATGGAGGGTCAACTGCACTTCCAAATCCTCTGGTCCTTGGATCATCATGGTCTGTCCATCTCACGAGACTCTGAGCTGGATCTCTGAGGGTAGGGACTATCATTCTATAAATGCACTCCAGGGATCTCTTACTCTGCCAACATGAAGATAAACATTCACCAAGTTCCTGAT
This sequence comes from Oreotragus oreotragus, assembly GCA_006410675.1. Classification (NCBI taxonomy): domain Eukaryota; kingdom Metazoa; phylum Chordata; class Mammalia; order Artiodactyla; family Bovidae; genus Oreotragus; species Oreotragus oreotragus. Next base: position 136,806 of record SJYX01021488.1, on the reverse strand, counting down.
GAGTCATCTGCCTTGCCTACAGTATTCTCAGAAGAAGAACCTAAATACTTAAGGGTTTACAAATGTTTTTAAACATCTGACACTGACCATTAAATTATCTAATTCTAATGATGGGTCTGACCTTGGTCACCCTCCTCATTTTACTGATTAGTTAACTCAGCCCCAAAATGTGAGATAATGCATTCAAAGTCACACAGAAAGCTAGTGACATAGTAACTAATAGAATTCAGGTCTCATGAATCAAGGACTCTTCCAGGACCAAGATGGAAAAAGCTGATACAATTTTTTCTTATGCTAAATGTTAGGAAAACTAGAGCTTCTTATCTCCTACTAACACATAATATATTTGACAAGCAAATAAAATACATTTGGAAAATATTTCTTGTAATATATGTGGTTCTTCTTAAACAGATAGTATAAACTCCAAAGTCAGATAAACTGCTTTAAAAGCTGGTCCTACCCTATATCAGGGTGTGATCTTGAGCAAATTGCTTAATCTCTTCTGGACTCCATATGAACATGGGACTAACACCGTCTATATCCTGGAAATGCTGTGTAGATTAGAAGTTATATTCTTGAAGTTTCTAGCATGCTGCTTGGCACATAGTATTCAGCCGACAGGAGACAATACTGTTATTCTCTGTTGTCCCTATGGTCAGAGGTCTATTTTATTCTTATTTTTTCCTTTCCCTAGTCCCTGTACTATGCTCTATACATAACAGCTACTCAAATTTTTCTCAATTTATGATTAAAAAGAAAAAAATCAAACAAGTAGCTAGTAGCTTTTCTTAATCCAGAAACAGGTCCTTAACACCTTAGTGTAAGATGTCAGTATGAGTACCATGAAGGCTTTGCAGGTTGCTCAGCAGTAATGAATCCGCCTACCAATGCAGGAGATACAGGTTTGATCCTTGTGTCAGGAAGATCCCCTGAAGAAGGAAATGGCAACCCACTCTAGTATCCTTGCCTGGGAAATCTCACAGACAGGGGAGCCTGGCAGGCTACAGTCTATGGGGTCGCAAAAGAGTCTGACATGACTTAGCAACTAAACAA
>SJYX01021488.1:88253-130753 GCA_006410675.1 Oreotragus oreotragus | reverse complement strand
AACTGATAAGAGCTAAACCAGTGTATCAGATTCTAAGTCTATTGGTAAAAGAAAATTATTTTGTTTTTAAATTTTGAAAAATTTCAGATATTAACAATACTGTATTTCCTCCACAAAGATGACTGTAAAAGAGTCTAAGAAAGAAAGTTGTGGTACTGGAATAAGGTACTGAAATACCAGTCCTGCCATATATAGTGGGGTCTCCTTGAGCAAGTCACTTTCCCTTTCTGAGCCTCAGTTTATTCACTTCTAAAATGGAGATAAAACTACCTCTACCACAATTTTGTTATGATCAACTAAAAGAGGAAAGTAGCAACATGTATGTAGATGATCAACTATTCAAGAGTTCAAGTTTTCCCATTTATAACCTTCTACGTGTCACTGATGTCAGTCACCTCCAATCACGAAACTATGGAACCTTAAAGCCAAGAGAAATCCAGCGATCATCTAAACCAAGTTCTTCATTCTAAACATGCAGAAACTGAGGCTTTGTTAGAGATGGGAGGTGACCTTTCACAGACTCCATAGTATGGCCAGGGCTAAAACATCTTCTGTGTCTGTGTTCTTTCCACCACATGGTCTCAGGAAACCTGAGAACCTGGAACTCAGGTTTCCATTTTATAAGTATGAATGCCATTAAGAATGAAAATAAAAATCTTTAAGAATTAGAACACCTATATTCCATGCCCAAGTGGGTGACCCTAGGCTGTCACTTAATATTTATGGATAGTTGTCGTCAAGATAATAAAATCAAGGCCTAACACTTGGAGCGACAAGAAAATCTCTACACTGCAAATTATGCAGAGCAAGTTGCCCGCAATAAGAAAGCTCAGTATAAAACCCCACCGTCTGCAGTCCCAACACACCTATAAAACAGATTGTCTCCCATGCTTTCACTGGGATCTCAGTGTTTGCTATTCATTCCAACCAGATTTCATCTGCTAATCTGGTATTTAATTAGCCAGGAAGAGGGTTGGACCACAACAGCAATCTTATTATAGCAAAAATATGTCCATGTTTTACCTCTTACTCCCCTAATCTCCAAGAATTACAATCAATATATTTTCTTAAAGGACACCTGACATCTGCCTCATTTAAAATTACTATCTCATTTTCTCCTCTGAAGGGTCTGACGAGCTGGATTAGGCATCTGAAAGTACAGTCCTGTCTCAGAGAAGGTGACTGACTTCTAGGGTAAATTCTCAGCCAAAGTACCAAAGCTGGCTGTGAAGTGGAAACAGAGAAGAGGCTTCTGGCTCCTAGCCCATGCTCATCCCAGACCCTGTCTCGGATGCCTCCAATATAAGCCTAACAAGCAGGGTATACCCTATCCCCTCCAAAAAAGAATATGTGTAGTGTCTCTACGGACATGGTAACAGGCTGTGACATACTGTCAAACCAGCTCACGACAGTAACTTCTGCAGCATCCGCAGCCCTCTTTCACTGCTTCCTAATTCAGAGATGTATCTATTCAGTTCCTTGAAACTCCTTTCTCCTAAGTTCCCTGACATACAGTCAATCCATCACCAAGTCCTATCACTTTTACCTACTAAGTACCTCTTGCAGTCATCCACACCTCCATCACCAATAAGTAAGCCCAAGTTACCATCTCTTACCTGGACCACTGCCAAAAATGTCTTGATTGGTCTCTCAAGTCTCACAAACCCTTCTCCAGTGTGTTCTCTTCATCAGAGCTTCAGGGATCTTTTCAAAACACAAACCTTATGACTCTCCCTCCTCATTTAACTGGTTCAAGGCTTCCCTATATTCTCAGGTTGCAGAGGACACTCCTATAGCCATATGTGGTAGAAACAGCCCCTGCAGCTTCCCCCTGCACCACAATCTACCTCAGTCCTGGGTTCCTGCACACAGCCTTCTAGTTTCCCAAATCTTTAAGCCGCAACCCCCTACCCCCGCCACTTGCCTCAGATCCTCTGTAAGTCCTTTCTCCTCTCCCTTCACCTAGCTAGTTCTTACTCTGCCTTCAACTCTCAGGCTGAATCACCTTCACAGAGATAACCATCCCTGATAGCCTAGACTAGGTCAGATGCCCCTATGAAAATCCTCCTAAAGGCTCCACTATCTCTCCTGGAACTTGGTAATTAATTAGCAGAGAAGGCCGGAGAAGGCAATAGCACCCCACTCCAGTACTCTTGCCTGGAAAATCCCATGGACGGAGGAGCCTGGTAGGCTGCAGTCCAGGGGGTCGCTAAGAGTCAGACACAACTGAGCAACTTCACTTTTACTTTTCACTTTCATGCACTGGAGAAGGCAATGGCAACCCACTCCAGTGTTCTTGCCTGGAGAATCCCAGGGATGGGGGAGCCTGGTGGGCTGCCGTCTGCGGGGTTACAAAGAGTCGGACATGACTGAAGTGACTTAGCAGCAGCAGCAGAGACATTACTTTGTCAACAAAAGACCTTCTAGTCAAGGCTATGGTTTTTCCAGTGGTCATGTATGGATGTGAGAGTTGGACCATAAAGAAAGCTGAGTGCAAAAGAATTGATGCTTTTGAACTGTAGTGTTGGAGAAGACTCTTGAGAGTCCCTTGGACTGCAAGGAGATCCAACCAGTCCATCCTAAAGGAGATCAGTCCTGGGTGTTCACTGAAAGGACTGATGTTGAAGCTGAAACTTCAATCCTTTGGCCACCTGATGCGGGGAGTGGCCTGACTCATTTGAAAAGACCCTGACTCATTTGAAAAGACCCTGAAGCTGGAAAAGATTGAAGGCAGGAGAAGGGGATGACAGAGGATGAGATGGTTGGATGGCATCACCAACTCAATGGACATGGGTTTGGGTGGACTCCAGGAGTCGATGATGGACAGGGAGGCCTGGCATGTTGTGGTCCATGGGGTCGCAAAGAGTCAGACACGACTTAAGAGACTGAACTGAACTGATACTATGACTGAGGGGCTTCCCTGGTGGCTCAGGGGTAAAGAATCCGCTCACCATTGTAGGAGATGTGTGTTCGATCCCTGGGTAGGGAAGATTCCCCTAGAGAAGGAAATGGCAACCCATTCCAGTATTCTTGCCTGGGAAATCTCATGAACAGAGGAGCCTGGTGGGCTACATTCCATGGGGTCACAAAAGAGTTAGACACGGTTTAGTGACTAAACAATACTACGACTGCAATTTTGCACTTAGTTTGGTGATTATTTATATAACATCTATCTTCCTGCCAAGAGAGGAAGCTTCATGAAGTTAGAAACCAGGTCTGTTTTGACTCACTACTGTATCCAGATTTTACTTAACAGTGCCTGGTATGTAGCAGACTCTCATTAAACAGGAAGTAAATAAATGGCAATGTGGTCAAAGGAAACCGATACATCTTCCAGCACTGACCACATACACTATGTACGCATTTATAATTCTCATTAAATCCTCACAACAACATTTTCTGGTAAGTATCATGAGCCTTATTTTATAGCTATGAAAACAGGCTTAAAGAAGGTAAAGCAGTCTGCCCAGGATCACACAGCAAGTAAATAGCCAAGTGAGAATTCTAACCCAAGCCTGACAAACATGCTCTTACCATTGCAAAATTCTGCCTTCCTTTGAAAAGTCTGAGTTGATGGTGAATTCCACCTCTGATGGGAATTTCTAGAAGATGGCTCTAAAACTAGAGGAAGCCTCTGGACTGGTGAGACACAGAACAAACTGCAGAAATGAGGCCGGGACAGAAAGCTCAGAGTGGAATAAGCTACTTTTAAGAACTCAGCCCTGAGAATTTAACTGCAGAAGAGGATGCTGAAAACACTTTCTTTTGTTGTAAGATTCTTACTTAATTCATTGTGAACACCACCCAGACAAAAATCCCAAAGCCTCCCCTGGAGATTTCCAGGAAAGGCTGAGCCACAGGAAAAGCACTGCATTCGTACAACTGTAGAGGGAAATAATTGCAGGAAAAGATATTTTTAAATTAATGAATTTGGTTCTTTTCTTGGTATACCACAGTGTGTGAATAAGTAGTAAATATCTAATAATATCTATTTCTTGCTTTAGAAATAGAACAGACTGATAAAAACTGGTCTATGAAAAGGAAGGCTAGCAAAATACAGCCACAGGGAGAAGTTGCCAAATGCTGGGGCTTTATTTTCCCTTATTTAAAAAGGTATGTTTCATGAAGCCAATGGAAGAGAGAGACAAATAGCTCCTAATTCAAACAACAGAGTTACCTCAGATTGTCTCTCTCTCTCGAGATTGCCTCTTAATAGGCACTAAGCCAAGTGAACCCCTGGAGCACTCTTATTGAAAGGAAGGAGAGAAATGAGATCGACAGAGCCGACTCCATTCTCAGCCACCTGCTCTGGTAGGGAGGACAGGGGTGGCTGGCTAACTTTAGTGGGGAAGGAGGTTGGTCAGAAGAAAGAAGCAAGGTCAAAGGGCAGAAGGCCCTTAGGCTCAAGGCCATGTCCCAGCTCAGGCAGCAATAAGCAAAAGCTGCTGTCCAGAAACATGATCAACGCTTGGAAGTCCAGGTTATAATTTTTTGGAAAGAGATCCTGAAGCTAAAGTAGCTTAACGTATAAGACGGGGCCGTTCCCAGGGTAACAGAGGAGGAGCATTTTCCTTGGAAAGGCAATTTGCCTTTCCAGGACAGCGATTCACTGGCCTTTTATGAGTCTGCAACAGTTTTCAGTCCCTTCGCACTTTCTGCAAAGTTTTAAATGACGTTTCTGTGAAGAGAGCTACTTAATGCCAATGATTGTAGAAAACATTTGTTCATAATTATCCAGACATAGACTGGAACAATGCTGAAACAAGAGCAGCATGCAAAAATGTATTTAAGGACTATCATCCCAAAATGCTGCTAAAAGCTATTAACCAGTATGTGTTAATTGCCACAGCATTCATATTAATTTTCACTTCAGGCTCGACATTGTGGAATATTTCCCCTGATACATTTTAAACAAAGTTTAATTTAAGGAACTGCTTCTATCAACACTTATGAAAATTAACAGCCAAGCAATTAGCACTCATGAATTATCCCTTCCCCCATGCTCTCTGCAGCTTCCCTGTTAAAACAGTATCTAACAGAGAAACAGTTACTTTCTAATAAGTTAACACAATCAAAGTCACAGTTGTTTATATGAACCAGAACTGGTTCTGCTTTTTAAAGTACTTGTCAAGGCAAACATCCTCCTCATACTCAGAGTGTAATTTCGCTAAGTCAAATAAGTAAGATATTTAATGCTTTAGTAAACAGCCAAGTAATTACTGACATCACACTACCTTCTCACCTGATGTTTAGAAAATAGCCATTGCAGAAAGGAAAAAAAAAGAAAGGAAGTAATTACTTGTCTTAATCTTCCTATTTCAAGTTAAAGGTCAAAACCCCACTGGACTGATTTCCTGGACTTATACAAGCAGACCACTGTCACCCAGTCTGCTGTGCACCTTGTTTAACCATGTTAAACTCCAGGCTTTAAGAGCACATTTCCTCTCACTCTATCCTGCCAACAATCTAAGGAAGTATAAAGGAAAGAAAGCAGCACTGGCCCGCACCCTTTACTTTACAGAGAGAGAGAGAGAGGGGCAGGAGTGAGGTATTTGCTGGGTGCTTCCAGTGTGCTATCTCAATCCTCCAGAGAAAGACATGCCACCACCATCTCATTCCACACACGAGGGACTGCAGCTTCATGAGGTTAAGTAACCAGCCTGACGTCACACCATTAAGTGATAGAGTCAGGATTCAAACTCAAATCTTACTTCAAAATAGATCTGCTTCCCAACTAAATTATACTGCCTCTTCCTGTGCTGGGTGTTTTATCCTATTTGATAGATTCATCAGGATTGCGAGGAAGGAACTCAGTTTCTTCTCCTACGTCTGAGGTTCAGTGAGATGAAAAACTTGACTACGGTTACACAACTAGTAATCGGTACCATTTCTTTGCTAGTAACAGTATTGACCGGAGGTGCATATCTGCACTTCTGGAGGCCTTTGATGATGATAATATTTGTAAAAACAGTTTAAACAAAATAGTGATGTCAATGTACTAGTTAAAGCTTCTCAACTAAGTGGTAAGGCATTGAATGAAAAGAGCGAGATACTTTTTAAAATAAGACTTCATTTTTTTAAAAGGTGGAGAGACAGGGCAGAAACCCACATATTTAGGAATACTGAAATCTGCCTGTCACGCCTTCATTGCCTCAGAGCAACTCCCGGTCACACTCAACATTTCCCACATTCAGTGAGATCACAAGGACCAGCACAAAAATTTTCTTATTATCTCACCTCTAAAACAGAGGTTGGTTTTGTTCATTAATCAGAGGTCCTGTTTTTAACAAGCCTAAAGACTTGAGGCAGATGGCTGAGCCTGGTTTTGCCTTGTCCAGCTAAGCATTCCTTAAAACCACTTGCAATCTGTCTTGGTCTGTTTTCAAATGATCAGTAAACAGAGTTATTAATAACCTACGAATCTAAAACAGGTCATGGATAGCCCTGCCAATCTGCCAAAAAAGATAATACAAACACAGTAATGGAAGTGGTTTAGTCGCTAAGTCATGTCCGACTCTTTGCAGCCCTATGGACTATAATGCACCAGGCTTCTCTGTCCAGGCAAGAATACTGGAATGGGTTGCCATTTCCTTTTCCAGGAGATCTTCCCAACCCAAGGATTGAAACTGGGTCTCCTGTAGTACAGGCAGATTCTTTACTGACTGAGCTACAAGGGAAGCCAAAAACAGTAATAAACCTGATCAAAAAACCCTTCAAAATTACCATAAAACCTATGCCTATGTATGGCCTTCCCTCTCAACTGTCTATCTTCAAGAAGTTATCAACCAACCACAATTTTTAAAAAGTAAAATTATGAACCAGCTACAGGAGCCAGAAACTATTTCAAAGTATTCACTTTACTTCAGCACAGTAGCTAAGAAATGCTTATCCTTGGAATCACTAAAACCAACAACAATTCAGTTTGCACTAACTCTTAAAGATGCCTGCTTAACTCTGATGTAACTGTAAGGCCATACCAAAATCAAAATCCTTTTTTTCAAATCCAATGCTAGTTTAATCATAAGGAGGATTTCACAGCAGTTAGTCTCTTGAGGAAATACATAATTAAGTAGTTTTTTAGCATATTTAATTAGACCCCAAACTCTTTCCTGTCCCTTTCTCTCCCCAATTATGTACCATTTGCCCAAGAGACCTAAGCAACTCAGTTAATTATGTAAATAAGGCAAGAGTTATTCCCAAGAAAAGCACTGTGAATATTTGTAAGGGGGGAAAAAACTGTACATATTTTAGTGGCTTTAACAAACCTTTGCAAAAAAAAAAAAAGGAAACTATCAAAATACATGAGAAACTCTTACATTTGAAGCAAAAACAGGGAGTGATGACAAGATGGTGAATCATTAAAACAGGACACTCATTTCACTTCTTAAATATGAGCTGAATAAAAATAAAATAATTTTAAGTTACAACAGTAACAAAAATTTAGTGCTGAATGTCAAATGATTTATGGGAAGAATCAATCTGGAAATTATTAAAGTCGACTCTCACAGAAAGGCTTTATTATCAAGGGGTTGACGTGATCTTAACTCTAGAGGCAGCCATGGTGCTGTTATAACTACTACAATCCCATTATTATGCAATCACAAAATGCTAATTTCATCATTTTGAGGTGTTATTTGAATAGTCATTTTAATTTCTAGGTTACGAAAAGGCTTGACTCAAGTATAATTCTCTATTAATCATTGAGATGTCACTGAATATCATATTGATGCATTTCACAAAGATAAAAGAAAGACTAATTTAATATGTACAGTACAATATCCTTCAAATATTAGCCACTTTCATTACACATCTGCCAAATGCATCAATATTAAATAATAGATGAGAACAAGAGTTTAATTGTGTTTTAGCAATTGTGATATGTAGGATAATAAAAAAAATAGCATTGTATCACAAGAAAGACTTATCGATATATAAATCTTTCTTAATCAATTGTACAATGGTGATTGGGCCATGCTCACATCCTTTGCTGATTACAAGTACATTTGATATGACAAAAAACATCAAGAGTTGTAAGTGTAAACACACATCTAGGAAAAATAATTCCTTTGTGACTAAGGAAATGGTTTAGTTTTCAATTCCTTCCTGGCACTTCAGAAATTAGGTATATGTAACACACAGCGTTCACAACCTTCGAACAAGTCCAAGTGTAAGTAATTTATAGGAGAATCTAATAGCATAATCAAAATTCTAAAATATTGTATTTTAAAAGATCTGTGCTATTTTGTTGGCAAAGCATTATCACATATTAATTACTCCAGAATTCATCGCATCCTCAAACAATGAGATGATAGGAAACAAATAAATTTCAGCCATGTAATCTAATCCCAATAATAACGTCTCACATTTCCAAATGAATCAACCGCAGTATTTCCGAAAAAAAAGTCCCCTTAAGCCCAACTCACTTGTTTCCAGAGGCTGACATTCCCGTTCCCTAGGGGGACCCCTCTCTTTGCTGTATTCCACAAGCAGCAGCAGGAGATGGGGGCAGGGGCAGATTGAAGAGAAGCTCTTCACAGGATACAGTCTCTAATTTACTAAAAGTGCTTTCTGTTTTGGGGGGGAAAGTCCTGAGCAAATTAGGATTTTATGTTACTTATGCATTTTGTTTCTAGTTTCTGTTCTTCTCTGCCAGCATCAATAACCTCATGTGTCAATGGTCATATATGCTTACTTAAGGAAATGACAACCCACTACAGTATTCTTGCTTGGGAAATCCCATCAGCAGAGAGGCCTGGGGGGCCACAGTCCATAGGGTGGCAAAAGGTTGGACATGACTTAGATGCTAAACAAAAACCCAGTGAAAACATGCTGAATTGTATGAGATGAAAGTGTTTCAAAGTAAAAAACATCACCATGCTCAAAGATGACAACTGATAGAACCAGCATATAAGCAGAACTTGAATACGAAAAGTGCAAACATAAGCAGAGTTCTATGTTTATTAATTGCAACTGTGCTGAAATAAGACAAATTGTACACAATCCCTCCAGGCAACAAGCTATCACTCAGCACCGCCACTGACAGACAGCAAACATAATGGCAATAAACAAAAAAATCGACTGCTGAAAGAAGCCCCGCTCAGTTTGGTACAGAGACACAGACTGTGGGAACGCAGGAGAGTAGGTGCTCACGTAGAGCTATACTCCACTTAAAATAGTGGTCCTTTTTCTGAAAGGAAAATAAATACACTTTAATTTTACAGACTGTAAATTGTCAGGATAGGAAGAAATAAAGTCATCCTGTACAGCAAGTGTCAAACGAGATTCAATAAAACACTGAAATGCAAAGCAATGTCTTAGAATTCTGAGGAGAAGCTCTAACGTCCACAATTTGTGGAGTTATAGTCAAGACTCATACAAGACAATGCAAACTGCCTCCCAGAATCATTGTCAAGGCTTTCCCCACAGTTAGACCTTAATTAACCACAACCCAACTAACCCAAACCTTAGGACATAAAACAGGAACATCTTGAGATATCTTGGGACTGTTTCTGTTTTCATCCGCCCAAACATATTACTGTGGAAAAAACAGAAAACCCAAATCCAGACCTTTTCACACCCTCAGTCTTTGAAAATGTGAGAGACATCCTTTGTTTATTCTGACTCCCTTTTGAAACCTACTTAAATTTAAATCTGATAAAAATAAGAATGACAATACCAACAGTAACTCCATTCGAGGTGTTACCTGAAGGGATGTATTCCAGTTTACTTACCTTGCCATCAAATTTGGAATACTCGTTAAAGGGATTATTCAGCTGCAGGGGGCACTGCTCCAGGCGTACAGATAATATCGACTGCTTCCCAGAATTTGGAGGTTTCTCTTTGAGGGACTTTTTTTCAAACAGTGACTTTAACTCCTGGGCTGTGATACAAGAGGAAGATAAAAACATCTTTGTGATTACAACAGAGAGAGACGGCCTGGGTCCACCTTCCCTAAAGTCTTCCTTGGAACCTTAAGGACATGTTCAGGTCTGATATGTGCAACAGGCCTAACATATACTGTTACGTCTGTGCGCTGAACGAGCAGAGCACTGAGATATACATGTAGGTCATGTTTGTCAATTTAGAAAGAGGAGGGTTTAAGGAAAGGGGCAGAGGTCAAATAAATCAACAAAAGGGCTATTCTATAAGAAGAGCATTTCACAGCTGCGAGATCTGAGCTTTGGCCTAGCTTTGCCACTAACAGATGTGTGATTCTGGACTATTCACTAAACCTCTCTGGACTTGTCAAACCAGATAATCCTGAAACACTCCTCCCTCTAATTTTGAAGTTCTGGTTTTTCAAGGTCAGGGTTCACAACTTAACCTTCTCACGGTTCTCAATGTGTACCTAGCACATAATCTGGATGACAAAAATGAAGAAGTGGAAAAGGAAAAGGAGGAAGAGTATTTATAATAACAGTACTTAAAATACACTGAGGAAGCCAATGTGTCTCATCTAAACCTTGTAACAAACTTATGAGGTAGACACTAGCATTATCTCAATTGTGTCAGTGTGGTAACTGAAGCATAGAATAGTTTGATTAGCCCCTGGTCACATAGCCTGTAAGGAGCAGGGCTAAGATTTGCACCCCACCAAGCCTCTTAGCCATTAGGCACTAATGAACACAGTAGACCTTCAATAAGTTTCATTGCATGAATCAATGAATAAAATAATGATTGAAGGAATTCAGATTAAGTTATTAAATCAAAATCTAAAGCACTTACTCATAAGTGAACCAAGACAAGTTAGTTCCATACCCTCTCAAAGATCATTTAATTCTCAGTATTAATCTGAATGTCATTTAAGGTGATAGCTGGTTGGTAAGTACATGGGGGTTTATTGTACTTTTTATTTAGATGATGTTAGAAAATTTCCATACTTAAAGTTTCAAATGAATCAATCTTAAAATGTGCACTAACTAAGTTCAATCCATTCCATTCTTGAGCACAACCAACCTGAACTGAGATCAAATGTAATTCTGAAATAGTCACTTAGAATTTTTTTAAAAGGTAACAAGTTATTTTCAACAAATTAGTGGGACAACTTTATCAGATGAGTCCCTATAGATTTAAATGGCAAACAAGGAGAAAAGGACCTGTTGCTACGAATGTATAATTAACAGATATTAATCTCTTGATTACACGTACTTACAAATTCAGAATGTGGATTAGATAGCAAAGTCAAAGTGACGTATTTTGTGTGTGTGAATGAACAGTACGCTAGCTTCTTGGGCCCAGAAAATTATTATTTTTTATTTATTTTGTTAATAGTAGCATATATTTCTGAAAACCTCATGCATTTAGTGACCTGAATCAACAAGAAGGCTACTATGATTACGATATGCATGCATGCAATCTGATATGTCCAGAGAGTAAACCTCCAAATCTAGCCTCCCCGGTCAGCAGAACAATGGAAAGGGAAAGGGATAGGGAGAAGGCAGATGGACCTCTTAAAGGCCAGGGCAGAATGGATGAGGAATGTATGTAACTAAACACAGAACTGTACAAGGATTAACACCTGCATGATACAGTCCCAAGACTGAATCATCCAGATCAACTGTTTGTAACCGTGATTTCCAAACTAGGATCTCACTGAGCACCGTGCTGACTCAACACTCGGGCGTGGAAATTACTGCGCATGTGTTCAGTCTGTGGTAAGGAGTTAGACGGTGGTGGTTGTTTAGCCGCTAAGTTGTGTCCAACTCTTTTGTGACCCCATGGACTGTAACCCACTGTGTTCCTCTGTCCACTGGATTTTCCAGGCAAGGATACTGAAGTGGATTTCCATTTCGTTCTCCAGAAATGCCACCTTTTAAAAAAGAATCAGATTCCTTTCCCCATGATGTAGGAAGTAAAGGAGGCAGGGGCAAAGTGTTATAGGTTGAGGAGAGAAGTCCAAGTGTGAATTAGTCAGAGAATGGAAGAGTTAATACATTATCACTTCACACTTAACCCTACTGATAACAGTACAGTGACTTTGATAAGTCACAGCTCCTTTCTTCTGAAGCTATTGGTAACTTATCTCTTAGGATCATTGTGGGGACAAGATAAGAAGACACCTGACATTGTTTCTAGCACCTAGTAGGTTTCCACAGCATGCTTTTTCCAATACTTTGTCCACCTGATGCTAAGACATTGATGCCGGGAAAGACTGAGGGCAGAAGAAGAGGGCGACAGAGGATGAGATGGTTGGATGGCTTTACCAACTCAATGGATATGAGTTTGAGCAAACTACGCGGGACAGTAAAGGACAGGGAAGCCTGGCGTGATGAGGTTCATGGGGTTGCAGAGAGTCAGACATGACTTAGTGACTGAACAGGAAGAAGAAATAGGTGTTTGATAAAGGATCATTCCTTTCCAAAGTGCAGCAATAAGCTTGTTGATTGACTACAGGTAGAACAGCACTTCCAATATTTAAAATACCACTTTAGTAGCAATCTAAAATGTTCTTAAATATGCATTTTAATCTATTGCTATTAATGTATAATTAATAGATATTAATCTGTTGATTAATGTACTTATATATTCCAGAATCTGGATTAGTGATTGCTGGATTTCACTGCCAAAGGCCCAGGTTTGATCCCTGGTTGGGGTATGAAGATACCACAAGTGGTGCAGCACAGCCAATAAGATAAAATATGTAGGTAAACACCATTTTCAGTTCAGTTCAGTCGCTCAGTCATGTCCGACTCTTTGCGACCCCATGAACCACAGCACGCCAGGCCTCCCTGTCCATCGCCAACTCCCCGAGTCCACCCAAACCCATGTCCATCGAGTTGGTGATGCCATCCAACCATCTCATACTTTGTCATCCCCTTCTCCTCCTGCCCCCAATCTTTCCCAGCATCAGGGTCTTTTCAAATGAGATTAGCTCTTCGCATCAGGTGGCCAAAGTATTGGAATTTCAGCTTCAACATCAGTCCTTCCAATGAACACCCAGGACTGATGTCCCTTAAGATGGACTGGTTGGATCTCTCTGCAGTCCAAGGGACTCTCAAGAGTCTTCTCCAACACCACAGTTCAAAAGCATCAATTCTTTGGCGCTCAGCTTTCTTTATAGTCCAATTCTCACATCCATACGTGACCACTGGAAAAACCAGAGCCTTGACTAGACGGACCTTTGTTGGCAAAGTAATGTCTCTGCTTTTTAATATGCTGTCTAGGTTGGTCATAACTTTCCTTCCAAGGAGTAAGCGTCTTTTAATTTCATAGCTGCAATCACCATGTGCAGTGATTTTGGAGCCCAGAAAAATAAAGTCTGACACTGTTTCCCCTGTTTCCCCATCTATTTGCCATGAAGTGATGGGACCAGATGACATGATCTTAGTTTTCTGGATGTTGAGCTTTAAGCCAACTTTTTCATTCTGCTCTTTCACTTTCATCAAGAGGCTCTTTAGCTCCTCTTCACTTTCTGCCATAAGGCTGGTGTCATCTGCATATCTGAGGTTATTGATATTTCTCCCGACAATGTTGACTCCAGCTTGTGCTTCCTCCAGCCCAGTGTTTCTCATGAAGTACTCTACATAGACGTTAAATAAGCAGGGTGACAATATACTGCCTTGACATACTCCTTTTCCTATTTGGAACCAGTCTGTTGTTCCATGTTCAATATCATGGTTATTCAAGCCTATGCCCCAACCAGTAATCCTGAAGAAGCTGAAGTTGAACAGTTCTATGAAGACCTACAAGACCTTCTTGAGTAACACCCAAAAAAGATGTCCTTTTCATTACAGGGGACTGGAATGCAAAAGTAGGATGTCAAGAAATACCTGGAGTGATAGGCAAATTTGGCCTTGGAGTACAGAATGAAGCAGGGCAAAGGCTAATAGAGTTCTGCCAAGAGAATGCACTGGTCATAACAAACACCCTCTTCCAACAACACAGGAGAAGAATCTACACATGGACATCACCAGATGGTTGACACTGATATCAGATTGATTATATTCTTTGCAGCTCTACACAGTCAGCAAAAACAGATGGAGAAGCTCTATACAGTCAGCAAAAACAAGACTAGGAGCTGACTGTGGCTAGGATCATGAACTCCTTATTGCCAAATTCAGAATGAAATTGAAGAAACATCATTTTACAAAAGTAAAAACTAAATTGTGGTGATATAAATCAGAACAGTAATTGCCTTTGGGCAGTGGATCAACTAGAAAGAGGCACGAGGGAACTTTCTGGGTTATAGAAATGCCACATACTTGACTGGAATGCTAGTTACCCAGATGTGTATGTTGGCAAAAGTCATCAAACATTTAACACTTGTACATTTCAATGTATGTAAGCATACCTCAATAAAAAATATATAAATAGGGAAAACTTAAATAAATAAATACCCTTGTACGTGATAACTTCTAAATCATTATTCCTAAATACTCATTAAAATTACAAACTTGCACATTCAACTTTCTATTTCACTACTCTACCTGGTTGGCTGATGGCATCTCAAACTTTTCATGTCCTTATAACCAACCTCTTGATCTTTCCACTAACCTGCCCCTTCCACAAGCATCTTCTCAGTTAATGGCAATTCTGTTCTGCCAGGCAAAAAAACTTAAGTGCCATTCCACTTTTCTCTTTCACACTTTATCCATCAAGAGAAACTTCAGAAGATATCCAGAACCACCTATGGCTATGGAAGCTGGATTATTACCACCATCTTCAAACTAGTCTTGTTTCCACATTTTCCTTCCCCACTCAACCCAGAGCCAGCCAATGAGTTTTTTAAAATATGAGTTATAAACTTCAGAATAAGAAAATGGATAAATCTGATGCTATAAAAATAAAAACTTCCTAATTATATAGAGTCTCAAAGTAGAGAAGACATTGATCAACAACCCTATAGAAAAATGTACAATATATATAATATCCACAGAAGAAGAAACTCGAATAACTCTTAAACAAATGGAAAGACGTGCAACCACATTCACAATAAGAAATACACAAATGAAAACTACACACTGACACCACCACGCTTCTATCAGATTGAAAAGTGCTAAGGCTATGAGGAAAGGGACACCATTACTGGAGGGGATGCAAAAGCGTGGATTCTCAGTGAAGGGGGAATGTGGGGATGTCCAAGAGAACCACAGATTCACCTCTTGACCCAGCAATGTCACTTTCAGGATCTGATCCTAGGGATGCTAGCAACAAAAACAAAACTCATACGTGCGAGGCTTTTCACTGCAGTGCCATCTACAATAGCAGAAGCCCGAAAACTATCATATATCCCTCCACAAAGGCCTCCGTGGCTAAACTATGATACATCCACATCATGACACCTATCTCCATAGATTGCTCCAGAGTAATTCTCAGGGTATGTTGTTAACTGAAAAATGTGTTGCATAAAATAGGGTGTATTATGCTATCTTTAATTTTAAAAAAGGGGATACAAATGTGAATATGTTTATATATAGTTGTAAGTGGACAGGAAAGCCAACACCTTTTTAAAAATGACTAAAAGAATAGAAGATAAAGATTGAAGCTAGATTTCTCTTCTTTTATGTATTTAACTCTGGAACCACATAAATGTTTTCTGTAATTAATAAAGGAAAATGCAACCTCAAAAAATAAAGCAAAATGAAATACATGAACCTAAGTGTAGTATTTAGTTGGTAGTTTAACTACAAAGAGAGGAATTGTTTTAAGTAACTTTATCACAGAGCAACATGACTGTATTTCCTAGTGGAATGTATTAAAAAGATTTTTAAAAATTCTTAAAATGTGCTCACTAATCATAATGTTACTAATTACATTCGTATTTCAATTCTGGAACCAAGATTTTCAGCAAGAGAAAAGATACGTAAACATAAAATCAAAATAATTAAGTAGAAATTCCTAAATTTGGATTGGAACTATCAGCACTAACTCACAATGTATTCTCTCTTTAAAATTTTATTTTTTTCTGAGCTCTACTCCATGAAAAGACCTATTAAAAAAAAAAAATCAATCCAGCCGAGTACCCCTAGAGCTCACTGTGGTCTCTCAATGGCATTTACCACTAAAAAGAATCAAGACTCCCAGGAGAAATGACTGAATCCAAATGGGGAGAAGAAAATGGGCAAGATGAACCTGCAACATCTTGTAATACAAGAAAGCAAGGAAGCTATGAAAGATTACTGGAACAGTGTCAAAAGAAGTTAGAAGCAAATGTGAAGGGACTCACTATACAAAAGGACAATATTAGCATAAAAAAGAACAACTTCAATGAATAGAAAAATATAATTTATGCTTAAAGCCCATGAGTGGATAATGATACAAAAGGAAAAAACACTCATTGGTCACCTATACAGGATGCTAAGGAATAAACTCTTCATCCTGAAAACTACTAACAAAGGGAAAGAATCAAGCACTTATCCTACTTTCTTGTAGGAACTATACCTGAGGGTGGCCAAATAATAGATATGGAAAAGTTCTTTATATAAAACTTGTTAATAAATGAAGAAAGACTGATAAAGTCAGAAATCACTATTTCACAACTAAAGAAAGGTAAGCGCCGAAGAATTGATGCTTTTGAACTGTGGTGTTGGAGAAGACTCTTGAGAGTCCCTGGGACAGCAAGGAGATCCAACCAGTCCATCCTAAAGGAGATCAGTCCTGAATATTCACTGGAAGGACTGATGCTGAAGCTGAAACTCCAATACTTTGGCAACCTGATGCAAAGAACTGACTCATTTCAGAAGACCCGGATGCTGGGAAAGATTGAAGGCAGGAGGAGAAGGAAACAACAGAGGATAAGATGGTTGGATGGCATCACCGACTCGATGGACATGAGTTTGACCAAGCTCCAGGAGTTGGTGATAGACAGGGAAACTGGCGTGCTGCAGTCCATGGAGCTGCAAAGAGTTAGACACGACTGAGCAAATGAAGTGAACTGAATGAAAGAATCTGGACTTCCCAAGTGGCTCAGAGGTGAAGAATCTGCCTCCCAGTGTAGGAGACCTGGGCTCGATCTCTGGGTCGGGAAGATTTCCTGGAGAAGGAAATGGCAACACACTCCAGTATTCTTGCCTGAAGAATCCCACGGACAGAGGAGCTGGGCAGGCTACAGTGCATGGGGTCACAAAAAGTCGGACACTACTGAGCACGCATGCAATGATAATGAATCTAGTGATGCTCATCAATGGCCACTAAAATCAACGAATGAGAAGCTGATGGGAGTAATTTAATAATGAATGGACAACACCTGATTCTACCATCAATCTTATCACAAATAAAAAGAACCAGGAAGACATTCTATGTTTCCTAAAATGATGCAATAGAAAATACAGATCAGTATGAACATAGTATTCTTACCAAAAACCAAATTTCAATCTGAGTAATTTTCCAGATCCAACCACCGGTTTATAGGAAATAAAGAGGACAGAGGAACATATTATATGAGATTGTGGGGATAAGATTAGCAAAAGCCAAAATGCATAAAATTCTATGGGACAAAAGACTCAGTTTCTTTAACAAATAAACTACAGAATAAAAAGCTGGAAAAGAATCCAAATCTGTAGATTAAAAAGGAAATGAGACATGTTACCCAAAAGTAATGTGTGGACCTTAGATCTAGACCTGAACAAACGAAATGGGAGGGAAGGGGGGTTGAAACAAGGAAATATTTGATAACTGTAAAGAATTCCTGCTCACTTTTAGGAGAATAGTGGTAGTGCAGTTTAAGTACACATTAAAAAACACCTAAGTATTTAGGTATGCATTTATATGACAGCAAGGATTTGCTTAAAAATAATCTGGGAGGAAAGGGTAGGTGAACATACAAGTGACATGCTGCTGCTGCTGCTGCTAAGTCACTTCAGTCGTGTCCGACTCTGTGCGACCCCATAGACGGCAGCCCACCAGGCTCCCCCGTCCCTGGGATTCTCCAGGCAAGAACACTGGAGTGGGTTGCCATTTCCTTCTCCAATGTATGAAAGTGAAAAGTGAAAGTGAAGTCGCTCAGTCGTGTCCGACCCTCAGCGACCCCATGGACTGCAGCCCTCCAGGCTCCTCCATCCATGGGATTTTCCAGGCAAGATTACTGGAGTGGGGTGCCATGCCTTCTCCGACAAGTGACATGAGACAAGACACATACTACTAAAACTGCTGAAGCTGGGCGATGGGCAAGGCGGGATCATGACACCATTCTCCCTACTTTTGCATATGTTTGAAAAAGTTCTTCTTTGTTTCTGTGTCTGAAATTTCTTCTAATAGTTGTCTTAAAGGAAATTTAAGCTAGGAAAAAGAAACTAAGTCACACATCATATCAGTACTCTGATCACATCACCTCACCAGGTCCTTACTGGACCATCTGTGATCAGGCCTCCCATGGCTTACCTCTCCGACCCCACTTCCCCTTCTCACTGCGGCCTAGCCAACAGGTATCCTTCCTTGCTTTTCCACCAGTATGTCAGTCTCACTTCCACCCCAGGACCTTTGTACTTGCTGATCCCTCATCTTAGAACACTCATCTCCCATTACCTGTCTGGCTCACTCCCTCACTCCTTCAGATCTCTGCTCAACCATCACCTTCCTCATGTGGCCTTCCCTGATCACCCTATATAAAACAGCAAAATCCCCTGCCTAGCACCATTTATCCCCATGAGCTAGGTAATATTTTTCTCTGTGCCACTTATCCCATTCTGACATCCGACATACTGTCTGTTAACTCTTTCTCCCCCACAAGCTCCACTGGAGGAGAGATTTTGCCTCCTGTTTACTGCTGTACCTTTTAGGCCTATAACAGTGTATAAGTGCCTTTGTGTACAGCCAGTTCAGTTCAGTCACTCAGTCATGTCTGATTCTTTGCGATCTCACGGACTGCAGCACGCCAGGCCTCCCAGTCCATCTCCAACTCCCAGAGTTTATTCAAATTCACGTCCATTGAGTTGGTGATGCCATTCAACCATCTCATTGTCGTCCCCTTCTCCTCCTGCCTTCAATTCTTCCCAGAATCAGTTCAGTTCAGTTGCTCAGTCATGTCCGACTCTTTGCGACCCCATGAACTGCAGCACGCCAAGCTTCCCTGTCCATCACCAACTCCCAGAGTTTACCCAAACTCATGTCCATTGAGTCAATTATGCCATCTAACCATCTCATCCTCTGCGGTCCCCTTCTCCTCCTGCCTTCAATCTTTCCCAGCATCAGGGTCTTTTCACATCAGTTAGCTCTTCACATCAGGTGGCCAAAATACTGGAGTTTCAGCTTTAACATCAGTCCTTCCAATGAACACCCAGGACTGCTTTCCTTTAGGATGGACTGGTTGGATCTCCTTGCAGTCCAACGGACTCTCAAGAGTCTTCTCCAACATCACAGTTCAAAAGCATCAATCCTTTGGCACTCAGCTTTCTTTATAGTCCAACTCTCACATCCATACATGACTACTGGAAAAGCCTTTACTAGACGGACCTTTGTTGACAAAGTAATGTCTCTGCTTATTAATATGCTCTTTAGAAAGTGAAGTAGCTCAGTCATGTCCGACTCTTTGAGACCCCATGGACTGTAGCCTACCAGGCTCTTCCCTCCATGGGATTCTCCAGGCAAGAGTATTGGAGTGGGTGTCATAACTTTCCTTCCAAGGAGTAAGCATCTTTTAATTTCATGGCTGCAATCACCATCTACAGTGATTTTGGAGCCCAAAAATATAAAGTCAGCCACTGTTTGCACTGTTTCCCCATCTATTTGCCATGAAGTGATGGGACCAGATGCCATGATCTTAGTTTTCTGAATGTTGAGCTTTAAGCCAACTTTTTCCCTCTGCTCTTTCACTTTCATCAAGAGTCTTTTTAGTTCTTCTTCACTTTCTGCCATAAGGGTGGTATCATCTTTATATCTGAGGTTACTGATATTTCTCCCGACAATGTTGATTCCTTCCAGCTTGTGCTTCCTCCAGCCCAGTGTCTCTCATGATGTACTCTACATATAAGCTAAATAAGCAGGGTGACAATATACAGCTTTGATGTACTCCTTTTCCTATTTGAAACCAGTCTGTTGTTCCATGTCCACTTCCGACTGTACCTGCATACAGGTCCACTATGCTTCCTGACCTGCATACAGATTTCTCAGGAGGCAGGTCAGGTGGTCTGATATTCCCATCTCTTTAAGAATTTTCCACAGTTTGTGGTGATCCACACAGTCAAAGGCTTTGGCATATCAATAAAGCAGAAATAGATGTTTTTGTGGAACTCTCTTGCTTTTTTTATGATCCAGCAGGTGTTGGCAATTTGATCTCTGGTTCCTCTGGTTTTTCTAAATCCAGCTTGAACATCTGGATGTTCACAATTCACGTACTGTTGAAGCCTGGCTTGGAGAATTCTGAGGATTACTTTGCTAGTGGGTGAGATGAGTGCTATTGTGTAGTAGTTTGAGCATTCTTTGGCATTGTCTTTCTTTGGGATTGGAATGAAAACTGACTTTTTCCAGTCCTGTGGCCACTGCTGAGTTTTCCAAATTTGCTGGCATACTGAGTGCAGCACTTTCACAGCATCATCTTTTAGGATCTGAAATAGCTCAAGTGGAATTCCATCACCTGTACTAGCTTTGTTTGTAGTGACGCTTCCTAAGGCCCACTAGACTTCACATTCCAGGATGTCTGGCTCTAGGTGAGTGATCATGCCATTGTGATTATCTGGATCATGAAGATCTTTTTTGTATAGTTCTTTTGAGTATTCTTGCCACTTTTTCTTAATATCTTCTGCTTCTGTGAGGTCCATACCATTTCTGTCCTTTATCGAGCTCATCTTTGCATGAAATGTTCCCTTGGTATCTCTAATTTTCTTGAAGCAATCTCTAGTCTTTCCCATTCTGTTGTTTTTCTCTATTTCTTTTTGCGTACTGTAGGAGCTAAATAAATACTTCTTGAATGAATAACTCTGGATCAGACAAGCAGATAAAGTAGTTGTGGGGAGAGGGAGCAGAACAGGAGGAGGAAGGAGAGATCAGATGAGTACAAAAAAGCGTAAGACTGGGAAAGGTCCCAGAGCCCTTCCTCCTGGTTCTAAGCCATTCATAAGGCACAGCTGTACTTCCTGAATTACTCGAGTTCACGTTGCTCTTCAACTTTAACTTCACTTGCTTTTCGTTATTGGCCACTGGAAGTTGTTTTTTTAAAATATAGAATTGGTGGCAACTTTCCTGAACCCTACCTGCAGCTGACAGAGAGAGAAGAACAGTTGCAAGGGAACATCAAAGACTCTTCAACACCCAAAGCAGCTCCTTTCTGCCTGCAGTATGGGAGAGAAGGGGACAGAGCAGACAGACTACAGTCTCTGCAGTCAGAATGCCCAGGGCGAGAATTCTGACTTGGCCATTTACCCTTTGTAAGTAACTTGGGAAAGTTATTCAGCACCTCTGTACTTCTCATCAGTAATATAGAAATATTAACAACTAATCTGTTCTAGGTGCATGAAGTCAACTTAGTGGGTGGCATATAATCCAGTGGTGCTCAGAGCTGGTTACCCATTAGATTCACCCAGTGAGCTTCTGAAAAATACAGTTTTGTGGACCCCAACCTCTATCTACTAAGTCAGGAATTCCACAGACAGGGCCTAGAAATGCATACAGATGTCATTATAACACTTTTGGATGCATTTCTGACTTTTATATAGCCACTGCATCCGGAAACTGTTGCTATATAACAAAAATTATATATAAAAAAAACCCAGGAATATTCATAAGTAACTGATATAAAGTACATTATTATTTTAAGCTATTATTTAACCTTACATGTAACCTTACATGTAGCCTTGAATTCCACTAGACTTCAAACTTTTTGAGCACGGGAATCACATATTCCCCGAAGCACCGAGCAGTGAATTACTATGTACACAGAAGCTGTGGAAGAAATACCTGTTAAATGACTCAATGAGTATTAACTAATTTTGTAAGTAATATAAAACACCATTTTAAAACAATAAAATTAAAAATACTAGTCCTTGATTTGACGTTATTCCTGACAACACTGTCTTCCAGTGACACTGGCTTCAGATTTATCCATGCAGTTTTAGCTACGGAAACACTAAAAGGATCTTACTATAAGGTATTATGTTTATCACATGGTCTTGTGGCACACGCGTCAATATGTTCATGAAGAACTTCGAGGTATGAACCAGATGGCTTCTAGGATCCTTTCCAACTCCTCTATGGAAAGGCTGCATTTAGACAGTGTCTTAAAGAATGGACTGGACGCAGATAGAATTATGGGAAAAGAACACTGCAGGGGAGATCATCACACTCACAATGATGATTCTTCTACTGGGGAATGAAGTAAAACAAGGAAAAGCAGATGAAAGGATTTTTAACAAAATATAATTAGCATAAAAAGAGTGAGTAAATGAATGATAACCTAGCCAAAATTCCCAATTAAAATCAAAATGATTTCGTCATGGCATTTCTTGCCAAAAGAGAGTATGCATTTGAGAGATGTGTGAAAACAGAATGGCTGCTCTGTTTGCCAGGGAGATGTTTAGTGGACTGAGGACTCCACTTTTCTAACCATTTCAGGATACCTGGGTATAAGTCTGTGGTAACAATAGAACCCAGCTTAACAAAGGCATTCCTTTGAATTTTGACGAGGAATAACCACCAGGCAGGCTACTGGTCTGGCCAGAATCAAGGTCAACATTTCAAAGCATGGGCAGGCACTTTAAAGAGCCTTTCCAGAATTAAGATCTCAGGGTCAATTATTGAAATCTCTGAGACAGAAATAAGAAGGAAAGAAACTGAGGGAGAGAGAAATGGACAGTGTGGTTAAAATGAAAGCAAACAGGGGACTATTTATTTATGCCTCCAGCACATTCTGTGAAATACTGAACAAAAGCTAGAGAGGATTTGACTTTAAGGAGTCGGTGATGAAAGTATTACAGTTTATTAGATGTATCTCTAATTATTAGATTATTAAATGCATCAAAATATAGGTTGAAGAAGTTATTTCTCACATTATGAAAGGTGTTAATGCTGTTATATTTGAGATGCTCTACTCCTCTATTTATTAATTTATTTTTTAATGATTGTTATAAGATATGGAAGTAAAGATGGCAAAGCAAAGGGTAGCTGGAGAGCTGGGCTTACTAAACTGGCTCTGAACTCATTAAGAAGTAATAAATAGGAAACACACTTAAGATATACAAAAATTTTGAAGAAAGTAGAAAAGATAAATGATAGAAAGGTTTCCCAGGTTGTGCTAAATACAACAGGGAGAAGTATTAACTAGATCAACAGAAAAGGCCAGTCTGGAGAGATTTTTATAATATCAAGGGCAAAACTAAAAAGACATTCAAGGAGAATTACAGGTAGTCACAGAAGTGAGATATAAGGAGAAAGAAGTGGATGAGATTTCTGGTTCTACACAGTCATCATTTACAAGCAATCATTAAGAAAATCATACCCAATGAACACTACTGGGTTTACAATCATAGTAGGAGACAGCAACAACCACTTTATATGATGTGGTTTAGCAGAAAGAGACTGGGCTTGAGATAGTGCTAGATACAAAACATGACTCTACTGCACTGCCACTTCCTAGCCTTGTAAATTCTGCAAGTTAAGTCCCTGTGACCTTCTGTTTCACTTGTTAACAACGGCAATGAAACCTACACCTTACAGAAGCATTCACTGGAAGTAATGCACATAAGGTACTTACCACAGCACTAGGTAGGTGCTGCTACTACTGTGATAATCATGAATATTATTTGCTTCATAAGTATTATGTAGCAAAGGAGTCAGTCAACAAAAATTGACTGGTCACATATTATACACCAGGGTAGTAGTGCGAGGTATGAAGAAAATTAAAAGATAGACTGTGGACACTTATTTGAAAGGAAAGAAAAAAGAGAACAGTCAAGGAAACATGATAAAACATTAGCAAATATTTTAATAGGATTCAATTTTATAATTTTTTAAAAAGTCTTCTCTTCTTCAAGTTTTGAAAATACATCAATGGTCAGCTTTTTATATACATACCACAGGAACACATTCTGAAAATGCTGATACCAGCAACATAATGGTTTATAAGCTAAAGGAAAAGAATTAGCGTATAAGCAAAAAAGGTTGTTACTGGGGTCACTAATCCAAGGGAAAGTCTAGGTTAGAACTGCTGGGAGGAACCTATAATCTCGAGGCCCATCCATACCACAGGTACACCTTGGCTCTAAGAACAAGGTACCAGCACAACAGATTCTACAAAATGTGCCCTGCACTCATGAATTCCTGTCCCCCAGAACAAAGAGCTGCCAAAAAGACAAGACCTAAAGAACACACAGAGGGCCAAGGCACCCAAGTGAAAGAGTTCAAGGCTCAAAACACAAGAGGCAGCAGCCTATAGTATTTAAAAGGATGAATTAAAAATAAAAACTCTTACATAATAATATAAACTAAAGATATAAATCTCAAATTAACAATTAAAATTATTTTGATTTACCTGATTGCTTAGAATTTCTTTCTTTCCACTGAATATTTTTGCATTTGATCTGGTTTTGTCTCTCTTTTCGGAGTCGTTCTAATCTTTGAGCTTGAAAAGAAATATTATAACTATAAGTTTGTCAATGAAAGTTTACTATAAACAAAGACATAATTAACTACCTTTATATGAATAAAGATGTTTTATATTGCATATGTAGGGAAAAAGTCATAAAATTTTAAAGGTGGCACCCCTGAAAAGCAAATACCAACAAAAACATGAAAATATTCTTGATTTATAATTGAAATTAGAGGATATAAAACATTAATAGAGATCATAAAGATAGTATTAACATGGAAGAGAATAATAAAATGTGAAAACTTCTGTGATTAATATGACATTTCATTATATAAATCATTAATAACGGTCTTAAAGGAATTTTAATGCACAAATGAACTGAAGTGAATATTACATTACAGGAATAAAATTACTGTTATGAATTACTCTACCCGTTTCAAAAATTAAAGATAAATGAACTCAGACTAGACTATTAAAGTTTTAAATATAAAATCCTTTATCTAAAAATCATGAAAATTATAAAATGTCAAAGCTATATAAATTAGCATAGCTTTTCTTCAGTGGGCTGAAACAGTTTATAGGTAGTAAAATAAATGATTTGTATCTTTGTAACATTAGTCAAATCTTAAAAAGAATAATTTTTCTTATATAAAATTTTAAGATATGCTGAAAGGATTAAAAAGTAAATTTCTTGGTCACTTGAATACCCCACAATCTTAATTAATTATTAGCATCTAAGTGCTAGCTTAAGAAATTCCAACAACAAAAACAAAAGCATCACCTAAAATTATGCATTTGTGATTATACTACGATTGGCTGCTCAACCTTCAAAAGTCAGTTAACTGGACCTTTTGAAGAAATACCATCCAGCATACAATACTGTCTAGCACGTGGAGACTACAATGGAAAGGAAAGTCACAGCTTATGCCACCTCTTCAAATCAGGTTCCTCTTGCTAATCTTCAACTTCCTATCCTGGCCCAATGCTAATAAAAATAAATAAAGTTTTCTTTCAATCACTTTCAAGGTAGGAAATCTTACATTCCTGCTTTAGCATTGTGGCAGTGAAACACTGAAACCGATCTTGCTAAAATTAAACTATGCTGGCAAAAACATTCTGACAGTGTCACTCGATCGAACCCAACTCCACAGCAGCAAAATACATTCAGCTGCAATTAACAAATTTGAAGGGTACAGCCAAAGTATTATAATCATAAAGCTCTCAATTTAGCAGCATTCTACTAAATCCATTCAGCCTGTCATAAAAGATATCTCAATAACTTGCAAGGAAGTCAGTTTCAACTAGAGAACCATGAATCAATGGTTCGAAATTATATTCAAACCTTCACTCCAATCCTATTTTGCTTAAAGTTCCTTTGGATACTGGGAAATGCTATTAATTATTTTCATCACAAGAGCAAATTATTCTTTGCATTGACAGATGTCACAGAACACTGAATTCTGAACCAAAACCTTAACATGCTTTGTAGTGTAAACTATATCCTGTTCTACCAGCAGTACTCCTTCACACCCATTTTAGATATGGACTATGAAAATAAACATGCAAATATTTTCAGGGTTCTACTATATATCCTACCTTACTTTCCCTGGGAGTTAGCAGGTTACTGCCACTGATTAGGAGATTATATTTTCTGATTATCTAAATAAAAAAATTACCTCATAGAATACCATCATATTAAAAAACTACATTATATAGTCTAAATAGTTGATCTACTTAAAGGACTTCATCATATTCGTTGAAATGCTCCCCAAAAACATAAGCTGGAAAAGGGGAATGAATTTTTAAAAGCTAATGACTAAATATACATATGCTAAAACTGAGCATTTTCAGGCCACAAATACCAAAGGATAGAGAGATCAACTAAATAATGTATCAAAAACAGGGCATCTTTTTGCATCTTACTTCCCAAGTAGGAATTCCAACTAAAAGCAGTCTTAACAGTCAGCTGTCTCTTTCCAACTAGCCACTCAGTACGATTCCTCCAAGGGCGAGAACGGTCTCAGGCAGCAGCACTCCTTGCCTGGCCAGCTCTCTTTATCACGTAACCTGAACCCTGCCTACTGGTAATGGTGTTGCTCTGGTAAAGATCCTCAAGACAGTCCACTTCCCTGTCTACATGGTGACTTTTTAGAACAGGATCTCGAACATTTCTCTCATAGTCAACTTTTTCACCTACTCCTCCTCTGTCTGCTTCCTTCTAACAGTGTCATTCCAGAGACTCACCATTCAGTCCCAAAGATGGAGAGATGCCTTAGACTATTAGTGTAATACACTCGCATTCCTATCAATACAGAGTAACTTTCCCCATTAAACCTATTCCAATATTATGAATTATTCTATAAGACTGTTTACTGATTTAAAGCTCAGAAGACAGGACTAAAAGGCAATGTTTACCTGTATTTGAGCGTCTTCTAATACCAAAGTCCCAACTTGAGGTAATATCGACCGACTGGGCGTACACATAGCCCTGAGTCTCACCATTGCTTCCCTGAATTTCTGACCCACTGTCTCCAGGCATTGAAGGAGGATGAATCTTCTCTAGGTCAACATCATGATCAATGAGAACCATCTCACACATTCCTGTGTCATCACTGGTCACATGTGACTGTCGAATATGAGCTAGAATGATAGTTGGATTGTCCAAGAAGGCCATCCTTTCTGTGGGCCAACTTCCTTAAAAGGCTATTTTCTCCTCTTCATATTGTTTCACGGGCTCAACTACCTAGAAACATGATGCACACAGCAACATTTAAGAATAAGGCAGAGAATGACTGAATCATTTTTCAAAAAAATTCAATGTGGTAAAAATGCTACCTTGAAAATCAACATTTATCCCTGTAGCTAGGAGCTTAAAAGGATTAAGTCTAAGCTGAAAGGAAATCCTTATAAGCACTAAGGGCTGCTGCTCTAGTCAATGAGATCTCCATGGTATCCGAGAAGATGGCTTGCTCTTTTACAAAACAAATAACAGAAACTCCTTAGTCAGCCCACTCAAAGCACATAACTACTGTTAAAACAATAAATTTCCCTTTCTTTATCCCTTCATTCCCATGTAGTCTTCTCATTACTTTGTAAGGTCATGGGGGAACAAACTGTATTTTCCTCAAATGATGTGCTAAAGTATGAAACTGTATTTCTTCAGTTTATATTCCCCTCTCCTGTCATAGTTGTGAAATGTCTAAAAGAGCACAGACATGCTTTCTGAGTTACCAGGAATTTAAAGAAAATGTACCATCAAACTAATTTTGTTCAATACATACATTTTCCTTCCTTCTGATTCAAGATAGTATTGTGCTTTTAAAATAAAACTTATTAATCAAACTTGTCTGCTACCAGATTAATTTCTTATTTTAGAAACCTAATTATAAGAACCGCTTCCTGAATCCTGTTAAAACTGTAATGATGTTTATTCTGGGAACAAAACGGTACCTCCTCAGTTAAATGGGAATACTCAACAAGGAAGATATTACAGAACAGTAGTCAGGAACCTAAGGGCTTACAGGCAGAACGGGGTTCAGATCCTGGCCCTATCACTTGTTAGCCACGTAAGCTTGGTCAAAGTAACTTTAACCTCACTGAGCCTGTTTTCTTTCATTTATAAAATGGAGATGATGTGGGGATAAAAGGATATACAGAAGATTATGTGGGTAAAATGCTTAAAATAATAACTGGTACATAATTAAAAAGTAGCTGTTCTTAATAATGATGATGGTAAAAATATCATTACCAATTTCAATGTTCAATTCTTGTTGAACATGAGCTAAAATATGTCAACAATTTATCCTTTTCTCGTTAAGTACACAGCAGGTAAAAATAAGTGTGTTTCCTTTGTAACAGGACTCTGCAGGTCATCTGAGTCACCTTTTTGCTCCTCTAAACCAGTTAGGAAGTGTAAGGAATGTGAAAGCCAGACTGAATACGTTCTCAGGAACAGTCCCAGCAGACATATATTCTTAGAAGGACCTAGAACACCATGGTTTTGTCATTTGTTTCTTCTGGAAATGGAACATGGGAAATATAGTTAATAAATTACTTCAGCTAACTGAAATTTTAACATTTTCTATCTGGCAACATATCATTCTATTAACATCACTTGGTGGATCTTAAAGACACTGAGAGGCAGTTTAACTAAGGAGTATCTCTAATCAAGTGAATTATATTCATCTTCATTTTTTCCCTTAAATATGCACTAAGTACTTATTTTACACAGAAGCTAATGGGAAATGCAAAGATAAGGTAAGGCTGAGTCAAAAAGTTTATACCCTAATATAGACCTAGTAAATCTCCTAATATCATGGGATTCTTCTAAGTGTCAAATTTTTGAGACACTTAGTCTCAGAAACATTAATGTCAGCCCACGACTTTAAGTGTAATAATCAGAAAAAATTACAGAAATAAAGGAGAGCATTTAAGTTTCACTTGTAAAAATAAGAACTTCTTATATAACAACATTGCCATTTCCTTCTCCAGGGGATCTTCCCAACCCAGGGATTGAACCCGGGTCTCCCGCATTGTAGACAAGACGCTTTACCGTCTGAGCCACCAGGGAAGTCCAATATAACAACAAAGAGATGTATATAACCACGGAATCAGTTATGACAGTATTTGTTTTGTAACAGAACCACAGAATCACAGCTTAAGAACACTTCATCTTTGTAGCAATCATGATAAGCATCTTCCCCATAAAGTAAGGCAACAAGGCACCAGCACGGGGGCAGGTGTCTTTAACTTCATATTGACTAGTTCGCCCCTGTAAAAACAAAGGGCTTCAGTGAGAAGCCACACAGTTAATGGGTATTCTGACACCAAAAAGGGCTTCCCAGGTGGCCCAGTGGTAAAGAATCCTCCTGCCGACACACGAGTCACAGGAGAGGTAGGTTCGACCCCGGGTTGAGAAGATCCCCCAGAGTAGGAAATGGCAACCTATTCTAGTATTCTTGCCTAGAGCCTAGAGGCCCACAGGCCATGGTGTTGCAAAGAGTCAGACACGACTGAGCATGCGCGTGTACTGGCACCAAAAAGCCCAAGTGCAAAGCAGCAAAAGTACACTGGAGTATCTTCAACAGGACCTTTTTCAGGAAGATGAATCTGTTCCATCACCTCTTCTGGAGAAGAGTTATGGGCAAACACTTCTGAAGGCACATACCAACTCCCTAACTATCCCAACAGAACAGAGGCCCCCAAAACACCCTAACATGAGCAGATATACACTATGACTTCCTAAAATGAGGAATCTATATGTCAGTTCAGTTCAGTCGCTCAGTCATGTCCGACTCTTTGTGACCCCATGAATCACAGCACACCAGGCCTCCCTGTCCATCACCAACTACCGGAGCTCACTCAGACTCACGTCCATCGAGTCAGTGATGCCATCCAGCCATCTCATTCTCTGTCGTCCCCTTCTCCTCCTGCCCCCAATCCCCCCAGCATCAGAGTCTTTTCCAGTAAGTCAACTCTTCTCATGAAGTGGCCAAAGTACTGGAGTTTCAGCTTTAGCATCATTCCTTCCAAAGAAATCCCAAGGCTGATCTCCTTCAGAATGAATTGGTTGAATCTCCTTGCAGTCCAAGGGACTCTCAAGAGTCTTCTCCAACACCACAGTTCAAAAGCATCAATTCTTCGGCGCTCACCTTTCTTCACAGTCCAACTCTCACATCCATACATGACCACAGGAAACATGACTTCCAGCAATGAGGAATCTATATGTATTGTTCAACAAATATTTATTCAGTGCCAGTTCTGACAGGGAACTCTGACAGGATTATCCCAAAAAGCATGCTTTCCACCACCTATGACATGTACTTGAGGATTTAGACTGAAAGTTCCACAAGGTCAGGGACCATAATACCATATCCTTTCTGGCAACAAAGCAGTTTACACACAGCAGGAATTCAATAAATGTTGCTGTCTGACTTTCAAAGACTACATAATTTTGTTTCAGAGATAAATTATATATGAGCATGTCATGTGTATGATTATAAAGAAAGAACTGCTTTAAAAAAAACCCCAAAACACCCTAACATGAGCAGATATACACTATGACTTCCTAAAATGAGGAATCTATATGTCAGTTCAGTTCAGTCGCTCAGTCATGTCCGACTCTTTGTGACCCCATGAATCACAGCACACCAGGCCTCCCTGTCCATCACCAACTACCGGAGCTCACTCAGACTCACGTCCATCGAGTCAGTGATGCCATCCAGCCATCTCATTCTCTGTCGTCCCCTTCTCCTCCTGCCCCCAATCCCCCCAGCATCAGAGTCTTTTCCAGTAAGTCAACTCTTCTCATGAAGTGGCCAAAGTACTGGAGTTTCAGCTTTAGCATCATTCCTTCCAAAGAAATCCCAAGGCTGATCTCCTTCAGAATGAATTGGTTGAATCTCCTTGCAGTCCAAGGGACTCTCAAGAGTCTTCTCCAACACCACAGTTCAAAAGCATCAATTCTTCGGCGCTCACCTTTCTTCACAGTCCAACTCTCACATCCATACATGACCACAGGAAACATGACTTCCAACAATGAGGAATCTATATGTATTGTTCAACAAATATTTATTCAGTGCCAGTTCTGACAGGGAACTCTGACAGGATTATCCCAAAAAGCATGCTTTCCACCACCTATGACATGTACTTGAGGATTTAGACTGAAAGTTCCACAAGGTCAGGGGCCATAATACCATATCCTTTCTGGCAACAAAGCAGTTTACACACAGCAGGAATTCAATAAATGTTGCTGTCTGACTTTCAAAGACTACATAATTTTGTTTCAGAGATAAATTATATATGAGCATGTCATGTGTATGATTATAAAGAAAGAACTGCTTTAAAAAAAATTAATACAGGCATGAGAAGGTCTCTACAATGTACCTTCAAAACTGTCACCTTGGGACACTATCAGATTACTCCAAAAATACTTTCCAGAACCAAAAGAATATGTTTTAAATCATTTGAAGAGTGGCAAATTATCATTTGAAGGTCGATTTGAATTCTAAGACAAAGGTATTCCAGAAAAGCAAGTTCTTTTCTTGGATCGGTTGTGCAGAGATCAAAGATCTTTAAAACCAAATGTTGGGACTTCCTGGTGGTACAATGGACAGGAATCGCCTGCCAACACGGGGGACACAGGTTCAATCCCTGGTCTGGGAAGATGCCACACATTGTGGGACAACTAAGCCTGTGTACTAGAGCCCACAAGTGATGACTACTGAAGCTTTAGGGCCCATGAGCACAATTACCCTAGAACCCCTCTGGGGCAACTGCTAAACCCATGAGCCGCAACACTGCTACTGAAGCCCGTGCGCCGAGAGCCCACGCTCCGCAGCCAGAGAAGGCACTGCAACAAGAAGCTCGTACGCCGCAAGGAAGAGTGGCCCCTAGATTCGCTGCAACTGGAGAAAAGCAATGAAGATCCAGCACAGCCAAAAATAAAAACTAAATTATTAAAAAAAAAAAAACATTGGCAGGAGTTCAGAGAAATGGGCACTTGCATGTACTATCAGAAGGAATGAAAACTGAGGCTTTTTAAGGGGTAGGTTGGTAGTATATATCAAAGTGTAAAACAGGAGTACCCTTTGGACAACACCGCTTCTAGGATTTGCTCTAAGGAAGCCACTGCAAAAATATTTATCTCAGGACTGTAATACTGAAAATCTGAAAGTAACCTAAACATCCTTTAACAGTGTATATGATATAACACATACCTACAACTACACAGTAATTTAAAACACATGGTAGAGAATGGATGAAAAGGTGGTACACACATGCAATGGACAGTTACTCAGCCTTAAATACTCTAAGACATGTTAAAACACAGGGGAATTCTGAGGACGTTATTCTACATGAAATAACCTAGTCACCAAAGAACTAAGAATCAAATCCAAGAGCTTGGGATTTAAACCACCCTGTGGCCTCTTAAAACAAAGAGGAACAAAAACTACAACAGCTACAATAAACGTGACTTTTAAAAATCCTGTTGTTGAGTTCAGGGCCTGAGAGAAATTTCTCTCATGGGTCCTGATGAAAGATGTAAGACAGTGAATGTGTTATGCAGTAGACTAGACCCTTAGCCTTCCCTCCAGTAATGCAACCATGATTTGTACAGAGCACACGTAATGACCGTTTGAAACTAAAAAGCCTAACATTTTACACATGAAATGAACTCCAGAGATCATCTACTTGTTGACCTGAAACCACAGAGAAGGGTTCTACTTTAAATCCCCAGTTAGGTGTGAGTATCTTTTAGAAAATCCCCAGAAATTCAAGCAACTTCAGCTATAAAATCCACACATAAAACATTCTGTCTCTTTAAATAGCCCCACCAGAAGCAAAGGAGTCCCCCTTATACTTCTTCACTGACTAAGGACCTGAGATAGCAATGTGACTTAAAATGCTCACCTCCAGCCAATGGTTGAAGGGAAATTCCAGTTCCTGAACTTTCAAAACACTGCACATTCACTTCCCTCTGCCAGACAGACTTCACAACCCCCTCACCTGCAATCTGTGAAAACTTGTCTGAATGAGCAACAGCCTGAGGCCTCTCGAAGGTCTGCAAACTCCCAATCAAAAATTACTGCTGCCCCATCAATGTGTCATATAAATGTTGGCATGTTAATTGTGTATTTATAAGATTGTTAATGGTTAGTTAATTTACCTCCCACACTATTATTGTACTTGAAATGATTTAACGTCTGCTGAGGGAGTTGACAACATGTAACAGCAGATGCGAGATTTTTTTTACCTTTCCACACTGTACCCCGACTTCATGCTGTTAGCATTAGGCAAGCTGCACCTAATTCCTACACAAGAGTCCTTAGAAATGGTGTAGAGGCACTCACATATACTTTCCACAACCAGAAATGATCACAAGTTAGAAAAACAAAGGCTTTTTATTAGGTACAAAGTTTTCCATTTATAAAAACTGACAGATCCTGTTTTTTTACTAAGATTTCAAAATTCTTTCATCTCATTAAAGTTCAGAATTCATAAGTCTTGAAATTCGAAAATAAGTGAAATGACCATTAAAACAAATGCACTTTATTGATTTTAAATCTTTTTCCAACTCTCTCCAATTTAAATCTAAATTAAATCTTCACTTACTTTTTTTAAAGAACAAAATTGACCCTTTTCCCCCCTGAGGAGATTAAAATCTTCCCCCACGTGAATATGCCTAATTTAATTAAACAGTAAATAGTGAGACCTGACAACTGGAGAGTTTAATTTTTCCCTTCACATTTTTATATCTACACTTTGACTAAAAGTACTTACTAAATTACAACAACAGAAAAGAAATGCTTGTATCTTCTTCTGAATAATATGGTATTCATTCACTAAACATCACTGGGAACTAGGCACTGGGACTCATACAAAAAATTATCTGAACACCACCCTGCACCCTCCAGAGGCTTACAAGCTTCAGCAGATGAGCCATGCTGTGCACACACATAACAGTAACATAAGGCAATATGCTCACCAGCAAATGAGACACCTAGACAGTACGTTTTCCAAGAGACAAGAAAGTTACAGAAGGCTTCAAGAAGGACGAAGTTGGGATTTAAGGCTTTTATTAGGCAAAAACATAAGGAGAACAGTAATAGGTGACAATTACTGAGCTTCTTACTCTCACTTGTACTTTTCATGTAATCACATAGTTCAACCTTACTACCACCCCAAGAGATAAGTATTAATATTATCCTCATTTCATAGATTATAAAAAAAAAAAAAGGGCTTAAAGGCATTAACCAACTTGCCCAAGGTCACATGGTAGATTTTTGAGTCTTTTCAGCTCCTTCTGTCAATGAGCTCACCTGTCATTTGCTTTGACTAACGGAATATAGTCAAAGTAATGTGGGATTTCTGAATCTCGGTCTTAGGAGACTCTGCAGTTTCTGCTGCAGCCTTCTTTGGACCATGTGAATCACAAGAAGTTCAGGATAAAAGACCAAATGCAGAGAGGCTCAGCTGTCAGTCATCCCAGCTACTCTGATACCACCCCCACCGTGAGTGCCTAAGGTCATTTGGGAACAGTGAGACCCTCACCAACCTACTAGGACACCAGGTCTCCTCTCCTATCAAGTATCTCCTGTGGACGAAGGGACCCTGACCCTGGATTTTTCTTTCCTTGTACCACTAACATCCACCTGAAACGTCTCTGAACCTTACCATCTGCCAAGATCCAGGTAAAAGGAGCCTGGTGCAGTACCGTGCCTCTCAAACTTGTCCACGGACACACCTGAAGGGCAGAGGAGAGTAACCATAAATCAACGTAAGAGAGAACCTAGAGGGAGCCACCTAAAGCAACATGCTGTAAGAAATTTATTTTTAGAGTTCATTCATATTTTGCATTCTAGCCTATAATATACTGCACCTGTATGTCTTCAGAGAAAAAAATACTTTACCTTTGAATGTAATCGCTAAAACAGATAGTCCTGGAAGACGTGCCATGCTTACTTTATAGCTTCTAGGACCAACTGGCACATATTGAGATTTTCAACACCTCATTTTGAACACAGACTCTGGTGTCAGAAATATCTGACTGTCTGAAGATAAAATGGTCCTTTATCAACGGGTAATTCAAGATCTAAATTTTGCTCAAAATGTTTCCTATGACAAGTATGAAGAACAGCCATAATTAATAATAACACCAATCTATACATGAAGTTCTAAGCACAAATTAGACAAAAATTTCTATTATAATAAAGCTATTATAAAACAATCAGTATTTTCAAAGTGTTTTTGAAATCTGTTTATTAATTATTTGAAATTATTGTTATTAGCAATAGCTATAAAACTTCAGACAACCTACCCACCCACCACCTCCAAAACGCCAAAGCTGTCAACGTTTCTATCTGTTACAAGAAATCTGCTAGTTTGGTGCAATGTAGAATATCAGTAAAAAGGTAGAAATTATAAAAAATAATTGAAAGTAATTATGGAATTGAACAGTAAAATAACTAAAATGTATCAGAGACTTAACTATAGATTTGAACTTGCAGAACAGGAAGTGAATTTGCAGATAGATAGGAGAAGGCAATGGCACCCCACTCCAGTACTCCTGCCTGGAAAATCCCATGGATGGAGGAGCCTAGTAGGCTGCAGTCCATGGGGTCATGAAGAGTCGGACATGACTGAGCGATTTCACTTTCACTTTTCACTTTCATGCATTGGAGAAGGAAATGACAACCCACTCCAGTGTTCTTCCCTGCAGAATCCCAGGGACAGGGGAGCCTGGTGGGCTGCCATCTATGGAGTCACACAGAGTCGGACATGACTGAAGTGACTTAGCAGCAGCCCTAAATTATTTTTCCAATGAGTGTTGTCTCTCTGAGGTAAGAGATTAGACTGACACTTGTGATAATAAACAATTTTAGGTTTTAAGATTCCATATTTAAGAAAAAAAAAAGATTCCAGATAAAAATTATTTACAATTTTACCAAAAGAAATGAATAAAGCCAACGAAACTAGACTGCTTCTCAATATGAAATTACCAATATAAGAGCTGAAACCATAAGTAACATTCAACCACTACCAAATATTCATTCAGTGAGGTCATTCATCAAACAAATATTTATGAAGCACTTACTATATGCCAGCATCAGAAATATAACACTGAGCAAAAAAATTTGAAAAGACTTGACCACTGCTTTCATGGAGCTGAAACTGCATCTGGCAGTCAAAATTTTAAGATGGCTCCAGAAATTCTTCTCTTGATATCCAGGCCTTTGTGTTATTCCCTCCCCTTGAGTCTGGGTGGAACCTGACCTGCTTCCAGGCAACCAAGTACCACACAGGTGATGGAA
The DNA here is from genome assembly GCA_006410675.1 of Oreotragus oreotragus. NCBI lineage: Eukaryota > Metazoa > Chordata > Mammalia > Artiodactyla > Bovidae > Oreotragus > Oreotragus oreotragus. Next base: position 94,486 of record SJYX01021488.1, on the reverse strand, counting down.
GAGTCATTCCCTTGACTACTTTCTGTTAGCTAAGATTTCACACTAAGCAACTGAGGAGAGAGATTTGAATTGGGAGATTTCCCTGCCAGCACTGAAAAAGCAAACAGCCACGTTATGGAAATAGGCAAGGCAAGAATCTGAGAGCAGCCTCTAGGAGCTGAGAGTGGTCCCAGCGAAGGCTAACAAGGAAATGGAGACCTTACGCTGGAATTCACTAAGTTATTTCATCCCTTTGAGATCCTCAGCAGAAACCCCAGATGAGGGAACTCCCTGGTGGTCCACAGGTTAGGACTCCATGATTCTACTGCTAGGGACCCAGGTTCAATCCCTCATCAGGGAACTGAAATCTCACAACTGCCTGGTATGGCCAAAAAAAAAAAAAAAAGAGAAAAAGGAAAAATGAGGAAACCCAGCTGAAGCCATGACTCCTGACACACTGAGAGACAATAAATTTGTGTTGTTTTAAGCTGCTAAGTTTGTGGTAATTTGTTATGCAACAATAGAAATGAAAATATTAATATATAGGGCAGGAAAACATCCTACACCCCTTTACCTTCACATACAACATTTAAGGCTCTTTACAACCCAGTTTCATTCATCTGCCCTCTCTTCCTAGCATGCAACTCCCAGGACTATTCTGAACACAGTCCTGCCTTTGGTAATGATACTTCCTTTGTGTGAGATGTGCCTTATTCTTCCAATACAAGCTTATCTTCTAAGTCCAACTCAAATATTTCATCTTGTATGAACCCTTCTCCAATCTCCAGGGTCCAAACTGTTTTGAAAACACTTTATTTCTACCTTCAATACAGTTAGTTATGTGAATATCATGTTTAAGGAAGTCTCTGATTCAATTCTAGATTCAGAAATGCGGTTACTCTATTAAGGTATAAATCTCTCCCTCAATCACTTGTAGTTACTGAAGATAGAAATCCCTGGACTCTCACCAACTGTAATGCAGTGGTTCTAACGTGGTAGTTCTCAACGGGAAGGCAATTTTGCTCCTTAGAGCAAAGATCTAGGGACATTTCTGGTTGTCACACTGGGGGTAAGTGCTATTAGCATCTAGTAGGTAGATGCCAAGTATGCTGTTAAACATCACACAATGCCCAGGACAGTACCCTCAACAAAGTATTCAGTTCAGTTCAGTCGCTCAGTCGTGTCCGACTCTTTGCGACCCCATGAATCGCAGCACGCCAGGCCTCCCTGTCCATCTCCAACTCCTGGAGTTCACCCAGACTTGTGTCCATCGAGTCAATGATGCCATCTAGCCATCTCATCCTCTGTCGTCCCCTTCTCCTCCTGCCCCCAATCCCTCCCAGCATCAGAGTCTTTTCCAATGAGTCAACTCTTCGCATGAGGTGGCCAAGTACTGGAGTTTCAGCTTCAGCATCATTCCCTCCAAAGAAATCCCAGGGCTGATCTCCCAGGGCTGATCTCCTTCAGAATGGACTGGTTGGATCTCCTTGCATGGCCTAAATGCAATCCTTTCTATGAAATTCAGTAAAAGGCCAGTTGAGAAATCTTCCAAACACTAGGATTTCTCAGAAAATGTGAAAGATTTTTACAAATGCAAAAAAGTACTAATGGGTATCCTGTCAATGAACCCATCTAGATTATCCAGTTATATCAGGGCTTTTAAGCCCTTTGGGCTTCCCTGGTGGTTCAGATGGTAAAGAAACAGTATTATATATTATACCTCCCCAAATGTCAATATTAATAATGCTGAGGTTGAGAAGGTTTACAGTGACATGTTGTTTGAAGCTGCTAAATCTGTAGTAATCCCTAACCCCCTCAGAATGGTTTCAGTAATAAGAAGACTAATATGTATATATATACAACTTTGCTACTAAAATCTATGCTCAAACCTTTGAAGGTACAGAATGAAGTACAGCTCCTAGTTTCTGGTTTCTGAAATTTTATCCTACCCCAAGGACCAAAGCTCAAATTACTCCAAGAAGGATAAATTGCATTCCTCCAAACTTATAACTTGATCTGAAGACCGCCTATACTTCTTCACCTGCCCTCCTCCTACTCATTCTTCTAAATCCAGCTCAATGGTCAGTTCTCCAAGGAAAGCTTCCTAAAGTGTCCCACAGACCAGGTTAGCTCCTCCCACACGGTCCAACCGCACTACACTTCATCACTACTTCTACCAAATAATTAACCCAGCACACTGCCTATTAGTTGTAGGTGCTGTTTGTTGAACAAATATTTACTGAAGGCCTCCCGAGTGTCAGGCACGTTCTAGATGCAGAGTACAGCAGAAACCAAAGCAGACAAAGTCCTGCCCTCATGGAGTTCACATTCTAATGAAGGCGACAAACAAAACAGAGAATTAAATTACACAATTAAGTGAGAAACGCTACAGAGAAAAGATGCCCAGGGAGCCAGGGCACGCCAGGTGGATGGAGCCACGGTTGCAACCGTAAATAAAGTAGCCAAGGAATGCTTCACAGAGAAGGTGACATTTGAGTTAACCTCTGAAGGAGATTACCTTCTAAGCCACCAGTGGACTTCCCTGGTGGCTTAGATGGTAAAGCGTCTGTCTACAACGCAGGAGACCTGGGTTTGATCCCTGGGTCGGGAAGATCCCCTGGAGAAGGAAATGGCAATCTACTCCAGTACTATTGCTTGGAAAATTCCATGGACAAAGGAGCCTGGTAGGCTACAGTCCATGGGTCGCAAAGAGTCAGACACGACTGAGCGACTTCACTTCACTTCACTGAAGGAGATAAGANGATCCCTGGGTCGGGAAGATCCCCTGGAGAAGGAAATGGCAATCTACTCCAGTACTATTGCTTGGAAAATTCCATGGACAAAGGAGCCTGGTAGGCTACAGTCCATGGGTCGCAAAGAGTCAGACACGACTGAGCGACTTCACTTCACTTCACTGAAGGAGATAAGAGAACAAGCCATGTGGATTTCTGAGGGAAGCGTGCTGCCACGCAGGGTGAGTATGTCTGGCATTGTTTAAGAAGTATCAACTAGTCCAGCAAGGGAGCAAGCAGGAGAAGATAAAGTCTGAAGAGTTGGGCAAACTAAGTAGAGCCTTGCAGGCAATTCTATGAACCCTGCTCTTAATCCAAGTAAAATGGAGAATCACCAGAGGACTGTGAGCAGTGGTATGATCTAGCTCACAGTCTAAAAGCATCTCTCTGGCTGCTATGTTAAGGGATAATGAACGAATGAATGAACAAGTGAACCAATCACATTTCTTAAAAAAATAATAATCTGTTGGGGCTTCCCTTGTGGCCCAGTGGTTAGGAATCCACCTTGCAATGCGAGGGACACTGCTCGATTCCCCACCCAAGGAGATCCCACGTGCCATGGAGCAACTACGCTCATGTGCCACAGCTACTGCTGCAACTCCTGAAGCCGCCGGGCCCAGAGCCTGTGCTCCGCGACGACAGAAGCCACCACCGTGAGAAGCCCTGCACACTGCAACGAAGAGTAGTCTCTGCTTACGGCTAGAGAAAGCCCGAGTGCAGCAGCAAAGACCCGCCGCGGACAACACGTTCAAAGAGAGTAATCACAACCTGTCCACACGTCGGTTTTCTCTTCTCAACTCTCAGCTCCTTAGGCACACGGACTGTCTTATTCATCACTGCGCTGCCAGTTTCTAGTAGAAAGTGGCTGGCACCCACTAAGGGCTCAGTGTGGAATAAACAAATCTTTCTTGTTCCCAAAGGGTTGCGCCATGATTAAAAAAAAAAAAAAGGCCTCTTATCCATGGTGCTGGTTCAGTAGATAGGCCTCCTGCTACAGTCTAGGATTTACTTTCCTTTTATTGTCTCCTCAATATTTGCAGTTTGCTTAACCAAGTAGAATCCAATCGTTATGCTTCCACTTACCTGGCTCTCAGGTTAACCACATCATCAATTGAGGGAAGCAACATAGTTTATTATAAGCATTACTCAGGAAACCTGAATTCCAATTCCCTAATTACCAGGGACCTAATTACATGGCCTTGGACAAGTTATTTCTTTAAAACTCTTTCAGCCAGTTTCACACATTAGCCTGTTTTTTGCATCTGTTCAGTGGGAAGGCTGAACTGTAAAAACGGCCTTTTCAGCTCTCAAGTTCTATTCCAGTTACAAACGAAGCAGAGGAGGAGGGCATGCCTGGGAGCTCACCTCAAGTTCAGGGAAAATGCTTGGCATGCTTTCGCTTTGTGCTGTTTTCCCTCACTGCCGGGCCATGGTTCAGACTCTAAGGATAGAGGTACAAGGAATTCCTTTTTCGATAAAGATTTTAATAGCATCAACGTTTTGGCAGCAAACCCTCTCAAAGGTAAACCAAACTGACTAATTTGAGTAAGCACTGTCTTTTTCTTAAAATGTTACTATGTATGGAAACTGGTTCCTAGAACCACAAGAGTTCATGTTAGTAAACACATCTGGAATTCCAAGTTACTGCCTGCCCAAGGACTAGTTACGGGCTGACTTTAAGTGAGTCAGGCATCTCTGCCTCTCTTCCCTCACCAGTGAAATGTCCATAGTCTATGTTCTATTTATCCATCTCATAGGGATACTTACAAGTACTTACTCTATTCAAATCCAAAATGCAAAATTATTGACTTTTCCTGTTTCAGCTACATTTGTCTGGAGGGAAAATAAGCTGTCAACTATTAAATTCATGTACTCAACTCCTAATAAACGAGGGACAGCATAAAATATACTAGCAGATAATTCCCAAACTATTTTTCTATTACTTTGAAGGGTGCTTTGTACTTTCATATGAATGGTAAACTTCAATAAATGGTAATTGTTTACCATTATCTCCTACCATTGGTAGGAGATCAAACAAGTCAATCCTAAAGGAAATCAACCCTGAACATTCATTGGAAGGACTGATGCTGAAGCTGAAGCTCCAGCAGTTCGGTCACCTGATGCAAAGAGCTGACTCATCAGAAAAGACCCTGATGCTGGGAAAGACTGAAGGCAGGAGGAGAAGNGGAGATCAAACAAGTCAATCCTAAAGGAAATCAACCCTGAACATTCATTGGAAGGACTGATGCTGAAGCTGAAGCTCCAGCAGTTCGGTCACCTGATGCAAAGAGCTGACTCATCAGAAAAGACCCTGATGCTGGGAAAGACTGAAGGCAGGAGGAGAAGGAAACGACAGAGGATGAGATGGTTGGATGGCATCACCGACTCAGTGGACATGAGTTTGGGCAAGTTCCGGGAGCTGGTGAAGGACAGGGAGGCCTGATATGCTGCAGTCCATGGGGTCACAAAAAGTCGGACACAACTGAGAGACTGAACAACAACAATTACTGCTATTAATAAAACTGTATTAATTTGGCGAGGTATTTTTTATATCCTTCTAGATTACTTTATAAACAAAAACAAAAACAACAAAACCCCACCATCCCCAGAAGGACCAAGCATGAGGACAGCGGCAGGCCTGGCTTCAATATTACACAGCTAAGGTGCGAGTGTTTCACAAAATACAGTTTAAGTAAAGTAATTCTCCGGACTCTAGAAGGCTGCTTATTTAACAAGCACATATATCACTGACAAAACTACTAGAGGTGGACTCCATTACTATTTGTTTTAAACATCAGTAAATTGCGGCACAGACTTGCCCAAGGTCCCATAACTAGTGAGAGGAGAGTCAAGATAAAACCTAGATCGCCTGGTTTCACAATAATTGCTCTGAATAGCTATTGTATGCTGCCCTGAATTTCCAGTTTGAGTCCATTTCATCACACTCTTAATCCTCTTCTCTTACTCATCTATATATGGGTCAAATTTACCTGTTCACTCAAGAAATTCAGCAAGAGTGAATATCTACTACATGCTGGGAAATTAGGAGCATAAAGTAGTAAGTTCAGTTCAGTTTAGTTGCTCAGTCGTGTCCAACTCTTTGCGATCCCATGAATCGCAGCACACCAGGCCTCCCTGTTCATCACCATCTCCCGGAGTTCACTCAGACTCATGTCCATCGAGTCCGTGAGGCCATCCAGCCATCTCATCCTCGGTCGTCCCCTTCTCCTCCTACCCCCAATCCCTCCCAGCATCAGAGTCTTTTCCAATGAGTCAACCCTTCGCATGAGGTGGCCAAAGTACTGGAGTTTCAGCTTTAGCATCATTCCTTCCAAAGAAATCCCAGGGTTGATCTCCTTCAGAATGGACTGGTTGGATCTCCTTGCAGTCCAAGGGACTCTCAAGAGTCTTCTCCAACACCACAGTTCAAAAGCATCGATTCTTCGGCGCTCAGCGTTCTTC
>SJYX01021488.1:62314-82049 GCA_006410675.1 Oreotragus oreotragus | reverse complement strand
GGGGTCGCAAAGAGTCGGACACGACTGAGCAACTGAACTGAACTGAACTGTCACTAATGCCTAATATAAGGCCTTTTACACATATGCTTGTAGAATGAAAGTGGTTGTCATAAAACTGGAAATTTTCCCATTTAACAAGACACAAGGGCTCATGGAATGCCTAGGGTTGCTTCCAGCCCAGCCGAGAGTAACAGAGCCTGAAGAAAGCAGAAGCAGAAACACAGCAGATCTTGTACACTGCTGGTGGGAATATAAAATGGTGCAGCCACCTTTGAAAACAATTTGCAGTTCCTCAGTTAAAACAGAGTTACCATGCTGCTGCTGCTGCTAAGTAGCTTCAGTCGTGTCCGACTCTGTGTGACCCTATAGACGGCAGCCCACAAGGCTCCCCCGTCCCTGAGGTTCTCCAGGCAAGAACACTGGAGTGGGGTGCCACTTCCTTCTCCAATGCATGAAAGTGAAAAGTGAAAGTGAAGTCGCTCAGTTGTGTCTGACTCCCAGCAACCCCATGGACTGCAGCCTATCCAATCCACTCCAAGGTAATATACCAACAGAAACAAAAACATATGCTCACACAAAAACTTGTACAGGAATGTTCACAGCAGTATTATTCATAATAGCCCCAAAGTGGAAACGACCCAAATCTCCATCAACTGATAAATGGACAGGCAAAATGTGGTACTTTCATACAATGGACTATTATTCAGCAATAAAAATAAATGAAGTACTGATATATACTACAATACGGATGAATGATGAAACTATGCTAAATAAAAGAAGCCAGACACAAAAGGCCATATATTGTGTGATTCCATTTCTGTTCCAAAGGTTCAGAATAGGCAAATCCATAGAGACACAAAGTAAATTAATGGTTGACAGTGGTTGGTGGAGGGAAACACGAGGAGTGAGTGCTAATGGGTATAGGGTTTCTTTAGGGGTGATAAACCATTGAAGTGTACACTTTTAAAAGAGTAAATTTTATGATACATGAGTTACATCTCAATACAGAAAGGCTAGAATCCATGCTGCTCTCCAGAGTTTCTTCTAGTTCAGATGATTCCATCACAAACACACCAACAAATCAGTAAACTGAACAGTACTGGCAACAATGACCATAAAAAATTAAAACAATTTGCAATGCAAGTTGATTACACCAAGGAGACATCAAATTTATCCCCCGAAAGTCGGAGATGCCAAGACTTTTCCCCTGGGGAAAGGAGGAGAACTCCCATATACATCTATGACCTTGTGCGGAGGCAGCCAAGCTACAGTTCTAATTGAGGGAGATTAAAGCCTAGAGTGCTTGTAACTTTGGTGAAGCAAACACACACCTGCACTGAGCAGCTTCTCCTACTGAAGCACCAGACGTTGCTTTAATCCACCCCAGAGCTGGGTCTGGAAGCCACAAGGGTAACAGGATGCCTTGGTCAGCAACCTAGTGAGCTACTGGTCCTTTGGGGGGGGGGGTCGGGGGGTCGGGGTAGGGACGGAATTCTCTTCATTTTGAAATGAACAAAGGGAAGGGGACACAACAAGGATGACGACATCGCATGACAGATGACACAAAGGCTTGGAAAGGTTGTGTGTGCTCCCAATTCTACCAAACAGTAGCTGAGAAAACTGGGCAAGTCACAATACCTCTGGACCTCAGTAAGACATTAGCTCATATCTCACAAAGCTACTGTCACAATGCAAGGCCCAACTGTAACACTCAAATACTAGCATTCTCTCCAGCTCACCAAAAAAGATAACTAATGGCTAGTACTGTATCCTGTGGGGTCATATTGGACAATAAGGCTCACAGACCTCTTCTCTATTTGATGCTTGCACGCTAAGTCACTTCAGTCATGTCGGGCTCTTTGCGACCCAGTGGACTGTAGCCCGCCAGGCTCCTTCTGTCCATGGGATTTCTCAGGCAAGAATACTGGAGTGGGTGCCACTTCCTTCTCCAGGGGATCGTCCTGACCCAGGGATGGAACCCACATCTCCTGCACTGGCAGGTGAGCTCTTCACCACTGAGCCACCAGGGAAGCCCAGTAACTTCCCAAATTCTTTAACATGACTGAGCTTGCTGCCTCTGCTGCCCCATCCTCCATTCATCACCTCTGTTCTTTCTTCTCCAGCCATACTCAGCTGTCAGCATTCTTCCAGCTTTTGAACAGTTTTTTCTCTCCTTTCACCTGCCTTAAATATCACTTTCTCCTTTACCCTTCCGATCTCAATTTCGACAGCACCTGCCTATCCCAGGAAGGTTTGACCTTATTGAGTCCAGAGTTGTACAACTCCCTACTCACCTTCCCTTCATTACTCTAACACAAGCTGTACTTCTCAAACTATGCTGGGCTTCCATTACTGGACTACAATTCCCACCGAGCACTGGGTCTGTGCCTGCAGTCCTCATTGCTCGATTTCCAGACTTATGACAAGTGCCTAACACATATTCGGCAAATGCTGACTGAATAAATGACAGACTGCAATTAAGCAAAAAGCTTAACTAACTAAATGGAAGATTTCACATATATTCTCTTCATATAAAAATCTTTCAATTTTTTTAATTTTGAAGAAAATTATAGATACAATCAAATGCAACTTTTTATAATCACTATGCGGGAAAAGGGCTTAAGCACACACGCATTTTCTACAACTTAAACAGCTAATACCAAACACAATCAAAAGGAGGAAAACTACCACCTCCTCAGTGGGAATGGTACTCGTAAGTTTTGTTTTAGGGCTTAAATCTCCTTAACTGGAAAGAGTGATAAAAGTATATGTAATGCAAATTACAAACATTACAGTCAAATCATGAACTGGAGTAAAATAAGTGGATATTTTTTAAACCAGCCCCCTTCTACCCTCTGCACAAAAAGAATGTCCACACACTTAACAGAAACACAGCTTACTCCAAATAGCTGACCAAGTGAAGGTTACTGTGAAATACTTCGAATTCCATAAGCACTCAGGACTGCATCGACTATGGGAAGAGAATGTTCCAAGCACAGACTAATGATCAGAAGGTACAAATGAAATAAACCTGCATGGTGACTACCTAAGGCAGTCTGAAGACTGAATATGATTGTTCTGAAGTCATCAAATGGGAGAAGGAAACAGCCACCCTCTCCATTATTCTTGCCTGGAGAATTCCATGGACAGAGGAGTCTAGCTGGCTACAGTCCCCAGGGTCGCAAAGAGTCACAAAGAGTCGAACACGACTGAGCGACTGACACTACTGCATCAACTAAGCTTCAGCTTCTGAAATACACTAAAAATGCTGACCATGTTGTAGATCTCAAGTGTAAATGACAGAGATTTGTCATTAACGAGAACTACTTTCCTTTGCCTAGTTTAGGATATGTAAATCTCTATCACATTTCACACTTTTAATATTTTCGACTTCTTACCAACAACTTCAGTTCTTCTCATGTTTGTTCCCTATGCTAATGGGAACACAAGTTCCACTAACTCGGAATTTTTATTATCATTTTGGGGATGTGACCACCCTTTTAATTCTGTTCATATTTTAACTAAGCAACTTTAATCCAGCAATCAAAGCTTCATTAGCTTGTAAACAAACTGTTTCTCAGGTAAACTGAATTGCCCCACATCAGGATCTTAAGCAAATAAATAAGTACAAAAAAGGCAGAGATTATAAATTAGGGTAGACAAATCTGTATCTAGCCCCATGCCGGTAAAGAGCATTCTATCAATATAGTGAAATGCTAATCTCCTAATTAACAACCTAATTAGGTAATTATAGCTTTGCAGAGGGATGCCGAAATGAAATATGACAACATGGTCACCTCTTTATATGGCACCTGTGGGCCTTTTCAGCTGTCACTGCAAAGAGTGCAATATCAATTTGAACAGATGACAAAGTGCTGTCATTTTTCATTCTGATAATATACAGAATGCTTTGGACAGAAGCAGTTTACAAAAAGAAACATCCTGCCTGGTATTTTCCCAATTTAAATATTCTAAAATACTTTGTTAAATTTTCTGCATGCTTTTGTATATTATATTTAGGAGAATTACCATGCATATTAAAAAAACAACTAGACATCATGCTTAACTGTACATGCTGAAATTATCGCAATTTCAATTATGAAGTATATAATCAGAAAAGAGTAAAAGGCACAATTCTTCATGACATTTTAATATTCATACATCTTGAATACTGTTATCAGAAAAATTAAAATTCAAACAAACTTTGATCTTTAATTTTTTTCTTACAAAATTTTTAAATGTGAAATAAAAATTCATACTTATAATTTTCCATACCAAAAACGCACTTCCCAAGACACAAACATTCAACTCACAAAAAAAGTTCTATATGCCAACAACCAGCCTTATGGAGACAGGCATGTACCCTCTAGGAAAGACAGAGCTGCCACACGGCTACTCGCTGTCCCACTGGCCACTGAAGAGGTGAGGGGAGCACTGGGTCACGGGTACTACCAACACAAATATGACTCTTCTTTCAGGATAGTTTAGGGGAGAAGAGGAGGCTAGCCTGGGAACTTCAATATCCTTTACGACAAAATACAGAAAACCAGGGACTTCCCTGGCAGTCCAGTGGTTAAGATTCTGTGCTTCCACTGCAAGGGGCAAGGATTCTATCCTAGTCAGGGAACTAAGATCTTGCATGAAGCAGTGCTGCTGCTGCTGCTGCTAAGTCACTTCAGTCGTGTCCGACTCTGTGTGACCCTATAGACGGCAGCCCACCAGGCTCCCCCATCCCTGGGATTCTCCAGGCAAGAATACTGGAGTGGGTTGCCATTTCCTTCTCCAATGCATGAAAGAGAAAAGTGAAAGTGAAGTCGCTCTGTCTGTCTGACTATTAGCGATCCCATGGACTGCAGACCACCAGGCTACTCCGTCCATTGGATTTTCCAGGCAAGAGTACTGGGGTGGGGTGCCATTGCCTTCCCCGATGAAGCAGTGCAGTACAGCCCCCCCCAAAAAAAAAAAGATGAAACCATATTTTAATCATGAAACAACTGAGGTTAAAACTAACTTCTTGAAAATACAATCCATTTAGAACTTCAGATCACCTGCATTAGGGAAATCTTTCAAAATGATGTGCAAGAGTACTTGTATTCCTCAATTACAAGTTAAACTAAAACGATTTTTTATTGAAAAATAATTTATGCTTATCAGAGAATATTTTGGAAAACTGAAAAAGCATAAAGACCTATAATCTCACCACCTGTTTTTTCTCTTTATATATTTGATATTGAGATCATACTTTCAGTTCAGTTCAGTCGCTCAGTCGTGTCCGACTCTTTGCGACCCCATGAATCGCAGCACGCCAGGCCTCCCTGTGCATCACCATCTCCCGGAGTTCACTCAGACTCAAGTCCATCGAGTCCATGATGCCATCCAGCCATCTCATCCTCGGTCGTCCCCTTCTCCTCCTGCCCCCAATCCCTAGACCTTAGTCGGCAAAGTAATGTCTCTGCTTTTGAATATACTATCCAGGTTGGTCATAACTTTTCTTCCAAGGAGTAAGCGTCTTTTAATTTCATGGCTGCAGTCACCATCTGCAGTGATTTTGGAGCCCAAAAAAATAAAGTCTGACACTGTTTCCACTGTTTCCCCATCTATTTCCCATGAAGTGATGGGACCGGATGCCATGATCTTCGTTTTCTGAATGTTGAGCTTTAAGCCAACTTTTTCGCTCTCCTCCTTCACTTTCATCAAGAGGCTTTTTAGCTCCTCCTCACTTTCTGCCATAAGGGTGGTGTCATCAGCATATCTGAGGTTATTGATATTTCTCCCGGCAATCTTGATTCCAGCTTGTGTTTCTTCCATTCCAGCGTTTCTCATGATGTACTCTGCATATAAGTTAAATAAGCAGGGAGACAATATACAGCCTTGACGTACTCCTTTTCCTATTTGGAACCAGTCTGTTGTTCCATGTCCAGTTCTAACTGTTGCTTCCTGACCTGCATACAGATTTCTCAAGAGGCAGGTTAGGTGGTCTGGTATTCCCATCTCTTTCAGAATTTTCCACAGTTTATTGTGATCCACACAGTCAAAGGCTTTGGCATAGTCAATAAAGCAGAAACATAGTTTTATATCCTTTTTTCACTTTATATTATATGAGCATATTAATATGTCACTAAAATTCTTCTAAAACATCTAAAATGCTTATATAGTATTTTCAATCATGCTTTTTCCAAAATTTCTCTTACCTCTTTTTTGAATACTACAGTTGTTTCTAATTTTTGCTATTATAAATACTTCCACAGTGAACATTTTTGAACATGAATATTTTTCTACATTTCTGATTATTTCTGTAACAAAGATTCTTAGTAATGGGATTACAAACTCAAAAGGCATATATGACTTTAAAGGCTTGTGATAATACTGCCAAAGCATTTGCCAGAAAAGTTTTACCAATTTTTATTCCCATTGGTAATATGAGTGATCATCTCACTACCAACCTCTGCCAGCAATGAGTATTATTAGAGTTCTGTTAAATCTTTAAACTTCAAATCTTAAGAGTATACTTGTAACCAAACACTCCCACAATATAATCAACAACAATTTTTTAAAGGCAGTAAGTTTAAAATGAGCTGATGATCCTCCCAAAACAAGAACCAGTTCCAACATTCAAATCTAGAGCAGAATGGAAGAGCAAAAAAAGCACTGTGGTATTTACAGTTAAAAAAAAAAAAAGGTTCCAAGCACATCTTTGCCATTATCAGTAGCTCTCTACCTTGAATCACTTTACTTCTCTTAAGCTTCAGTTTCAGCATTTGTAAAATGGGGGCAGGGAATACATAATATACTCCTAGCTCTAACAACTTCAAAAGGCAGTCATGGGCACACTAAAAGGTAATATAAACAACTAGAGGTGTTTATTGTGATTTAACAGATCAATTCATTTAATAGCCTAAAAATAGCATACTGAGACCCTTTTCTCAACAGTGCTTGGTTCATAGGCGTGCTAATTCACAAAGCACAACTAGAAATTAACAAGACTAATTTCATGATCCAGACAAGAAAACAAGTCTCATTCCTTTACAATCACTCCATAAAATCATTTCTTGTTACATTGTACTAACCTGAATGGCTTGTGCCCTTGAATGCTAGTACCTGCTGCTGCTGCTGCTGCTAAGTTGCTTCAGTTGTGTCCGACTCTGTGTTACCCTGTAGAGGGCAGCCCACCAGGCTCCGCCATCCCTGGGATTCTCCAGGCAAGATCACTGGAGTGGGGTGCCATTTCCTTCTCCAATGCGTGAAAGTGAAAAGTGAAAGGGAAGTCGCTCAGTCGTGTCGACTCTTCATGACCCCATGGACTGCAGCCTACCAGTCTCCTCCGTCCGTGGGATTTTCCAGGCAAGAGTACTGGAGTGGGTTGCCACTGCCTTCTCCTATGCTGGTACCTACATCCCTCCAAAAGTATCATGGTAGAGGTACTTACTCCTCATATGCAACCTCCCACGTACCAGACTCTTCATGACCCCATGGACTGCAGCCTACCAGTCTCCTCCGTCCGTGGGATTTTCCAGGCAAGAGTACTGGAGTGGGTTGCCACTGCCTTCTCCTATGCTGGTACCTACATCCCTCCAAAAGTATCATGGTAGAGGTACTTACTCCTCATATGCAACCTCCCACGTACCGTATGAGAGTGGCAGTACTGTCTGGGTCACAGAGCTAATAACAGAAAGAACCAATATTCATATCCAGGTGAGTGTGACTCCAAAGCCCCAGCTCACTCTGCTTCAAGTTTCAAGGGTGCATCTCAGTTCCTCTTTGTTAGCCTCCAGTATGTCAGTGACTAAAGCACAGATTAAAAAGTTATTTGTTTTAAAAAGAAAACCATTCCTTCAAACCATTTTCTACCAATTTCTCTGCAAAAACAGTACTTATTTATAATACAGTACCTTAAAATGAGTCCACAGGGAACTAAAAATGTGATATGTTTTTTAAGTTTTACACATTTGGTCCATTTTGACAGCATCAATAATAAAAGCATATTCATAAAAGTATACTCAAGTATAGGATATGACTAACAATGCATATATTTAGAGGTAACGGTGACATAATATTCAATTTCTTTCAGAAGCGATTACCATAATTTAATTCCACTAGTTATTCTAATACCTTCTTGCTATTTCCAGAATTTAAGTTTTGTTGTTGAAGTGCCTGCTCCCATTTTTCTCACTTTCAATTACTTAAAACTGTTTTCTTCTTTGGGTCCAAATTTTGTGCTTCCTATATTAAATCTATTTCCTCAGTATACCTAGGCTGCTGCCAACTAGAGTAAATAAATTTTGAATGACTGTTAAGAATTTTTTTTCATTTTTATATTCTATGTTATTTCCTTATATGATAGAATATGAATGAAAACAAGTATCTAGAAGACAAATATTTCTTCAATTTTCACTTTGTGGAAGCTGGGTATTAAAATAAAAATAAATTAAATTCTTGAGCTGGGAGCTCCCTGACCATATTTCTCTCACTAGGCTGGGTATCTCTCTGCCTCCTTCCAATTTTGTGTATATAGAGTCAACAAAGCCCTCTATGCATGTGGGGAGCACCTGGCCTGTCAAGGTCCTTTCCCAGAAGTAATGAACAAAGAACAGAGGGAAAAGCTCAACAGTGGCTCCCTACCTGCCATCAAGAGAGAAGCAGCATTTTAGATTTGGACTGTTCTCCACTGGGGTCTGCCAGTAATCAGTTGTGCAGCTTTAAGCATGTCAATTAGAATCAGAAAGCTTAGCATCCTGAAAAGACCTCACCAAGACTTCAGTTGAGCTCCCTCATTATTATCCAGATGAGAAAAAAGATACAAGGATTTTTGACTTGACCAAAATCAAAAGGCTGTAACTGGCATACCAGCGTTCAGAATTCAAGTCCCTCTCAGTCAAGTGCACTTCCTACTAAACTGTAAATCACTGGGCACCAGCTTCTTCATCTCCAGAGGTTATGATAACCACCCTGCCTTGTTCACTTCATGTACTGCAGAGAGGACCAAAAGGGACAGGAGACCTGGTGGCATTTAAAGTGCTAAGGGCACAAAAGTACTACCAGATCATCATCTCCATCAAACCCCATCCCTGATTTAGCTTGATTATACAATTAAATCATTCACCCTGCCACTTTCCCAGATATCAGTACAACTCCAAAACAACACCCCCTCACTCCAGCAATTTACCAGTAGATTTCTGATCAATGATCACAATTGTGTTGGACCTCCTGCTTTGAACAGTGGATACCAAAATGTCAGTGAGCAGGTAGGTCAGGATTCACAATCAGGCAGCCTAAGACTGTACACAGCCCACAAATGTGTTTTGATCTACATGGTATTTTTTTAATGGTGATTTTTTTAAGCTAAATACATTAAAATCCAGACTTCCAGCATCCCTCCTGAAAACAACTGGAAGATCTAGGGAAACTGGGCTCACTTTGTCACACAGTGACAAGCAACTGGAGCTGAGTAGTGACTGCTGCTTCTAGACTGCCTGGTCACGTGCCCTCCAGGTCACCAGGTCTGTCCTACTCTTTATGTCACATCACAGGCATCTGATTTGGAGACTCCTGAGGCAGCGTTCAAAAGAGAACTAGGACCTCCCTGGTGGACCAGTAGTTGCGAATCTGCCTGCCAATGCAGCAAACAGGCTTGATCCCTGGAATCTCAGGGAGATCCCACAGGCCGCAGGGCTGCCAGGCCCGTGTGCCCCAACTACCGAGTCCGCGTGCCCTGGAGCCCACGCTCTGCAACAGAGAAGCCACCACAGGGAGCAGCCTGAGCATCATAGGCAGAGAGGAGACCCCTCACGGCAACTGAAGAAAGTCCGTGCAGCAACGAACACCAGCTCAGCCAGAAATAAATAGTAAATAAGAACTGGGGGAAAAAAAGAACTAAATTAACAAACCCACAGAATCATGAAGATTGAGGAAAATAAGGTACACTAAAACATCTAACAATGACTATAAGCACTCAGTTATTTTAAATTTAACACAAGCTGAAATGTGCTATCTTTGGGGTCAAAACTTCTGAAAAACTTCAAACTCACAGAAAACACAAGGTCAAGTTAAAATTCAACGTTCAAAAAACTAAGATCATGGCATCTGGTCCCATCACTTCATGGCAAATAGATGGGGAAAAAATGGGAACAGTGACAGACTTTTATTTTCTTGGGCTCTAAAATCACTGCGAATAGTGACTGCAACCATGAAATTAAAAGGCGCTTGCTCCTTAGAAGGAAAGCTATGACAAAGCGTATTAAAAAGTAGAGACGTCATTTTGCCGACAAGGGTTCATATAGTCAAAGCTATGATTTTTCCAGTAGTCAAGTACGGATGTGAGAGGGGACCATAAAGAAGGCTGCGTGCCCAAGAATTGATGCTTTTGAACTGTGGTGCTAGAGAAGACTCTTGTGAGTCCCTTGAACTGCAAGGAGATCAAACCAGTCAATCCTAAAGGAAATCAACTGTGAATATTTATTGGAAGGACTGATGCGGAAGTTCCAATACTTTGGCCACCTGATGCAAAGAGCTGACTCACTGGAAAAGACCCTGATGCTGGGAAAGACTGAGAGCAGGAGAAGGGGGTGGCAGAGGATGAGATGGTTGGATGGCATCATTAATTCAATGGACATGAGTTTGAGCAAACTCCAGAAGATAGGAAAGGACAGGAAAGCCTGGTGTGCTGCCATTCATGGGGTCGCAAAGAGTCGGACACGACTGAGTGACTGAACAACAACAATCAGAATAACAGATTTACAGCAAATTCTCTCAGATGAAGCACGTACAATCCACTGAACTGCAACAGTTTCTACAGTCTTCAGTTATGAGTCAACAAGCAAAACAGACACCCCACTTAAATATGTACACCAAACATGACAGATGAGCTAATGAGCTCCTTGAGCTGTAGAAATCATGTTCGTTCCCTATCATTCCTACTGCCCAGCACAGTGACGAGCACACTGAAGCTAGGGCTCAAGGGCTGACTCTTCTTTGAAGCCATCCACATCATAAAGAAGAAAGAATGTGGCATAGTTCTAAAAAGGAGAGTTACCAAAGTCTAGCAGATAATCCCCTCTACTCTCAGCTCCATCAACTCCATAAACTAACCTCTCTGTGCTCTAGTTTCCTCATCTGTAACATCAAAAAACTTATAATACCATCCTGTAGGGGAATAAATGAATTAATGCATTTAACATAATGCTGGTACACTGTTTCCCGAGCTACCATTGTCAGTGTTTCCTCCTCTGTGCTCCACAGTACCCTGTGGGGACTGCTATCTTAGTATCTACAATGCTTTACTACAATTCACCTGCGCGCGCGCACACACACACCCCAACACACCTCTCCCTTGCGCAGGCGCGCATGTTACTTTTTGCGTCTCTGGGTCTAACACTTTCCCTGGCACTGCTGAATGAATCATAGATGTTCAAGGTATCTATTAACAAGAAAGGTTATGAGCAGAAACTGGAACTGACCTCTTTTGCTTGACATACAAGCCCTGACTCTGACCCTGTACTGGCCCTCCAACTTGACTGCCCAGTATTCCCTGGTGGCTCAGACAGTAAAGAATCTGCCTGCTAATGCAAGAGACCCAGGTTCGATCCCTAGGTCAGGAAGATGCCCTGGAGAAGAGAATGGCAACCCACTCCAGTTTTCTTGCCTGGAGAATTCCATGGACAGAGAAGCCTGGTAGACTACAGTCCATGGGGTCACAGAGAGCCATACACAACTGAGGGACTAACACACACACACCCACTCAAAGAAGGAACGGCTTGCTTTATTTAGACTGGTCTACTCACTACTCTAAAACCATGCCTCAGGGACTTCCCTGGTGGTCCAGTGGTTGGGACTTCATCTTCCAATGCAGGGGATGCAGGTTTGATTCCTGGTTGGGGAGCTAAGATCCCACATGCCTTCAGCCCAAAAAACCAAAACGTATAAGACAGAAGCAATATTGTAACAAATTCAATAAAGGCTTTAAAAATGGTCCACAGGAAAAAAAAAAAATAATAAAATAAAATAAAATAAAACCATGCCTCAGGCACTGCACTTTTACATTTTAACAGCTACTATCTTAGGGAACCTTGCCACATACCAGGCACTTTATCCACATCAGCTCACGTTACTCTGTGAAGTCTGTATCAGTCTCTATCCCAAACTATACTTGAAAGAAATAATGCTAAGAATTAAGAAACTTGGCAAAGATCATGTAGCTATTAAGAGGAGGGACCAAGAATTGAAGTCAGAGTCCATGGCTATTCTCTACAAAATGTCTGGTCCACTCATATTCAAAGCTGAGCGGACCCACATACTACCATCTTGCCTTGGAAGATTACGGTCTTCTCTACATTTAAAGAACTATCCGCACCATTCATTTTGACACATATTTTCTTCTCTGAATAGTTGCTTCAATATGTATTTGCATACAGAGAGCTACGGTGTGAGAAAAGAAAAAACACATAAAAGGCACAGATATAGGCATAAGACACACATGGGTTTGGATCCTGGTTCCGTCTCATACCAGGTGTGTAATTTATCCTGAGCCCTCCTAATCAGTGAATTGAAGTTAAAATAATTAAACAAGAGAAACCTAACATAATTTCTCCAGTATAATAAGTAATAAAGCTCAGTTTACCCCACATTGTGAAGCCTTATCAGGTCACTGTACATGCCTCAAAAGTGGATGACCTCTTCCCCTCCTGTACCACCAATGAATCACCGAAAGAACTCCAACCCAGTGTACATACCACTCTGTCAGAATTATGTCCTTATCTTCTTCACTAAATTGAGCAGGCAAGAACTGAGTCTTGTTTATCCCTATACTGTCTAGCATGGTACCTGGTATATGTTGTTGTTTTTCAGCCATCCAGTCATGTCTGATTCTCTGCGACCCTATGAACTGCAGCATGCCAGGCCTCTCTGTCCCTGACGATCACCCTTAGTTTGCCCAAGTTCACGTCCACTGCATCAGTGATGCCATCCAAGCCATCTCATCCTCTGACATCCTCTTCTCCTTCTGCCCTCAATCTTTCCCAGCATCAAGGACTTTTGCAATGAGTCAGCTGTTCAAATCAGATGACCTTGAATTTATCCATACTCAATAAATGTTTGCTAAGGGAATCAACTGGGTTGGCCCAAAAGTTCGTTCGGGTTTTTCTAGAAGATGGTACGAAAACCCAAACAAACTTTGCGGCCAAGCCCATAGAAGAATGAGCATTTAAAGGATTCTAGAAAAGAAACATTTCTAGCTGAGGTTGTGCTGAACTGGTTGAGGCAAGGCCAATTTCAGGTGGGCCCTGGGTAACACCAATAGATGGAAACAGGAAAGGAGAAATCTAGACAGAAAGTGCTAACAACAAAGGAAAGAACAAAGTCCATTCCAGGTCCTACTTATCTAGAGTAAAGAATCAGGGTAAGAGGCCTTTTGAAGTTTAGCTGGAAAGTTAGCCAGGAGCCAGATCAGAAACCAGATCAGGAATCTGAGTACCCTCCAGCATCACGGTAGATGAAAGTAAGTATGAGCATAAATCTGAATGGAAAAGGAGCCACCAGCAAGTCTCACAGGCCCCAACAAGCTTACAAGTGTGTAAACTGAACAAGATGAAAACAAGTATCGATCCTTCATCAACAACCCTTCCAGCATATACTGAGCATCTTGTGTGAACTCACAGAATATGAAGAATAGAACATGGTGCCTCCTTTCCCTGCTGCTCTAAATTAGGAATCCACCCCTTCTGCTTGTCAAAACAGTGTAAGAACGTCGACTTTACTTTAACTGATGTGTGTAAATACCTGTCTCCATTTGACTGTTCACACCTGGGGAAGTTTTGAACTTTGCTGCTTTTGGTTTACAACATGATGCTTTTGCACAGTGCCAAGTATTGTGATAGGCTTCAAAAATCACTTCATTCAGAATGAAAATTGTGCCAATCTCTGAGTCAACTTTTGGGTCTCCGGTTAAAGTAATGCTTCTGTTTAAACTACAGTGATATTTTCTTTTCCAGCCTTAAACAGATCTAGAAGACTCTATGCCACTCCCATAAACAAAAGGCTGAATCAAAGTTCCAGCAGCACTCTTGCCTATAAAAAAAACAGTTCTGCAAGGCTGTTTTACTCCTTTGGGGCAATGGAGATAAGGGGCGTTAGACAGGGAATGCACAAGCAATGCTTTTAAAAACCTGATTTTCATGTTATGAAGATTAAGACATCGAGTTGAACCAGAAACTGTCAGTCAACAGTACCCTCCCCAAACCCCGATACTACCGAGTCCACTAGCTTCTCCTCCCCCAAACCACACGCCCAAGCTGTCAGATTCATAACAGCCTTCAGTTCTGGAAAGGGCCAGGAAACGGATGCTCACTGGATACTGGAGCAAGGGCCAGACAGGCTGTCCGCCGGGCGGCGGCGAGCGCGGAGGAGTGAGGAGGGAAGCCAGGCTCCTTCGGTGGGCTGGCGGGGCTGTGAGCGATGGAGCTAGCGGTTAGGGCAACCTTTACCTGAAGCTGCTGCCACACTACGGGCCGGGATGGCCCTGAGACACGTTCCTGGGGGGAGGGCCCGGCTCCCCCGCGCCCCCCGGTCCCTGCCCCAGCTCCGCACTCTCGGAATCCTCAGGGACTGGCGCTCCTCCCGGCCGGCTCAGCAGCCGCTTTCCGGGCTAGCCCTCATACCCCCGCCGCTCGCTACCGCTGGCCGGCCGAGCAGCAGCCCCGTCGCCCCGAGCCGCGCCACGACCCGGAACCGCACCCCGCGCACCGGAAGTCCCCGACCGGGAAGCAGCCGTTGGCTGGGGGCTTAGTGCGCAGGCCCCAGAGCCGAGAGCGGGCTGGGAAGCGCTCCCGGGAGGCGGGGCCGAACGGGACGCCGTGCGCGCGCGCACCACTTCCCCGCCCCCAGGCAAGGCCTGGGTCAGAGATTAGCTGGGATACTGGCAAAACACGGAGACTTCTAGGTTTGTGTTGTTCAGAAATCCACGTCAGCCTTCTCCGTCGAACCTCCTCCTCTCTCCCCACGTCCACGGAGAAAAACCCTCAGTTCTTTCAGAAATGAGCGATGAGGAGCTTAGTCTCTTGAATCAGGAAGAGCTGGTTCAAATGCCCGCTCTAACTGGCTGTGTGTCCTAGGACAAAACACTCCCTTCTCTGACCCGTCCATCGATGGTTCCAAATTTAGAGTACTGCTGTGAGAATCGAGTGGGATGATGCTCTAAAAACACTCGGCACAGTGCCCGACACTTAATAAACTGAGTAAATGTTAGTCATTATTCTTATTTTCTGTAAAATGAAGGTAATTATCATCCCAGGAATTCAGGGAGTTCCATGAGATGTGTGGACCCGACCCAAACAGGAACTCATTCCCCGTCTTTCTGTCTTCGGGGAACCAGTGGGGACGCTACTACTAAGGGGAAAACAGTGCAATGATATGATACCTCTGCTATCTGAGAGATGATCTGGAGAGTCTCCCTTAAAAATGCACCTTAGCAAAAGAAAAAAATAAGTCTGAATTTCACCTCGGGTGGACCTTAGTGGGCATGCATGCACGCTCAGTAATGTCAGACTCTGTGATCCCAAGGACTGTAGCCCGCTAGGCTCCTCTGTCCATGGGATTTTCCAGGCAAGGGTACTGTGTTGCTGCTGCTAAGTCACTTCAGTCGTGTCTGACTCTGTGTGACCCCATAGACGGCAGCCCACCAGGCTCCCCCGTCCCTGGAATTCTCCAGGCAAGAACACTGGAGTGGGTTGCCGTTTCCTTCTCCAATGCATGAAAGTGAAAAGTAAAAGGGAAGTAGCTCAGTCTCTGTCCACGGGATTTTTCCAGGCAAGGGTACTGTATCGGGTTGCTATTTCCTCCTCCAGGAGATCTTCCCAACCCAGAGATCCAACATGCTTCTCCTGCATTGGCAGACAGATCCTTTACCACTCCCACCTGCTGCTGCTGCTGCTGCTAAGCCGCTTCAGTCGTGTCCGACTCTGTGTGACCCCATAGATGGCGGCCGATCAGCCTCCGCCGTCCCTGGGATTCTCCGGGCAAGAATACTGCTGGAGTCGGTTGCCATTTCCTTCTCCAATGCATGAAAGTGAAAGTGAAGTCGCTCAGTCGTGTCCAACTCTTAGCGACCCCATGGACTGCAGCCTACCAGGCTCCTCTGTCCATGGGATTTTCCAGGCGAGAGTACTGGAGTGGGTTGCCAGTGCCTTCTCCCAAAAAGTGAGCAGTTGGGTTAATCCCAAGAATACCTTTGGCCAGACAGGTGTGATGGTGTCAAGGAGTTTAAGATCTTAGCTTTTAAGAATGCTTAAAACAAAAGGCACAGAACTATAGAGGACAGTATGGAGGTTTCTTAAAAAACTAAAACTAGAGCTGCCATATGATCCTGCAATCCCACTCCTGAGCATGTATCTGGAGAAAAACATGATCTGAAAGGATACATGTACCCCTGCGTTCATTGCAGCACTATTTACAGTAGCCAAGACATGGAAGCGCCTTAAATGTCCATCAACAGAGGAATGGATAAAGAAGATGTGGTACAAATATACAATGGAATCTTACTCAGTCATTAAAAAGAATGAAATGCCATTTGCAGTAACATGAATGGACCTAGAGATTGTTATACTGAGTGAAGCAAGTCAGACAGAGAAGGAGAAATATCAGATGACATCCCTTATATGTGGAATCTTAAAAAAAAAAAAAATGATCCAAATGAACTTACTTACAAAACAGAAACAGACTCATAGACTTAGGAAGGAATCTATAGACTGGAGAGAAGGATAGGGCGGGAAGGAATAGATAGGGAGTTTGAGATGGACAAGTACACACTGCTAACAAGGACCTACTGTATAGCCTGTGGAACTCTGCTCAATGTCATGTGGAAGCTTGGATGGGAGGGAAATTTGGGGGAGAAAGGATACATCTGTATGTATGGCTGAGTCCCTTCACTGTTTACCTGAAACTATCACAATATTGTTAATTGGCTATGCTGCTAAGTCGCTTCAGTTGTGTCTGATTCTGTGTGACCCCAGAGATGGCAACCCACCAGGCTCCTCCATCCCTGGGATTCTCCAGGAAAGAACAATGGAGTGGGTAGCCATTTCCTTCTCCAATGCACAAAAGTAAAAAGCAAAAGTGAAGTCACTCAGTCATGTCCGACTCTTTGCGACCCTATGGACTGCAGCCCACCAGGCTCCTCCGTCCAAGGGATTTTCCAGGCAAAAGCACTGGATTGGGTTGCCATTGCCTTCTCTAACCCAATAGAAAGTTAAAAGAATGGATGCTCAAGAGGTACATAAGAGAATTCTGGAAAGGCTCATGTCACTGGCCTGAAGGTCTCAGAACAGGAGTAATAGAAATCACTGATGGTTCCAGGCAGAAAGATGGAGGCTATCCTAAGAGATGGATGTCCTGAATAACTTCAGATGAAGAGCTATCTGAGAATGGGTTCCTGGCTCAAGTGCAACAGAGGAAAAAGTTGCTGAAGATCAGACAGTCAAGGAACCGAGATGCCATGTGACTTCAAAAGACCTCAGGATGAGGGATGGACATAGGGTGAAAAGGAAACCAGGGTGTTTCCCAAGCCATTCTACAACTGAGGAAGGTAGTTAGATGAGGAGGAGGGCCAACTACATGGATTAGCCTTCAAGGAGTGGAAATTGTATCAGAAAGTGGAAGTGGCTTTAAAATGCAGAGCTTACATTGACCTATCTCTTGATCTAAAGGTGCATAGGAATAGGACCATGACAACTGACCCACACAAATTTTATTCTTAAAACATACTGATGGTGCTGGGCCAGGGGTTGGTTTGGACTTCAGTAGAACTGATTGGGACTTCAGTAGACCTGGGACAAATATCAATAACCTCAGATATGCAGGTAACACCACTTACAGCAGAAAGTGAAGAAAAACTAAAGAGCCTCTTCACGAAAGTTAAAGAGGAGAGTGAAAAAGTTGGCTTAAAGCTCAACATTTAGAAAACTAAGATCATGGTATCTGGTCCCATCACTTCATGGCAAATAGATGGGGAAACAGTGGCTGACTTTATTTTTCTGGGCTCCAAAATCACTGCAGATGGTGATTGCAGCAATGAAATTAAAAGATGCTTAGACGGCATATTAAAAAGCACAGGTTTTTAACAACAATCAGGTTTTCCAAACTTCAGCTCCAGCTTGGAAAGGAGGCCATGGGAAGGGACGGGGGTTCCTTTTCTTCTGGTCCCCAGGACTAGAATAGGGGCAGTGGACAGAGATTTGAAGTCACTTACTAGCTGTGTGACCTTCAATGAGTGATTTGCTTTCTGTGTATCCATTTGTTCATCTAGCTTTATTGTGAGCATCCATTGAGCTAATGCAAAGAGCATGCTTGGAACAGTGCCTGGCACACAGGGAGTGTTCTGTAAACACCTGTTCCTATTGCCCAAGGCACCGAGATGGGCAGCAAGAATCAGGAACTTTTATACATTTGCTTTCCTCGAACACAGTTGCTGGAGCAATTCCTGCTCAACCTCAATTGCCTTTTCTCTCTCCACTCAGTGAACTCTTACTCTCTCTTTCTCTCCCAATATTTTTTGTAAGTGGCTTAAAACAACAATCATTTTTATAAATCTGAGTTTTTTAAATGAAGGATAATTGTTTTTCAGAATTTTGAACAACCATTTATTATTTCTCAAGATTTTTGTGGCTTGGTGGGCGGTTCTTCTGCCAGTCTCCCTGGCTCCCTCATGTATTTTCAGTCAGATGGCAGTTAGAGTTGTTGGAAGATCACAGATGGCGAGAAGTGTTGGCCAGGGACCTTGGTTTTCTCCTTGTGGCTTCTCCAGTGGCTATTTTCAGTTCAGTTCAGTTCAGCTGCTCAGTCCTGTCTGACTCTTTGCGATCCCATGGACTGCAGCATGCCAGGCCTCCCTGTCCATCACCAACTTCCGGAGTCAACCCAAACTCATGTCCATTGAGTCGGTGATGCCATCCAACCATCTCATCCTCTGTTGTCCCCTTCTCCTCCTGCCCTCAATCTTTCCCAGCATCAGGGTCTTTTCAAATGAGTCAGCTCTTCACATCAGGTAACCAAAGTATTCGAGTTTCAGCTTCAACATCCATCCTTCCAATGAACATTCAGGACTGATCTCCCTTAGAATGGACTGGTTGGATCTCCTTGCAGTCCAAGGGACTCTCAAGAGTCTTCTCCAACATTACAGTTCAAAAGCATCAGTTCTTCAGCACTCAGCTTTCTTTAAAGTCCAACTCTCACATCCATACGTAACCACTGGAAAAACTATAGCCTTGACTAGATGGACCTTTCTTGGCAAAGTATGTCTGTGCTTTTTAATATGCTGTCCAAGCGTCTTTTAATTTCATGGCTGCAGTCACCATCTGCAGTGATTTCGGAGCCCAGAAAAATAAAGTCAGCCACTGTTTCCACTGTTTCCCCATCTATTTCCCATGAAGTGATGAGACCAGATGCCATGATCTTAGTTTTCTGAATGTTGAGCTTTAAGCCAACTTTTTCACTCTCCTCTTTCACTTTCATCAAGAGGCTTTTTAGCTCCTCTTTACTTTCTGCCATAAGGGTGGTGTCATCTGCATACCTGAGGTTATTGATATTTCTGCTGGCAGTCTTGATTCCAGTGTGCGTTTCATCCAACCCAGTGTTTCTGTATATAAGTTAAATAAGCAGGGAGACAATATACGGCCTTGACATGCTCCTTTTCCTATTTGGAACCAGTCTGTTGTTCCATGTCCAGTTCTAACTGTTGCTTCCTGACCTGCAT
>SJYX01021488.1:26042-59929 GCA_006410675.1 Oreotragus oreotragus | reverse complement strand
CATAGTTCATCAGGCACTCTGTCTATCAGATCTAGTCCCTTAAATCTATTTCTCACTTCCACTGTATAATCATAAGGGATTTGATTTAGGTCATACCTGAATGGTCTAGTGGTTTTCCCTACTTTCTTCAATTTAAGTCTGAATTTGGTAATAAGGAGTTCATGATCTGAGCCACAGTCAGCTCCTGGTCTTGTTTTTGCTGACTGTATAGAGCTTCTCCATCTTTGGCTGCAAAGAATATAATCAATCTGATTTCAGTGTTGACCATCTGGTGATGTCCACGCGTAGAGTCTTCTCTTGTGTTGTTGGAAGAGGGTGTTTGCTATGACCGGTGCATTCTCTTGGCAAAACTCTATTAGCTTTTGCCCTGCTTCAATCTGTACTCCAAGGCCAAATTTGCCTGCTACTCCAGGTGTTTCTTGACTTCCTACTTTAGCATTGCAGTCCCCTATAATGAAAAGGACATCTTTTTAGGGTGTTAATTCTAAAAGGTCTTGTAGGTCTTTATAGAACCGTTCAACTTTAGCTTCTTCAGCATTACTGGTCGGGGGAAGGCAATGGCACCCCACCCCAGTACTCTTGCCTGGAAAGTCCAATGGACGGAGTAGCCTGGTGGGCTGCAGTCCATGGGGTCGCTAACAGTCGGACAGACTGAGCGACTTTACTTTCACTTTTCTCTTCCATGCACTGGAGAAGGAAATGGCAACCCACTCCAGTATTCTTGCCTGGAGAATCCCAGGGATGAGGGAGCCTGGTGGGCTGCCGTCTATGGGATCACACAGAGTCGGACACGACTGAAGTGACTTAGCAGCAGCAGCAGCATTACTGGTCAGGGCATAAACTTGGATTACTGTGATATTGAATGGTTTGCCTTAGAAACGAATAGAGATCATCCTCTTGTTTTTGAGATTGCATCCAAGTACTGCATTTTGAACTCTTTTTGACTATAATGGCTACTCCATTTCTTCTAAGGGATTCCTGCCCACAGTAGTAGATATAATGGTCATCTGAGTTAAATTCACCCATTCCAGTCTATTTTAGTTCGCTGATTCCTAGAATGTCAACATTCACTCTTGCCATCTCCTGTTTGACCACTTCCAATTTGCCTTGATTCATGAACCTAACATTCCAGGTTCCTATGCAATATTGCTCTTTACAGCATCAGGTTCGCTGATTCCTAGAATGTCAACATTCACTCTTGCCATCTCCTGTTTGACCACTTCCAATTTGCCTTGATTCACGGACCTAACATTCCAGGTTCCTATGCAATATTGCTCTTTACAGCATCAGGCCTTGCTTCTATCAGCAGACACACCCACAACTGGGTATTGTTTTTGCTTTGGCTCCATCCCTTCATTCTTTCTGGAGTTATTTCTCCACTGATCTCCAGTAGCATATTGGGCACCTACTGACCTGGGGAGAGTTCATCTTTCAGTATCCTATCTTTTTGCCTTTTCATACTGTTCATGGGCTATTTTGGGTTTCTACATAACAGAGTGGTGGGATTCTTAAAGGATAAATCCCAATGTGCTTTTATAAAAATGTTTTTTATTAAATGTATGTGTGCCATTTTAACAATTCTAACCATAGAGTGTGTGTGTGTGTGTGTGTGTGTGTGTGTGTGTGTGTGTGTGTTTGGCCATACCACTAGACTTACAGGATCTTAGTTTCCCAACCAGGGATCAAACCCAGGCCCTGAGAGTGAAATCACTGAATCCTTGCTACTGCACAGCAAGGAAATTCCCAAGTATATTCTATTCATTCTTTTTTTAAAATGGTATCTTTTAAAAACATTTATTTATTTATTTCGCTATGCTGGGTCTTTGTTGCTGCATTCAGCCTTTCTCTAGTTATGGAGAATAAGGACTACTCTCTAATTGCAGTGTGTGGGCTTCTCATTTCAGTGGGTTCTCTTGTGAAATATGGCCTCTAGTGTGCTCAGGTTTCAGTAGTTGTGATGTATGGGCTTAGTTGCCCTAAGACCTATGGAATCTTCCTGGACTAGGGATCAAACCTGTGTCCCTTGCATTGACAGGTGGATTCTTAACCACTGGACCACTAGGGAAGTCTCTCTATTCATTCTTGAAAACCAAGAATGAAAATCAAATTCACACACTGCTTCTCCTACTCTAGAAAGTTTTCCAAGAATCTTCTTGCTCGCATGTCACACGAAAAGCTTCATTTTCTGTGTTCAAGATTTATCACATTTTCTGGTATTGTTTCAATACACAACTATCTCCCTGACAGGCCATAAGCAAAGGAACGTGTTGCTCTCTCTCTCTAATATGTTTAAAGCTTAAAACACCATAAACACTTGGTAAAATGCATGTTAAATGAAAAGGTACTCAAAACACACACAGGAAGCAACTGGAAATCTTTTGTTGTTAAGCAGAATTTGTGTATGGAAAATACGACTTTGCCAAATCTATGACAACAAGCTGAGATTGAACATGATAAGCTGAAAGGAACCCTCTTTCAAGCCCTGCCAGCGCTGTGGGCAAAGGGAGGCACCTTCTAGTTCCTTTGCAAATATGTGTTCTTCATATTGTGTATGTGTGACTATGCTTCCCTTCTATTTTCCCAATTTTAGTTTCCTCTCCTTTTGAAATACATTTTTTCCTCCCATAGGGAAAACAGGCATTTTTACTGTTATGTTACAAAGTACTTTCAAGACAACAGTAAATTAGGTGTCAAAAATCCATTCAAACTATTTGAAAGAAGCCTCCAAGAAATTGACGATTTCAGAACAATATAGTGTTTTTTCAAATTAAAATAACATTTTAGTTTGAAGAATTTTTTAAAGCAAATATATTGCTCATAATAAGGTGAATTGGGTGGGTGGAAGAGAAGCACAAAATTAACCAACCAGAAAATCTTAAACATTACACTCGGCAGATACTATTTAAGCATAGATCTGTTCTGGGTGCTTGCAGAGAGTCCCTGAGCTTTGTTCTATTGTCTTTTTGTGCTGAATATTATTTCTGGTGTCCTTTTTTAGATACTTGGAGTGAAAATGAAACATCTGGCTGGTACTATTTAGTATCTCTCTGGGTACATTTATAGATAAATGCAGTCCCTCCCCAAATCCAGGCTCTATAACCAGTTTCTACTAGCATATTTTCCTGCTTTAAAGGTTAGCTAGTGCTGTGAGTTCCAACTTCTAAATTAATGATGTTAACAGAACTTAGGATGTAAAAAAACAGACTTGTATGTTTTGTCGAATGCAACTTCTAAGAATGCATAATTAACAGTGTCTCCATTAATATACAGTATGTTCAACACTGAGACACTGCTATCATAAATAAAGGTAGACATGGATAAATTTATAATTAAAAATGCATTAGAAATTACAAGCATAATTTATTTACTAATGTGCACTGGAATAAATTTTATGTGTAATATTTTAAAACAGGGCATTAATAAATAATAGTGAACATAAAATGTTTTTGCAGCTGAAAATATTTCAATAAACATTAGTAAGTTAAATGCACTGCAGGAGTTATAATTGCTGTGAAGTAAAGTTCATAGAATACAATCAATGTAGAAAACTGTTTCTTGAGTGTATTCAAAATATCAGAAACAAATAACTTTTTTTCTTTGAAAGCTGACAAGTAGGGTATTCACAGCAGTGCCTGCAAATGTTTTAAGAATAAAAGTTCAGGACATCCAAATAGTGGATAATTGATCATTTGATTAAAACAACCAAGATCCTTCTGGTCAAAAACATTTACAGATTAGTGCATTCAATCTTATCCATTTGTTTGTTTGACTCATACTGTTTTGGAGCAGTTTCTCCCACTTGAGAACTCCTTAGGTTTTTTTTTCAACCTTTCATTTAAAAATTGACCTTTAGCTTGCACTGTGGTTTTGATCTATTAAGGGAAACAATTCCTAAGGTTCGAGGCACTGTTCTAAGGACTCGTGCATTTTCCATACTCCTAGCTCTTAACTGCTTCACTCTGCTGACTCTGTTATCTTAATCATATATTTATTTCACTTTCTGAATGTTCACATCGGGTGTTTTCAATGAGATTGCAAGCTCCACAACACCCAGCAGTAGTTGCTTGTTTGATGCCTCTGGAAAGAGAGATTATGTTTACAGGCAGAGTGTTTTTTGTAGTGGGGGGAGTTGTTTATTTGTTTTATTTTTTCCCATATATAGGACCTTAGTAGATGAACTGCAGTGAATGGCATCCCGCATTGGTTGAGCCTTGTTCTGTGCCTGACGCTGATATACCTAATGGCTTATCAAGTCATTGTTGGTGTTGTTTAGTCGCTAAGTCATATCCAGCTCCTTTGCGACCCCATGGACTGTAGCTCACCAGGCTCCCCTGTCCATGGGATTTTCCCAGGCAAGAATACTGGAGGGGGTTGCTATTTCCTTCTTCAGGGGATCTTTCCAACCCTGGGGATTGAACTCGAGTCTCCTGTATTGAAGGCAGATTACTACTGAGCCACCAGGGAAGCCCAGTAAAGCCATTAGACCTAATCTAATATAATCCTCACAACAATCCAATAAATAGATATTGTTCTTATCCCCTTTTAACAAATGAGGAAACTGAACCTCAAAGAGGTGAAGTCACTGTCTCAAGATTTTATAACTAGTAACTGGCTGACTTGGAGGCCCCAGGCTCTACATGTGCCCTAATAATAATCAACAATCCCTGTTCCTAAAATAACCACGTCCTTTCTCTAAATCATGTTGCTGTCTGACATCTCACAATTCTTTCAGCTGGCTTGTCCTCCCATTGATATCTAATCTAAGTCCCTCCTGCTCCCATTTAAGATAATTCCCTCATGTCCTGTCCGTAGTAGACAAGAACTGATGTTTAAAACACATGAGCAACATCCCTTTAGATATTTGAAGATGGCTATTAAATTCTCCTTAACCTTCTTTCCTCTGTGATAGGGTATTAGTAACCCCAATTCCTTTAGCCTTTTCTCACAGGGAATCTTTCTAAAGCGTTTCATGCCCTAAGCCACATTCCTAGAGAGTGTTTTCAGATTTTCCATATCTCAATTCATTATTATCACTTTCAAAGAGCATTTATTAAGCACCCACACATGCACGTGACCTCTGCTGGAATTTACAGAAGACAGGAAAGCAAAAAGAAGCTATCTGGATGCCACTACTCTAAGATGTCTGAGTCTCCAGATAGCGTTCTTTAAAATTCTTCCTGTGGGGACTTCCCTGGTAGTCCAGTGGTTAAAACTTCATGCTTCCAATGCGGCGGTGTGGGTTCGATCGCTGCCCAGGGAACTAGCATCTCACGTAGTGTGGAGCCAATAAATCCTTCCTGCGACTCTATCATCTTCCCACCTGACTCACCTCCTGAAGATTTACTAAGCTAGAAGTAACCTGATATATTTCAGTCATCATGGCATCCCTGACAACTGGCAGAGTAAGAACAAAATGTGTGGGTAGCAAGTCACTTCAATTGTGTCCGAATCTTTGTGACCCCGTGGGCGATAGCCCACCAGGCTCCTCTGTCCATGGGATTTCCCAGGCAAGGATACTGGCGTGGATGGCCATTTCCAGGGAATCTTCCTGGCTCAGGGATCGAACCTGTTTCTTCCGCATTGGCAGTCAAGTTCTTTACCACTGAGCCAGCAGGAAAGCCTCAGGTAATGCTAGCTTAGAAGTAAAAACAAAACCAAACCAAAAATCAGGTAGCCTGAAAACTGAAATCAGCCTCCATAGGCCGCTAAGGGCTTTTCTGCTTTCTTTGAAAAACTGGAATGACGTGGCAACACTGGGTCCACAGCCTACTTGTCAACAATCAGGTGAGTGGTGGCTGCCCTCCTCCTGGTGATGCAGGCCAGGCGTCAGCCACCATCCATCAAGACCCTCGTACTGTAGATTCCTCTGCTCATTTCCAAGACCTGCCTGGTCAGATGGTACTTAAGCCTGAGCCCCTAACCTGGCTTTAGGAAATAGTCTAAGAACTAATTTCTGCTATACAATGCAAGGGTATTGATGATGAGGGGGAATGGCCCAGGGGGAAGTCTCAGAACCTGCTTCACCTGGGAGAACATGTTCTGTTCACACACTAAAGAGACTACAATTTCCAGCAAAATCTGGAGAATATACTGGAGAAAGAGGTTTTAGGAAATAAAGGGGTGGGGCTGTAAATTATGCATCTTTCTATTTCCCAGTTCTTTGCTAAAATCTCAGCACAGAAAAATGTTGCTTTAAATGAAATGCGAATGTGAAAGCATCAGTTGTTCAGTCATGTCCGACTCTTTTCTACCCAGTGGACTGTAGCCTGCCAGGCTCCTCTGTCCATGGAATTCTTCAGGCAAGAATACTGGAGTGGGTTGCCANCTCAGCACAGAAAAATGTTGCTTTAAATGAAATGCGAATGTGAAAGCATCAGTTGTTCAGTCATGTCCGACTCTTTTCTACCCAGTGGACTGTAGCCTGCCAGGCTCCTCTGTCCATGGAATTCTTCAGGCAAGAATACTGGAGTGGGTTGCCATGCCTCTCCCCTGGGGATCTTCCCGTCCCAGGGATCGAACCCAGGTCTCCTGCATTGCAGGCAGATTCTTTACCGTCTGAGCCACTAGGGCAATTCCCTGGTGGTTCAGTGGTTAGGACTCTGTGCTTTCATTACCAAGGACCTGGGTTCAGTCCTTGGTCCCGTGGGGCGCAGCAAATAAAAAAAGGGCAGGAATAAACTAATCCTAGCTTCTGCTCAGCTCTGTGACCCTGGTAAAGAGTCACATTGCTTCTCTCAGCCTCAGTTTCCTTATTAAAAGAATGAAAGTGATGGCATTTACTTGGCAGGATCTCATGATGCTATTCTGTGAAATCTAAAACGTTTTATATATGTAAGCTGTAAAAGATGAAAAATTTGCCTCTCAAAGATATTTAGATTTTAATGTTGTTTTTCCAATGCAGTAAAAAAAAATTTTTGAAATATGCATTTGTCTTTCAGACACAGTGACAGAGATTTTGAATTAAATAATTTTCATTTTGAATAAAAAACTCTGTAGACATCTTTATTTTACCTGGAGAAATAAATATGCTTGCCCTAAGAGTATAGATGGGGAAACGGTGGAAACAGTGTCAGACTTTATATTTTGGGACTCCAAAATCACTGTAGATGGTGATTATAGCCATGAAATTAAAAGACATTTACTCCTTGGAAGGAAAGTTATGACCAAGCTAGATAGTATATTCAAAAGCAAATACATTACTTTGCCAACAAAGGTCTGTCTAGTCAAGGCTATGGTTTTTCCACTGGTCATGTATGGATGTGAAAGTTGGACTGTGAAGAAAGCTGAGCGTTGAAGAATTGATGCTTTTGAACTGTGGTGTTGGAGAAGACTCTTGAGAGTCCCTTGGACTGCAACGAGATCCAATCAGTCCATTCAAAAGGAGATCAGTCCTGGGTGTTCATTGGAAGGACTGATGCTAAAGCTGAAACTCCAATACTTTGGCCACCTCATGAGAAGAGTTCTCATTGGAAAAGACTATGATGCTGGGAGGGATTGGGGGCAGGAGGAGAAGGGGACGACAGAGGATGGGATGGCTGGATGGCGTCACTGACTTGATGGATGTGAGTCTGAGTGAACTCTGGGAGTTGGTGATGGACAGGGAGGCCTGGCGTGCTGCAATTCATGGGGTCACAAAGAGTCGGACACGACTGAGCGACTGAACTGAGCTGAAGAGTATACCTAGTGCCGAGAACTTGGTTTCTTATGTCATTCCCCCCAAAAAAGGAATCAGGGCTCTTTGGAGAAATGGCTGACTCTAGAACTGGGGAAGGAAACATACAAGATGAACCTGAAACATCTTATAGTGCCAGAAAGTAAGAAAATAGTTGAAAAAAAAAAACCCTACACAGATAGAGGTACATCAAAAGGACACAGGAACAACAAGGATTTATGGTATATTGCACAGGAAACTATATTCAATATCTTGTAATAAACTATAATGGAATAGATTTTCTTGAGAAATATATATAATATAATATATATATAACTGAATCACTTTGTTGTATACCTAAAACTAACATGATATTGCAAATCAACTATACTTCAATAGCACTTAGTCACTCAGTCCTTATCTGACTCTTTGTGACCCCATGGGCTGTAGCTTGCCAGGTTTCTCTTACCATGGGATTTTCCAGGGAAGAATACTGGAGGGGATGCTCTGCCCTCCTCCAGGGGATCTTCCCAACTCAGGTATTTAACCCAGGTCTCATGCATTGCAGGCGGATTCTTTACCTTCTGAGCCACTAGGGAAGTCCAATAAAAATTAAATAAAAAATTTAAAAAGTATTCTTTTTTTTTTTTTTTTTAAAAAAAAAGGACATGGGAACCAATGGCCAAACCTGAAGGTTTTCAGCAGTAACATTAAGTAGTATTGGATTATCACTCAGAGTATAAAATAAATATCCACTGCCTCAACCAGGTGATCAAGGATAATATCAACAGTAATAAGTGGGACTTTCCTGATGGTCCAGGGGTTAAGAATCTGCCCTTCCACTGCAGGGGGCATGGGTTCAATCCCTGGAAGCATAGCTAAGATCCTGCATGCCATGCTACTCGGTCAAAAAAAGAAAATAAAAAGCAGGAATAAGTCACATTGCTAGTATGTACTCTTGCTAGGATGTGATGAAAATGACAATTTACCTCTGGGGTCTTCCTTCTCCAAACTCACAACTCCAGTTTTCACGAGGAAAATGCCTGATAAATCCCACTTGTGGGACATCCTGCAGAAGACTTGGCCAGACTCCTCCGACTGTTAAGTCATCAGGAAGCAGAGAGGCCTGAGAAGCTGCCCCGGCCAAGAGGAGCTTAAGGAAACTATATCAAATGTAACGTGGCATCCTGGGGGAGATCCTAGGACAGAAAAAAAAGCGTTAAGAAAAGAAATCTGAATAAACTACGGACTTTCACTAATAAACTAATCCATTTACTAATAAACTCAATTCCAGTTTAGTTGGTTCATTAATTATAACAAATGTACTAAATAATATATTAATAAAATGTTCATTATAGGGAACACTGGGTGCAGGGCATATGAGAACTCTCTGGACTATGTTCTCAATTTTTATGTAAATCTGAAGCTGTTCTAAAAAATAAATTCTATTAAAGCTATTTTTTAAACTGCTCATTATCATCTTTAAAGCTCCCCCTGCCATTAAAAGCTAATATCGATCTGTAGAAAGTTAAACAAAGAGATATAAAACATATTACAGGATGTTAATTGAAAAGTAACAAATAAGAGTATAATAATAGCATTTATAGTTTATATTTTAAAAAATGCACATCTGTGTACATATGCACTCTATAAATGCTTTTTGGAAGAGGCATGGAGATACCCACAAACAACTGTGGTGATTATTCCTAGGGAGGGATTAGGGGAGATGTGTATAAGAGACAGCTTCTGCTCAGCTCTGTGACCCTGGTAAAGAGTCACATTGCTTCTCTCAGCCTCAGTTTCCTTATTAAAAGAATGAAAGTGATGGCATTTACTTGGCAGGATCTCATGATGCTATTTTGTGAAATCTAAAACGTTTTATATATGTAAGCTGTAAAAGATGAAAAATTTGCCTCTCAAAGATATTTAGATTTTAATGTTGTTTTTCCAATGCAGTAAAAAAAAATTTTTGAAATATGCATTTGTCTTTCAGACACAGTGACAGAGATTTTGAATTAAATAATTTTCATTTTGAATAAAAAACTCTGTAGACATCTTTATTTTACCTGGAGAAATAAATATGCTTGCCCTAAGAGTATAGATGGGGAAACGGTGGAAACAGTGTCAGACTTTATATTTTGGGACTCCAAAATCACTGTAGATGGTGATTATAGCCATGAAATTAAAAGACATTTACTCCTTGGAAGGAAAGTTATGACCAAGCTAGATAGTATATTCAAAAGCAAATACATTACTTTGCCAACAAAGGTCTGTCTAGTCAAGGCTATGGTTTTTCCACTGGTCATGTATGGATGTGAAAGTTGGACTGTGAAGAAAGCTGAGCGTTGAAGAATTGATGCTTTTGAACTGTGGTGTTGGAGAAGACTCTTGAGAGTCCCTTGGACTGCAACGAGATCCAATCAGTCCATTCAAAAGGAGATCAGTCCTGGGTGTTCATTGGAAGGACTGATGCTAAAGCTGAAACTCCAATACTTTGGCCACCTCATGAGAAGAGTTCTCATTGGAAAAGACTATGATGCTGGGAGGGATTGGGGGCAGGAGGAGAAGGGGACGACAGAGGATGGGATGGCTGGATGGCGTCACTGACTTGATGGATGTGAGTCTGAGTGAACTCTGGGAGTTGGTGATGGACAGGGAGGCCTGGCGTGCTGCAATTCATGGGGTCACAAAGAGTCGGACACGACTGAGCGACTGAACTGAGCTGAAGAGTATACCTAGTGCCGAGAACTTGGTTTCTTATGTCATTCCCCCCAAAAAAGGAATCAGGGCTCTTTGGAGAAATGGCTGACTCTAGAACTGGGGAAGGAAACATACAAGATGAACCTGAAACATCTTATAGTGCCAGAAAGTAAGAAAATAGTTGAAAAAAAAAAACCCTACACAGATAGAGGTACATCAAAAGGACACAGGAACAACAAGGATTTATGGTATATTGCACAGGAAACTATATTCAATATCTTGTAATAAACTATAATGGAATAGATTTTCTTGAGAAATATATATAATATAATATATATATAACTGAATCACTTTGTTGTATACCTAAAACTAACATGATATTGCAAATCAACTATACTTCAATAGCACTTAGTCACTCAGTCCTTATCTGACTCTTTGTGACCCCATGGGCTGTAGCTTGCCAGGTTTCTCTTACCATGGGATTTTCCAGGGAAGAATACTGGAGGGGATGCTCTGCCCTCCTCCAGGGGATCTTCCCAACTCAGGTATTTAACCCAGGTCTCATGCATTGCAGGCGGATTCTTTACCTTCTGAGCCACTAGGGAAGTCCAATAAAAATTAAATAAAAAATTTAAAAAGTATTCTTTTTTTTTTTTTTTTTAAAAAAAAAGGACATGGGAACCAATGGCCAAACCTGAAGGTTTTCAGCAGTAACATTAAGTAGTATTGGATTATCACTCAGAGTATAAAATAAATATCCACTGCCTCAACCAGGTGATCAAGGATAATATCAACAGTAATAAGTGGGACTTTCCTGATGGTCCAGGGGTTAAGAATCTGCCCTTCCACTGCAGGGGGCATGGGTTCAATCCCTGGAAGCATAGCTAAGATCCTGCATGCCATGCTACTCGGTCAAAAAAAGAAAATAAAAAGCAGGAATAAGTCACATTGCTAGTATGTACTCTTGCTAGGATGTGATGAAAATGACAATTTACCTCTGGGGTCTTCCTTCTCCAAACTCACAACTCCAGTTTTCACGAGGAAAATGCCTGATAAATCCCACTTGTGGGACATCCTGCAGAAGACTTGGCCAGACTCCTCCGACTGTTAAGTCATCAGGAAGCAGAGAGGCCTGAGAAGCTGCCCCGGCCAAGAGGAGCTTAAGGAAACTATATCAAATGTAACGTGGCATCCTGGGGGAGATCCTAGGACAGAAAAAAAAGCGTTAAGAAAAGAAATCTGAATAAACTACGGACTTTCACTAATAAACTAATCCATTTACTAATAAACTCAATTCCAGTTTAGTTGGTTCATTAATTATAACAAATGTACTAAATAATATATTAATAAAATGTTCATTATAGGGAACACTGGGTGCAGGGCATATGAGAACTCTCTGGACTATGTTCTCAATTTTTATGTAAATCTGAAGCTGTTCTAAAAAATAAATTCTATTAAAGCTATTTTTTAAACTGCTCATTATCATCTTTAAAGCTCCCCCTGCCATTAAAAGCTAATATCGATCTGTAGAAAGTTAAACAAAGAGATATAAAACATATTACAGGATGTTAATTGAAAAGTAACAAATAAGAGTATAATAATAGCATTTATAGTTTATATTTTAAAAAATGCACATCTGTGTACATATGCACTCTATAAATGCTTTTTGGAAGAGGCATGGAGATACCCACAAACAACTGTGGTGATTATTCCTAGGGAGGGATTAGGGGGTACAGAATTATGCTCAAGGAGGACTTGGGGTTTATCTGTATTTTTTTTGGAAAGTATTTCAGAGAGCATAGCCTAGTATTATAATACTTATGTAACCACAAAATAGGTTAAGAACAGAAACAAATTTTGAAAATGAAAATCTTCTGCCCTTGTTAGTTCACAGAAAGTTCCCTTCTCCAGCTTAGATCTCACTTGGTCTTGGCTTGCCCCTTAACCTTTTCCCTAAAGGATGTTTTATTGATGTAAAGGACCAAATATAAAAGCTCCACCTAGAACCCAGCTAAAGCTTTAATGATTATTTACCTAGAGTTTCTTATCCTTGCCTTCTGCTTTCCTGGCTGAAGGGGTTATCAAAAGTTTCTGCCCCAGGGGTGATAGCAATAATGTTGGCCGACACTTACTCATTCAATGACTACATTTACTGAGCACCTGGTTAGGCACTCTGTCTAGGTGGGAGGGATAGAGTCAGTGAACAAAGCAAATACCCTCCCCTCATGGAACTTACATTCTAATGGAGGGAGAATTATAATATTATTAAGTAATATTAAAACAAGAAATAATAACTAAAATAAGTGAGTAGTATGGGCTATGGAGAAAAATAAAACAGTAAATCCTGGGGTGAATTGTAATTTGACATAGGTAGGCTGTTCACATGTGGCTCATTGATTGGTTATATTTGAGCAGAAATGAAGCTGCCTGGAGAATAACTAATCCTTGCTGCTGCTGCTGCTAAGTCACTTCAGTCGTGTCCGACTCTGTGTGACCCCATGGACGGCAGNAATCCTGGGGTGAATTGTAATTTGACATAGGTAGGCTGTTCACATGTGGCTCATTGATTGGTTATATTTGAGCAGAAATGAAGCTGCCTGGAGAATAACTAATCCTTGCTGCTGCTGCTGCTAAGTCACTTCAGTCGTGTCCGACTCTGTGTGACCCCATGGACGGCAGCCCACCAGGCTCCCCTGTCCCTTGGATTCTCTAGGCAAGAATACTGGAGTTTGTTGCCATTTCCTTCTCCAATAATTAATCCTTAGTGAACTACTTTTTAAATATGATGTCTTTGAATCCTTAAAACTGCCCTATGAGGTAAGTATTCTAATGAGTCCCATTTTATAGATGAGGAAGCTGAGATTTGGGGGAGAGCAGTAATTTGCCCCAAATCCCCTGGTGAGGGACGAGCTGGATTGAAACCTCTGAGCCTGGGCTCTTCCTATTTTCCCTTTACTCTTCTGCTTTTTCCCTCTTGCTTCCATCAAACCACTTCTTCAGATGTCAGCATCCTTTGGACCTTGTCTTCTAGATTCTTTCTTCCCTAAAAAAAAACCAGCCTTGGGACTTCCCTGGTAGTCCAGGGGCTAAGACTGCACACTCCCAAAGCAAGGGGCCCTGAGTTTGATCCCTGGTTGGGAAACTAGATCCCACATGTTCCAACTAAGACCCAGAAAAGCCAGGGGAAAAAAAAAAACCCAAACATAAAAACCCCAGCCTTAGCCAGAGCCCCACCACTGCCCCAAGGAACTTGCCGCAACCTGGGGATGGGAGTAGAAGAGTTAGGCAACTCAGCTGTGACAACCCTAAAGAACAATTTAGTTTAATGCTCTGCTCACATTCAGGAAAAGCAAGTTGCTTCTCTTAACTGGCAGTGTCATTAAAAACTAAAAAAGCATGAACACACTGAATGTGAATTTTTCCATGTTATCAATTCTGGGTAAGACATGGCTCGTGCTGACCATTGCAGATTACCTTTCAGGAGCCAGAAGGCAGCATGGAAGAAACATGTTGCTTAGAGGACAAACGAAAACAAGGACACTCTAGAAGTGAGAAGAGGAATAAAGTCTCAGAAATTCATTATCACAAGAAAATAGTGTGGTTTGGATTTGTGCATACAACACACTATAAAACAAGAATAGGAATTTAAAACTTGCCTTAAAATTTCCCTCTCACATCTATGGAGTAATTAAGTCATTTTTTGCCTGCACCTATGTCCTTTGAAGGTAACACTGACCCTAAGCAGTAGCTGCTATGCTGCTGCTAAGTCGATTCAGTTGTGTCTGACTCTGTGTGACCCCATAGACGGCAGCCCACCAGGCTCCTCCATCCCTGGGATTCTCCAGGCAAGAACACTGGAGTGAGTTGCCATGTCCTTCTCCAATGCATGAAAGTGAAAAGTGAAAGTGAAGTCGCTCAGTCGTTTCCGACGCTTCGAGACCCCATGGACTGCAGCCTACCAGGCTCCTCTGTCCATGGGATTTTCCAGGCAAGAGTACTGGAGTGGGTTGCCCATTTCAGAGATGCAGAACTGAGGCTTAGAGAAGCAAACTGTTCAAGATCAACTGCAAAGCGAGTATTTAAACTCAGGTGTGCTGAAAGCTTCATCTTGTAACTATAAAATGCCTATCTGTCCCATATAAAGACCTTGTGAAGATCAGGTAGATGTTTAAACAGAAGTTGTATTAGTCACTGTATATTAAACATCCTTTAGAAATACAGCGGAGAAGGCAATGGCACCCCACTCCAGTACTCTTGCCTGGAAAGTCCCATGGATGGAGAAGCCTGGTGGGCTGCAGTCCATGGAGTTGCTGAGGGTCGGACATGACTGAGCGACTTCAC
Source organism: Oreotragus oreotragus (assembly GCA_006410675.1). NCBI lineage: Eukaryota > Metazoa > Chordata > Mammalia > Artiodactyla > Bovidae > Oreotragus > Oreotragus oreotragus. The sequence continues at coordinate 45,237 of SJYX01021488.1, read as the reverse complement.
TTTCGCTTTTCACTTTCATGCATTGGAGAAGGAAATGGCAACCCACTCCAGTCTCCTTGCCTGGAAAATCCCAGGGATGGGGGAGCCTGGTGAGCTGCCTTCTATGGGGTCGCACAGAGTCGGACATGACTGAAGCAACTTAGCAGGAGCAGCAGCAGCAGCAGCAGAAATACAGACTTTCCTGAGTAGAAATAATCATCTTCCCCCTATCCATTTTCAAGCCCCCTTAAAAGAATACCCAGGGAGTAAAATGGTTTCTAACTGGAACGGGATGATGGTAAACCACAAAACATTTAAACCTTATCAAGTTTTCCTACGCTACATTTTACTTTAATTTTTCTCACTTAATGTAGATTACTTTATTATTTTATTCCTAAATTAAAATTTTGTTTTTCTCAAAGTAATTGTGTACAGAGATTAATTTTAAGACCAAAAGGCTTATAACAAAAAGCTCTTATATTGTATTTTCTGTTACTTTCTTCTCCCTGATTCTGGTCCTCAGGATATAATATGACTGCTAGGCTGTGAGATTTTTTAAAGGCTCAATTTAGTCCCTTTCTATTTGTTTTGGGTTGTTGTGTGTGTGTGTTTGATGAAAGTTGTGGTAATTTACTCTATAGCATTTCTTTTACGATGAAATCATTACTGTTAGAGAAAGGTAAAAATGCACTATCTCAAGCCAACATATCCCCTTTTTTTCTTTTGGTAATTAAAATCTTAATTTTTAAACCAAAGTTACAAATAAGAGTGTTTAATACACCAAATATTTCTAGCCATAAGTCTGGTGTCTGCTACATCACGGCAGATCGGTCCTCAATAAATGAGGGAAAATCGCAACCATTTTACACTGACGTGAAGATCCCGGTGGTGCCTGATCGCCCGGCAGCATCTGCTTCTCTCCCTCTCGGATACAAAACGGGCAGAGTCAACTTTATAAATCCTATTACAGAAATGGGCATCTTTCCCCAAAGGGTGCATAAGCATGCACGCTTTCCTACAATATCTGAAATACCAAATGAAGCACATTAAAAAAAAATTTTTTTTTTTCTTACGGTTTGAATAGAGTATGAGAATGCATTTCCTTTTGGGCTGGATCCTAAGATCCGGCCAAATACCTAACTAGGGAAATGCTCACACATCCCACAGTGCGAGTTGACGTGAAAGACTTTGCTTTTCTCTCAACAAGAAACCCCCAGAGCCTTTCTTTGCATGATTGAAGGCGCCAGGGCTCTCCGGTCACTGGCTAAGAGGTGGTGTTTTGCATCGTGAGAGCTGTACAGGGTGCAAAAGCTGTACAGGGTGCAAAATCGCCAAGGCTACGCCGGAGGCTCTTCCTAATTTGGACGCATTTGAGCCGACAATGGCACCATTTTCAGTGATTGGGCTTTTGTTCTAACTCAAACGCGAAAGGTCTTTAAGGTGATTTTTGTACCTCTGGTTTTACTGCCTGAATATTCAATTTTTGGTTTTCATTATCTAAGTATACAGGACATGGTATAGCATCTGAATCTTTTTGAAATTAATTGCCATGTAAATAAAACATATTTCTGTAGAATGCACTTACTCATCATTAGCATGCGAGTTTCCAGTAAAATATCTTTAGTATTATTTTTATTAGTAACATATTTACACTGTCACTCCAGCCCTGCACCCTTTGTGAATCTGTTTTTAAAATAAATATGACCTGATACCAGAGTGATTGGTGCAATAAAAATGCATGATGTGAAATTAATCAAATATGGTTGGGTTCAATTTATAAGGGACACATTAAGAAAAATTATTTCTTGTTCGGGTATGCCACTCTAGTGAATCAAACAGAACTGCTTATATTTCAGCAAGATACATGTAAAATCTATTCATTCAACAAACATTTATTATGCATTTACTGTGTGCATCACAGGGGATAAAAACCAAGCTGAGCAAACAAATTCACACATGAAACAATTGAAGACCATAAGCAACTGCATAATTGTGGAATATATGTTCACGATCCAAGGATTGGAGAAACAAAAGCTTAAGTAGCAGCAGTGTAGTGCCCTGGTAAAGGGTGTGGGCCTCTGGATTTATTTCAGTTTTTTTCAGGAAGTGGCCATTAATTTTTGTGTGAAAAAATGAGAGCAGAGAGGCATAATTCATTGTGAAGATAGGTTTTATATTCTGTATATGTGAAGGAAATAAATTTCTAATGCAATAAAACAGAATGGAAAAAAGGAAAAAAAAAAAACAAAAAACCCAGCTTGGTCTTTAGAGTCAAACAGACATGGGTTCAAATCTCAGCTCTGTTACTTACTAGCTGGGTGACCTTGGGTCTATTCTTTGGTTTTGTAGAGCTTTGGGTTTTCTTATTTACAATATGGAGATGGTAAGGTCTTTCCAATAGGACTGTTGTGAGAACTAATTGAGATGATGTCCTCTGTACGTATTCACTAAGTTTGTTATCATAGTGGGGCTGAGGGCAGTCAGAGAAGATGTGTTGAAAACCGCTATTGCCAGAGTTGTTGACAAAGATGAATGGTTGGAGATGGTGTTCTTGGTGGAGGAGACAGTATGGACAGAAGCTGGAAGATAGGGCTGGAAACCAAATGTTCCATTCATTTCCAGAGATGGGGTTCTGCTTTCATTCTGCAAGAGAGCCAGCTGAGTAGAGATAAGCCAAGTACTCGAGGACAATATCACTACCATTCAGGTGACTTAAACATAAAGAATTTCTAGACAGATTAGCAGGACGTATCCCTGGAGAACACCTGCAATCACTGAGCCATAGCGGGATAGAACTCAGGGCCCAAGACTCTGGTCATCTTAAAGGCTGGACTTCCCCTGCCTTTTTCAGTACTGTACACTACAGCCTAGTATAGCGTCTTGTCCAAGGGGAGCAATCAATAACCACTTGATGAATGAATAAGCCCTGTGTCCTATAAAATGCAAACAACTTTTTACTTACTAGCTACATAAACTCAACCCCCCTGCTTCCATTTCTTTAACTGTAAAACAGGATAAGTACCTATTGACCTCTCAGGACTGTTATGAATATCAAATGTATTAATGTTTCTAAAGGGCTAAGAACAGTGCCTGGCACCTGGTCAGTTCTATATCAGTGTTTTTAAAATACAAAATAAATAACAATGTTAAAGAGTCCTGTGAGGAACTTTTCTGGCAGTTCAGCGGTTAAGATTCTGCCTTCCAATGCTGGAGCAGAGGTTCAAACGCTGGTCAGAGAACTAAGGTCTTGCATGCCTCAGGGTGTGGCCAAAATTTTTTAAGAGGGAGGAGTCTTATGAAAATTAAATTTAAAAATGCTTGCAGGCAATAAGTATTTGTGGAAGGAAGTGAAGAGGGAGGGACCTGCCAATACCGAAACCCCACCCCAAGCAGGCTCAGAAGTACCCAGGCTCAGACTTAACAGGACCTGATGAATCTAGGATTTGTCTTCTTGAGCCAAGCATGCAGTGGGCCTGGGGGAGCCCTAGACCTACCTGTCCTCCTACTTTCATCTCCCCTCCCCAAACTCACTGGTACCAGATGATACCTTTAACCCAAGGCTGTGACCTGGCTCCCACACTATCAGCCCTGGACTACTCTAGGGCCCTACATGGCTATATCCATCTTTGTACTCATGGCCAACAGCTGAATTCTTACTTCCAGTGAGATGCAATAGCTCCTCATCCCTTTCCATTCTCCTTCCTCAGAGTGATAGTGCTGCTGCCTTTGTGGATCACAACTTCCCAGAAATCCTATTGGTCCCAACCACCAGAGAGGACCCCTTGGCTATCAACACAAGATGGGCTGAAACAGGGCCCACCATGCCCATTGGATATTATTGTTCAGATGGCTGCTCACCCTTCCTGGCATTAGCCATCAGATTAGTCAGGCCACTGAGCTCAAACTCTGCCAACTCGATAATTCATTCATCTGTTCATAAGTTCATTCTCATATTCATTTGACTATTGGTAATTCAGTTCTCCCTCTGTGCTTAGATGGAGACACTGAGATCATTCACATAGTGTTCCCGCACTCAGAGAACTCACAGTCTAGATAACTCACAATATAAGGTAATTAGGTGCAAAAAGATCCATATAGTCAAAGCTATGGCTTTTCCTATAGTAATGTATGGATTTGAGAGTTGGACCATACAGAAGGCTGAGTGCCAAAGAATTGATGTTTTCAAGGTGTGGTGCTGGAGAAGACTCTTCAGAGTCCCTTGGACAGCAAGAATATCAAACCAGTCAATCCTAAAGGAAATAAACCCTGAATTCACTAGAAGGACTGATCCTGAAACTGAAGCTCCAATACTTTGGCTACCTGATGCGAAGAGTTGACTCATTGGAAAAGATCCTGATTCTGGGAAAGACTGAAGGCAGGAGGAGAAGGGGACAACAGAGGATGAGATGGTTGGATGGCATTACTGAGCGACTTCACTTTCGCTTTTCACTTTCATGCATTGGAGAAGGAAATGGCAACCCACTCCAGTCTCCTTGCCTGGAAAATCCCAGGGATGGGGGAGCCTGGTGAGCTGCCTTCTATGGGGTCGCACAGAGTCGGACATGACTGAAGCAACTTAGCAGGAGCAGCAGCAGCAGCAGCAGAAATACAGACTTTCCTGAGTAGAAATAATCATCTTCCCCCTATCCATTTTCAAGCCCCCTTAAAAGAATACCCAGGGAGTAAAATGGTTTCTAACTGGAACGGGATGATGGTAAACCACAAAACATTTAAACCTTATCAAGTTTTCCTACGCTACATTTTACTTTAATTTTTCTCACTTAATGTAGATTACTTTATTATTTTATTCCTAAATTAAAATTTTGTTTTTCTCAAAGTAATTGTGTACAGAGATTAATTTTAAGACCAAAAGGCTTATAACAAAAAGCTCTTATATTGTATTTTCTGTTACTTTCTTCTCCCTGATTCTGGTCCTCAGGATATAATATGACTGCTAGGCTGTGAGATTTTTTAAAGGCTCAATTTAGTCCCTTTCTATTTGTTTTGGGTTGTTGTGTGTGTGTGTTTGATGAAAGTTGTGGTAATTTACTCTATAGCATTTCTTTTACGATGAAATCATTACTGTTAGAGAAAGGTAAAAATGCACTATCTCAAGCCAACATATCCCCTTTTTTTCTTTTGGTAATTAAAATCTTAATTTTTAAACCAAAGTTACAAATAAGAGTGTTTAATACACCAAATATTTCTAGCCATAAGTCTGGTGTCTGCTACATCACGGCAGATCGGTCCTCAATAAATGAGGGAAAATCGCAACCATTTTACACTGACGTGAAGATCCCGGTGGTGCCTGATCGCCCGGCAGCATCTGCTTCTCTCCCTCTCGGATACAAAACGGGCAGAGTCAACTTTATAAATCCTATTACAGAAATGGGCATCTTTCCCCAAAGGGTGCATAAGCATGCACGCTTTCCTACAATATCTGAAATACCAAATGAAGCACATTAAAAAAAAATTTTTTTTTTTCTTACGGTTTGAATAGAGTATGAGAATGCATTTCCTTTTGGGCTGGATCCTAAGATCCGGCCAAATACCTAACTAGGGAAATGCTCACACATCCCACAGTGCGAGTTGACGTGAAAGACTTTGCTTTTCTCTCAACAAGAAACCCCCAGAGCCTTTCTTTGCATGATTGAAGGCGCCAGGGCTCTCCGGTCACTGGCTAAGAGGTGGTGTTTTGCATCGTGAGAGCTGTACAGGGTGCAAAAGCTGTACAGGGTGCAAAATCGCCAAGGCTACGCCGGAGGCTCTTCCTAATTTGGACGCATTTGAGCCGACAATGGCACCATTTTCAGTGATTGGGCTTTTGTTCTAACTCAAACGCGAAAGGTCTTTAAGGTGATTTTTGTACCTCTGGTTTTACTGCCTGAATATTCAATTTTTGGTTTTCATTATCTAAGTATACAGGACATGGTATAGCATCTGAATCTTTTTGAAATTAATTGCCATGTAAATAAAACATATTTCTGTAGAATGCACTTACTCATCATTAGCATGCGAGTTTACGGTTTGAATAGAGTATGAGAATGCATTTCCTTTTGGGCTGGATCCTAAGATCCGGCCAAATACCTAACTAGGGAAATGCTCACACATCCCACAGTGCGAGTTGACGTGAAAGACTTTGCTTTTCTCTCAACAAGAAACCCCCAGAGCCTTTCTTTGCATGATTGAAGGCGCCAGGGCTCTCCGGTCACTGGCTAAGAGGTGGTGTTTTGCATCGTGAGAGCTGTACAGGGTGCAAAAGCTGTACAGGGTGCAAAATCGCCAAGGCTACGCCGGAGGCTCTTCCTAATTTGGACGCATTTGAGCCGACAATGGCACCATTTTCAGTGATTGGGCTTTTGTTCTAACTCAAACGCGAAAGGTCTTTAAGGTGATTTTTGTACCTCTGGTTTTACTGCCTGAATATTCAATTTTTGGTTTTCATTATCTAAGTATACAGGACATGGTATAGCATCTGAATCTTTTTGAAATTAATTGCCATGTAAATAAAACATATTTCTGTAGAATGCACTTACTCATCATTAGCATGCGAGTTTCCAGTAAAATATCTTTAGTATTATTTTTATTAGTAACATATTTACACTGTCACTCCAGCCCTGCACCCTTTGTGAATCTGTTTTTAAAATAAATATGACCTGATACCAGAGTGATTGGTGCAATAAAAATGCATGATGTGAAATTAATCAAATATGGTTGGGTTCAATTTATAAGGGACACATTAAGAAAAATTATTTCTTGTTCGGGTATGCCACTCTAGTGAATCAAACAGAACTGCTTATATTTCAGCAAGATACATGTAAAATCTATTCATTCAACAAACATTTATTATGCATTTACTGTGTGCATCACAGGGGATAAAAACCAAGCTGAGCAAACAAATTCACACATGAAACAATTGAAGACCATAAGCAACTGCATAATTGTGGAATATATGTTCACGATCCAAGGATTGGAGAAACAAAAGCTTAAGTAGCAGCAGTGTAGTGCCCTGGTAAAGGGTGTGGGCCTCTGGATTTATTTCAGTTTTTTTCAGGAAGTGGCCATTAATTTTTGTGTGAAAAAATGAGAGCAGAGAGGCATAATTCATTGTGAAGATAGGTTTTATATTCTGTATATGTGAAGGAAATAAATTTCTAATGCAATAAAACAGAATGGAAAAAAGGAAAAAAAAAAAACAAAAAACCCAGCTTGGTCTTTAGAGTCAAACAGACATGGGTTCAAATCTCAGCTCTGTTACTTACTAGCTGGGTGACCTTGGGTCTATTCTTTGGTTTTGTAGAGCTTTGGGTTTTCTTATTTACAATATGGAGATGGTAAGGTCTTTCCAATAGGACTGTTGTGAGAACTAATTGAGATGATGTCCTCTGTACGTATTCACTAAGTTTGTTATCATAGTGGGGCTGAGGGCAGTCAGAGAAGATGTGTTGAAAACCGCTATTGCCAGAGTTGTTGACAAAGATGAATGGTTGGAGATGGTGTTCTTGGTGGAGGAGACAGTATGGACAGAAGCTGGAAGATAGGGCTGGAAACCAAATGTTCCATTCATTTCCAGAGATGGGGTTCTGCTTTCATTCTGCAAGAGAGCCAGCTGAGTAGAGATAAGCCAAGTACTCGAGGACAATATCACTACCATTCAGGTGACTTAAACATAAAGAATTTCTAGACAGATTAGCAGGACGTATCCCTGGAGAACACCTGCAATCACTGAGCCATAGCGGGATAGAACTCAGGGCCCAAGACTCTGGTCATCTTAAAGGCTGGACTTCCCCTGCCTTTTTCAGTACTGTACACTACAGCCTAGTATAGCGTCTTGTCCAAGGGGAGCAATCAATAACCACTTGATGAATGAATAAGCCCTGTGTCCTATAAAATGCAAACAACTTTTTACTTACTAGCTACATAAACTCAACCCCCCTGCTTCCATTTCTTTAACTGTAAAACAGGATAAGTACCTATTGACCTCTCAGGACTGTTATGAATATCAAATGTATTAATGTTTCTAAAGGGCTAAGAACAGTGCCTGGCACCTGGTCAGTTCTATATCAGTGTTTTTAAAATACAAAATAAATAACAATGTTAAAGAGTCCTGTGAGGAACTTTTCTGGCAGTTCAGCGGTTAAGATTCTGCCTTCCAATGCTGGAGCAGAGGTTCAAACGCTGGTCAGAGAACTAAGGTCTTGCATGCCTCAGGGTGTGGCCAAAATTTTTTAAGAGGGAGGAGTCTTATGAAAATTAAATTTAAAAATGCTTGCAGGCAATAAGTATTTGTGGAAGGAAGTGAAGAGGGAGGGACCTGCCAATACCGAAACCCCACCCCAAGCAGGCTCAGAAGTACCCAGGCTCAGACTTAACAGGACCTGATGAATCTAGGATTTGTCTTCTTGAGCCAAGCATGCAGTGGGCCTGGGGGAGCCCTAGACCTACCTGTCCTCCTACTTTCATCTCCCCTCCCCAAACTCACTGGTACCAGATGATACCTTTAACCCAAGGCTGTGACCTGGCTCCCACACTATCAGCCCTGGACTACTCTAGGGCCCTACATGGCTATATCCATCTTTGTACTCATGGCCAACAGCTGAATTCTTACTTCCAGTGAGATGCAATAGCTCCTCATCCCTTTCCATTCTCCTTCCTCAGAGTGATAGTGCTGCTGCCTTTGTGGATCACAACTTCCCAGAAATCCTATTGGTCCCAACCACCAGAGAGGACCCCTTGGCTATCAACACAAGATGGGCTGAAACAGGGCCCACCATGCCCATTGGATATTATTGTTCAGATGGCTGCTCACCCTCCCTGGCATTAGCCATCAGATTAGTCAGGCCACTGAGCTCAAACTCTGCCAACTCGATAATTCATTCATCTGTTCATAAGTTCATTCTCATATTCATTTGACTATTGGTAATTCAGTTCTCCCTCTGTGCTTAGATGGAGACACTGAGATCATTCACATAGTGTTCCCGCACTCAGAGAACTCACAGTCTAGATAACTCACAATATAAGGTAATTAGGTGCAAAAAGATCCATATAGTCAAAGCTATGGCTTTTCCTATAGTAATGTATGGATTTGAGAGTTGGACCATACAGAAGGCTGAGTGCCAAAGAATTGATGTTTTCAAGGTGTGGTGCTGGAGAAGACTCTTCAGAGTCCCTTGGACAGCAAGAATATCAAACCAGTCAATCCTAAAGGAAATAAACCCTGAATTCACTAGAAGGACTGATCCTGAAACTGAAGCTCCAATACTTTGGCTACCTGATGCGAAGAGTTGACTCATTGGAAAAGATCCTGATTCTGGGAAAGACTGAAGGCAGGAGGAGAAGGGGACAACAGAGGATGAGATGGTTGGATGGCATCACTGACTCAATGGACATGAGTTTGAGCAAACTCCAGGAGATAGTGAAGGACAGGGAGGCCTGGCAGCTGCAGTCGATGGGGTCGCAAAGAGTCAGACACAACTTAGTGACTGAACAACAACAAAGTGCAAAAATAGAAATATATAGAAGGTAGGAGAGACAAGGGAGATTTAGTATACTTATCTGGGAGAATCAGGGAAGCATTTCCAGAAAAGAGACATTTGAGATGGATTTTTGGAGATGGAATCGGATAAGATCAGAATCATTTTAGATCGAGGGGTGAAAAGGCATGGAGGGTTCAAAGGGAAGACCTGGGCTCTAAGATAAGGTTGGAGAGAAGCCGGGAGTAGAGGGCTGAGACCAGATGATGGAGAAGGTTGAACATGGGGTCAAGGAGCTTAAACCTAACGCTTTTTGGTGAAGGGATGTAGGGGACCCTGTGTAGTGCTGCCAGGCTCCCCCTTCACTGGAAGGCTGGTTGCCGTGGTTGCTGGGAACACCATCCAGAGGCAATCATCAGCTGTCAGGCCTGTTTAGTGATTCCCTCTGCAGCAGACAGCCACCACATCCAAGGTCATGCCCTTCTCTGGCAGGACAGCTGACATTCTAGGACTGATGGATGCGACAGTATAAAGGCCCAGCCCTCGGGGCCCAGCTCTGGACAACTCTGAAGGCCTATTGTAGTTCAAAAGGTCCCAGTGGGTTTGGCTCAGGCTGTCAATTGTGCGACACTGAAGTTCAACTTCTGCCCGCCCCGCCCCCGGTCCCTCCTGCATTCTTCCCTTCTCTCCCAAAGGAATCACGACCAAGAGCAGCGTCACCCTGGGCATGGATCTCACCCTCTCTACCCAGAACATCATTTATCAAGCGTCCACCTCTCCATATCTCCTACTACAAGCTCCTACCTGTGAGGTATTTGAAAACGCTTCATTCTCTTTCATACCCCCTACAGGTTCTCAAGTCCATGTGGCCTTCCAGTTCCTGCCCTTTAGCTCTCCTCTGCTTGTCAGGTGCTGCTGCTGCTGCTGCTAACTTGCTCAGTTGTGTCTGACTCTGTGCGACCCCATAGTTGCCAGCCCACCAGGCTCCCCCGTCCCTGGGATTCTCCAGGCAAGAACATTGGAGTGGGTTGCCATTTCCTTCTCCAATGCATGAAAGTGAAAAGTAAAAGTGAAGTCGCTCAGTTGTAGCTGGCTCTTTGCGACCCATGGACTATAGCCTACCAGGCTCCTCTGTCCTTAGGATTTTCCAGGCAAGAATACTGGAGTGGGGTGCCATTTCCTTCTCTGCTTGTCAGGTGAGTTTCTCCAAAAAGCTGTCAACTTCCAGTCTGCAGTCCTCCCGACCAAACCATTCCTTTGGTGACCCCAGTGAACATCTGCCACACCCCTCATCTCCGCTAAAACCTCTCACCAGGGCGCCAATGCTCACCATGTCTTTAACTTCAGCAGACACCTCTGTGACCATAACTCAGCTGAACTGTTGACTTCTCTCTTCTTAAAACACCCTTAGTTTCTGTGCTGCTGTGGTTTCTAGTCTTTCTCCCACCCTATAGTGGCTCCTTTTTTTCTCCATCTGTCCCTAAATTATTGGTGCTCTGTCACAGATCCTCATTTTTCTCACTTCTCACACTCTTTCAGTGTGATCTCATTCACTGTCATGACTACTAACACCATCGAGATGTTAATAATTCCTAAATCTCTCTTTCTAGTGCAGACATCTTGCCTGAGCATTAGATCTGCAACTGCCCACCGGACATTCTGCAGGCTCCACAGTCTCCAACAACTGAATTTGTCACCCTCTCCTCAAGCTTTCATCTTTCTCATCAGTAAATCTCTGCTTCTACTGTTCCCAAGTTCTTCTTACCCAAATTCCCCAGGACCTCCCTGATCATGCTCCACCAGCTTCATCCTCAAGCTTAACCCACTTCCCTGACTCCTGACTCAAATTACACCTAATTCAAAGCTGAGTCATCTATTGGGAACCAGGTTGTGGTGGCTCAGTTAAGAATGGGGCTCTTGGGACTTCCCTGGTGGTCTAATAGCCAAGACTCTGCACTCCCAATGCAGGGGGCCCAGGTTTGATCCCTGATCAGGGAACTAGATCCTGCATGCTGCAACTAAGAGTTCACATGCCACAGTGAAGATCAAGGATCCCCACGAGCCACAACCATGAAGACCCCGTGAAGCCAAAAAAGAATGGGGCTCTTGAAAGACTCCCCAACAACATAGAACCAGAAACTGCACAGCCTTCAGGACCCTGGAGCTGTCCAGCTCCTTGTCTACCTTGTCCCCAGCCTCCCTCCTTTCCAGGCTGCACTGTTTTCTTCTTTCTGAGACTGTTCTGTTTATAAGTGGCTTTTTCTGCTTCTCGCTTTGCTATTGACTAAACATACTGACTTGGAGGTCTAGGGGTTACATGTCCTCGATTCAAATAGCCAGCAAACAAATCAGTGTCTTCCAGATGCAAGGGCATCAGTTTCTCAGAAGAGAAGTGGCTGGGGGTTAGCTCCAGTCAAATGCTCACTGCCGGTCTGATAAGCTACGGCTAGGAGAGTTGGGCTCTGGCATAGGAAATGTGGTTATAGGGACACATAAGGATAGATGTGAAGTTTAAGAGGAAGTAGTGTTGTGTTGAACAGCTACATGACATGATTTTACAGCCCTGAATAATCACAGGTGGCCAACATTTCCAAGATGTAGAAATTTTAATTTTAGGCAAATATCTAACTTTTTTTTTTTTTACTATCTCATCTCCTTTCCTCTTTCCATCTTACTGTGCTAATGAGTAGCAACTTAATAGGAAGAATATTATAAGGAAAATAGTCTATGAGACTGTTTCTAAAAACTAAAATCTTAAATATACACTTGAATATTACATTCTCCCATAACACATTTATTAATTATAATAATAAAATAAAAGGTGTTTGAGTGCATTTTAATCTTTTCTGCATTAAAATCTGACCTAGAAATTCAAAATAGAAGATAATCAAAAGTATCATCTACTTGCTTCTGACAGAAGGAAGTTTATAACTGGTGCATAATATCACCAGGAGATCTTTGATGGCCCCCTTATGGTTAAAAAAAATTTTTTTTAGAAAATTTATTTTCAGATCAGCATATTGTAGCATAATTCTTAAAGAAACTTTTACTTTAAATCAGTTTTATTGTAAGCCTAGAAAAGAAATGGGACTACAAGATGAACAAAATCTTGACAAGAAGCTACTGAGAGAGAAAGAAATATACTGTGGGACCACTTGGTTTTAAGAAATGAAACTCTGGATTTATGTATCAGCTTAAAAAAAAAAATCTCTCTAGGCACGCTGTTCAGCAACTGTTTAGATCTTATCTGAAAATTTTAGTCTGTTTCAAAGAAAAGCAGATTTCTTTGTTTCAAGATAGTGATTTTGTGATTCTTTATTTAACAAAATGTTTCCTAAGCATCAATTAGATACCAATTAGCAACAACTAGGTATTTGTCAGGTATCGAATATCAAAAGAGCTTTTTTTCAAGGTGTAGAGTATATAAGATACATTACTAGAAGCTACATTAAAAAGTGCAGCCTCTATGGAAAATAGTAAGGCAGTTCCTGATAAAACTTTGAAATAGAATTACCACAGGATCCAGCAATTCTACTTATAGGTATATACAGGAAAAAAATGAAAGCAAGAACTCAGACACTTGAACACTCATGTTTGTAACAGCATTATTCATGACAGCTAAAATGTGAAAACAACCAAACATTCCTTTGATGGATGAATGAATAAACAAAATGTGATATAGACATATAATGGAATATTATCCAGCCTTAAAAAGGAAGAAACTCTACAGGAAATGCTACAGCATGAATGAACCTTTAAAATTTCACGCTAAATGAAATAAGCCAGTCACAAAAGGACAAAATATTGTATGATTCCATTCATGTAAGGTACTTATTGCAAATTTATAGATACATAAACTAGGAGAGTGGTGGCCAGGGGCTGGGGGAAGGAGTGATGGGAGTGAGAGTTCAATGGGTTTCAGTTTCGAAAGATGGAAATGTTCTGTGCTAATGAGTAGCAACATAATAGGAAGAATATTATAAGGAAAATATTCTATGAGACTGTTTCTAAAAACTAAAATCTTAAATATACACTTGAATATTACATTCTCCCATAACACAGTTATTAATTATAATAATAAAATGAAAGGTGTTTGAGTGCATTTTAATCTTTTCTGCATTAAAATCTGCAGGTTTTCAGTTTTGAAAGATGGAAAAGTTCTGGAGATGGATACTGGGGATGGGCCCACCAGTGTGAATGTGCTCAATGCTATTGGCTGAAATAAAGATTTTTAAATGGTTAAAATGATGTTATGTATATTTAAATACAATTTTTTTAAAAAAGGGTACACATTTTAAGAACCTGAGTGATACTTGGAACTCAAAAATGAAGGATTTACTTCCTTTTGGGGCTTAGAAAGTGTTTCTAGCGGCAACACTAGAGCAGGGAGACAATATGTATGGTGGAAATGGTTGGAAATGCCTAGTTCCAGTTCCACTCTGTCACTTAGTAATGGCGGGGATCTTAGGATAGGTAACATAACCCCCTTATAGGCAGTGTAACATGGGGGTTATTTGCAAGAATGCTGAGCCAGAAGGCTTGTTTGAGTCATAGTTCATTCACCAGCCACGTGGCCTTGGTCAAGTTATTTGACATCTCTAGGTCTCAGTTTCTCTAACAATGAATAGGGAGGTCAATGCCCAGTTCATAGGGTTGTCACGAGGGTTTAACTAGATCAAGCATGAGAAACCATTAGCATAGTGCCTGCCACAAACTAAGTGCTCAGTAAGTGTCAGTAGCTTGTTATTTTCTGAGTCTTATCTACAACACGGGTTTAATATGAGTTGTCTTAAGATCTCTGAGTTATTTTGAGGCTTGGTAGAGATACTGTAAGTGAAACAGGTTAGATAGCATTATTGAAGAGGGTAAAACTTGGGTATGCATTCTCACTGAAGGGAACAGTATAAGGAAAAGGAAGAACTCCCAAAGTGTGGGGCATTAGGACTGATTAACACATTCAGCATATGGAAAGGAACAGGGGGAAAGATGGCTAGAGAGACAGAACTGGGAGAGCTTATTTAGGGCCTTGAAGGCCTGGCTAAGAAGCACATCACAGAGGTAGATCCAATGTGAGATAGGGCAAGGATCATGCCATGATTTGATTTGGTGTTGAGAATTAAATTTAGAGGATGATGCCTTTCTTGGTCAGGTTGAACTACTGTAACAAAATACTTTAACCTGGGTGGTATAAACCACAGTCATTCATTTCTCACAATTCTGAAGCTGGGGAAATCTGAGAGATGCCGGCATGTGGGGTTCTGATAAGAGCCCTCTACCTGGCTTGCAGATGACTGCCTTCCCTCTGTATTCTCACATGTATTTTTTTTGGTGGCTATGCTGGTTATGCGGACTTCTCTTGTTGTGGATCACAGGCTCCGTAGTTGCAACACGCAGGCTAGTTGCTCTAAGGCATGTGGGATCTTAGTTCCCCATGTGTGTGTGCTAAGTCGCTTCAGTCTGTACGACAATTTGCGACCCCATGGCTCCTCTGTCTGTGGGATTCTCCAGAAAAGAATACTCGAGTGGGTTACCATTTTCTCCTCCAGGGGATCTTCCTAGGGATAGAATCCGCCTGTCTTACATCTCCTGCATTGGCAGGTGGGTTCTTTACCACTAGCGCCACCTGGGAAGCCTTTAGTTCCTCCAGTTCAGTTCAGTTCAGTTGTTCAGTCGTGTCCAACTCTTTGCAACCCCATGAATCGCAGCACGCCAGGCCTCCCTGTCCATCACCAACTCCTGGAGTTCACTCAGACTCACGTCCATCGAGTCCGTGATGCCATCCAGCCATCTCATCCTCGGTCGTCCCCTTCTCCTCCTGCCCCCAATCCCTCCCAGCATCAGAGTCTTTTCCAATGAGTCAACTCTTCGCATGAGGTGGCCAAAGTACTGGAGTTTCAGCTTTAGCATCATTCCTTCCAAAGAAATCCCAGGGTTGATCTCCTTCAGAATGGACTGGTTGGATCTCCTTGCAGTCCAAGGGACTCTCAAGAGTCTTCTCCAACACCACAGTTCAAAAGCATCGATTCTTCGGCGCTCAGCTTTCTTCACAGTCCAACTTTCACATCCATACATGACCACAGGAAAAACCATAGCCTTGACTAGGCGGACCTTAGTCGGCAAAGTAATGTCTCTGCTTTTGAATATACTATCCAGGTTGGTCATAACTTTTCTTCCAAGGAGTAAGCGTCTTTTAATTTCATGGCTGCAGTCACCATCTGCAGTGATTTTGGAGCCCAAAAAAATAAAGTCTGACACTGTTTCCACTGTTTCCCCATCTATTTCCCATGAAGTGATGGGACCGGATGCCATGATCTTCGTTTTCTGAATGTTGAGCTTTAAGCCAACTTTTTCGCTCTCCTCCTTCACTTTCATCAAGAGGCTTTTTAGCTCCTCCTCACTTTCTGCCATAAGGGTGGTGTCATCAGCATATCTGAGGTTATTGATATTTCTCCCGGCAATCTTGATTCCAGCTTGTGTTTCTTCCAGTCCAGCGTTTCTCATGATGTACTCTGCATATAAGTTAAATAAGCAGGGAGACAATATACAGCCTTGACGTACTCCTTTTCCTATTTGGAACCAGTCTGTTGTTCCATGTCCAGTTCTAACTGTTGCTTCCTGACCTGCATACAGATTTCTCAAGAGGCAGGTTAGGTGGTCTGGTATTCCCATCTCTTTCAGAATTTTCCACAGTTTATTGTGATCCACACAGTCAAAGGCTTTGGCATAGTCAATAAAGCAGAAATAGATGTTTTTCTGGAACTCTCTTGCTTTTTCCATGATCCAGCGGATGTTGGCAATTTGATCTCTGGTTCCTCTGCCTGTTCTAAAACCAGCTTGAACATCAGGGAGTTCACGGTTCACATATTGCTGAAGCCTGGCTTGGAGAATTTTGAGCATTACTTTACTAGCGTGTGAGATGAGTGCAATTGTGCGGTAGTTTGAGCATTCTTTGGCATTGCCTTTCTTTGGAATTGGAATGAAAACTGACCTTTTCCAGTCCTGTGGCCACTGCTGAGTTTTCCAAATTTGCTGGCATATTGAGTGCAGCACTTTCACAGCATCATCTTTCAGGATTTGAAACAGCTCAACGGGAATTCCATCACCTCCACTAGCTTTGTTCGTAGTGATGCTTTCTAAGGCCCACTTGACTTCACATTCCAAGATGTCTGGCTCTAGATTAGTGATCACATCCTCATGATTATCTGGGTCGTGAAGATCTTTTCTGTACAGTTCTTCTGTGTATTCTTGCCACCTCTTCTTAACAGCTTCTGCTTCTGTTAGGTCCATACCATTTCTGTCCTTTATCAAGCCCATCTTTGCATGAAATGTTCCCTTGGTATCTCTAATTTTCTTGAAGAGACCTCTAGTCTTTCCCATTCTGTTGTTTTCCTCTATTTCTTTGCATTGATCGCTGAAGAAGGCTTTCTTATGTCTTCTTGCTATTCTTTGGAACTCTGCATTCAGATGCTTATATCTTTCCTTTTCTCCTTTGCTTTTCATCTCTCTTCTTTTCACAGCTATTTGTAAGGCCTCTCCAGACAGCCATTTTGCTTTTTTGCATTTCTTTTCTATGGGGATGGTCTTGATCCCTGTCTCCTGTACAGGGTCATGAACCTCGTCCATAGTTCATCAGGCACTCTGTCTATCAGATCTAGGCCCTTAAATCTATTTCTCACTTCCACTGTATAATCAGGGATCAAACCTGCATTTACTCAACAATTAGACATTTGACTACTTCTATATGGCTTCCCCAATGGCTCAACAGATAAAGTATTTTTGCTAGGAGAATCCCATGCACAGAGGAGCCAGGCGGGCTACAGTCCATGGGTCACAAAAAGTTGGACATGACTGAGCGCATGCACACACACATACTGCATTGGCCAGCAGACTGCTTATCACTGCGCCAACAGCGAAGTCCTCTTCCTTTTCTCATAAGGGTATTATTAATCTCATCCTGGGGTCCC
The DNA here is from genome assembly GCA_006410675.1 of Oreotragus oreotragus. Classification (NCBI taxonomy): domain Eukaryota; kingdom Metazoa; phylum Chordata; class Mammalia; order Artiodactyla; family Bovidae; genus Oreotragus; species Oreotragus oreotragus. Next base: position 27,821 of record SJYX01021488.1, on the reverse strand, counting down.
CACCTTCATGACCTCATTTAAATCTGACTGCCTCCAGTGTTTTTGCCTGGAGAATCCCAGGGATGGTGGAGCCTGGTGGGCTGCCATCTATCGGGTCACACGGAGTCAGACATGACTGAAGCGACTTAGCAGCAGCAGCAGCAGCAGCCTTTCAAAGGCCTCACCTCCTAATGCTAACACATTATGGGTCATGGCTTCAATTTACTAATTTGGGGAGGGGCACAGTCCATAGCAGCTCCCAGTGACACTTACCTCCTGATAATCATGTTCTGAGTCATCCTCTTCCCCTGAAGTGTAGGTTAGATCTAGTGACTTGCTTCAAATAAAGAGAACACAGCAAAAGTGTTAGTGTGTCACTTATGAAATGAGGTTATAAGAAGACTGACTTCTGAGACTCCCCTGGTGGTCCACTGGCTAGGACTCTGTGCTCGCAATACAGGGGGCCTGGGTTTGATCCCTGGTTGGGGAAGTAGATCCCACATGCTGCAACTAAAGAGCCTGTATCCCACAACTGAAAAAAAAAAAAAAAGACCGACTTCCCTTTTGCCTGCCCTTTCTTGCTCTCTGCCTTCCTCACCCTTTTGGAAGCCAGCAATCATGTTGTGAGCTGTCCTATGGAGAGACCCAGAGATTGAGGTACTGATGTTTCCGGCCAACAGTCATTGAGCACTTGAGAGCAGTCAATAGCCATGCAAGTGAGCTAGGAAGTGGATCCTCCTCCTGGCGAGCTTTGAAGTGACTTTAAGCCCTGGGTGTCACCTTGTTTGCAGGTCAGAGGCACCCAGCTAAAGTATATCCAAATTCCTAACATACAAAACTTTAAGATAATAACTCTTTGTTGTTTTAAACATTCAAGTTTTGGGTACTTTATTACATAGCAATAGCTAATTAATCCAGAGACCAATAAGACTGCCCTCACTTCAGATGACAGCTGCAAGTTCAAGGTTCCCCAGACCACCTGTACTTCTGACCAACTTGCTACAAGTTTGGGTGTTCCCATAACTCCTGCAGGTTCAATACTGTCTGGAAGGACAGAGAACTCTGAAAAGCACTACCCTTATAATTACAGGTTTATTGTAAAGGATATAAATCAGGACCAGTCAGATGAAGAGACACATATAGGTCAAGGTCCTGAATGCAGGCTCTCTCCCCACAGTGTCAGTGTGTTTACCAACCAGGAAGGTCCAGTGAGTTTTAGTATACAGGGTTTTTATTAGGGTTAACTTATATGCAGAGTACATCATGAGAAACGCTGGACTGGAAGAAACACAAGCTGGAATCAAGATGCCGGGAGAAATATCAATAACCTCAGATATGCAGATGACACCACTCTTATGGCAGAAAGTGAAGAGGAGCTAAAAAGCCTCTTGATGAAAGTGAAAGAGGAGAGTGAAAAAGTTGGCTTAAAGCTCAACATTCAGAAAATGAAGATCATGGCATCTGGTCCTGTCACTCCATGGGAAATAGATGGGGAAACAGTGGAAACAGTGTCAGACTTTATTTTTGGGGGCTCCAAAATCACTGCAGATGGTGACCGCAGCCATGAAATTAAAAGATTCTTATTCCTTGGAAGAAAAGTTATGACCAACCTAGATAGCATATTCAAAAGCAGAGACATTACTTTGCCAACTAAGGTCCATCTAGTCAAGGCTATGGTTTTTCCAGTAGTCATGTATGGATGTGAGAGTTGGACTGTGAAGAAGGCTCAGTGCTGAAGAATTGATGCTTTTGAACTGTGGTGTTGGAGAAGACTCTTGAGAGTCCCTTGGACTGCAAGGA
>SJYX01021488.1:0-25963 GCA_006410675.1 Oreotragus oreotragus | reverse complement strand
AAGACGCTTACTCCTTGGAAGAAAAGTTATGACCAACCTAGATAGCATATTCAAAAACAGACACTACTTTGCCGACTAAGGTCCGTCTAGTCAAGGCTATGATTTTTCCAGTAGTCATGTATGGATGTGAGAGTTGGACTGTGAAGAAGGCTGAGTGCCGAAGAATTGATGCTTTTGAACTGTGGTGTTGGAGAAGACTCTTGAGAGTCCCTTGGACTGCAAGAAGATCCAACCAGTCCATTCTGAAGGAGATTGGCCCTGGGATTTCTTTGGAAGGAATGATGCTAAAGCTGAAACTCCAGTACTTTGGCCACCTCATGAGAAGAGTTGACTCATTGGAAAAGACTTTGATGCTGGGAGGGATTGGGGGCAGGAGGAGAAGGGGATGACCGAGGATGAGATGGCTGGATGGCATCACGGACTCGATGGACGCGAGTCTGAGTGAACTCCAGGAGTTGGTGATGGACAGGGAGGCCTGGTGTGCTGCGATCCATGGGGTCGCAAAGAGTTGGACACGACTGAGCGACTGAACTGAACTGAACTGAACAGATTCTGAGCTAAACATAGCCAACATCTCCAGAGTTTGGAGGAAGAGCAGGAATGAAGATGAGAATGAAAGGGATGCTCAGGACTTCCCTGGCGGTCCACCAGTTAAGATTCAGGGGCATGCGCCCACGTGAATGCTCAGTGGCTGAGTCATGTCCTTAAGAGCAGAAACTATGCCTCTTGCTCATGACTGTAGACCTGGGGCCTGGCAGGGCAGCCATACCCAGGGACGTAGAAATATTCACAGAATGAATGGGACGGGGGTGCGAGAAGAGGTTTCCTGACAGATCAGAGGAGAGAGACATCAAGATATGGTCTAGGTAAAGGGAGAAGTTTAGCTGTGGCTGAAATTTCTAAAGCCAGACAAATGGACGAGGCCCAGGTGGTGAAGGGCTTTGCATGCCTCCAGGTAGGTTCTGGACAGTCCTGAAGAGCTGTATGTGGGGGAACATGATCAGATCTGTGTGTCAGGAAGGTCCCTTGGAGTGTGAGGAGTGGCCTTGGGTACAGGAAGGCCGCCTCTCTTCCTGGCATGCCTATAAAAAGTGTGTTGTCTGAATGACCCACTAACCTCTCTCGAGTTTAAGAGTTCCAAAATTTTGATGAAAGTCATTTGAAACAGGCAGATATTAGAAAAAAGGGACTCTCAAAAGGAGGTACCAAACTAAAAGTACCACTGGGCATCCCTGGTGGCTCAGCAGTAAAACAATCTGCCTGTCAATGCAGGAGACAGGGATTCAATCCCTGATCATCCAGGAAGATCACGTGGAACAACTGAGCCCACACTCCACAACTATCTGTCCTGTGCTCTAGAGCCTGGGAGCCACAGCTACTGAAGCCCTAGGGCCTGCGCCCTGCAACAGAAGTCACCGCAACAAGGAGCCTGGGCACCGCAACTAGAGAAGAGCCTGCACGGAGACAAAGACCCGCACAGCCGAAGATTAGATAAAATTATTAAAAAAATAAAACTCCCGCTCATAATATTAAAAATCATAGCTCATGAGTACAAAGCACCTACTATGTGCCAGAACGTGTTGGGAGCACCTAGCAGTGGATAGGGTCCTCCTACGACTCTTGGGTGGGTGACATTTCTCTCCCCTTTGCACAGATGGAGGCCCAGAAGGTGAGGGAAGCTGTTCTAGGTGGTGGAAGGCAGAGCTGGGGTAGGGAAGAAAAGAAGTTTTCCCCAGGGTGGGCGAAAGCTCCCAGCACCCTATGGGAAGCTTGCCATCAATTTCCTCGTGGTGCTGGGGATGCAGTGGGGTAATGCCCACTCCCCCACGCCCCCCCACCGAGGCCCAGAGGCATCTCTACCTCAGCCCCCTGAGCTCTGGTTCATCGCTGGCCTGGAGGTGAGTTCCGTTCAGACCCACAAGCGTCCCCATGTATGCTGGGTGACCTGAAGGGATGTCGAAACCGTGGTCCTTGAAATTAATGACCACCATCAGGCAGCCTTGACTGGAAACAGATGGCAGGAAAAAGGCAGGCACTAACCTGGGCCGTACATAAAAAGCATGTCTTTGAAATTTCAAGCAAGGGAAGTGAAACTAGCCTTTTGCGTAATCATTTACCTCTTTCCGAAAACACTTCTGGTGCCCACAGATGATAACTTCAGCTGCATTATGCAAAGTGAGAAACACAGGAATGGCCTGAAAGAAAACAAAGGAATAAGCATGAGAATATTTCTTTGATCTCATAATTACATAATTCTTGATGTCTGCTTCAAAATAAAAGATCTGTCAGAACTGCTGGCATTCACATAGCTACTCCTCTCCAGCAAAAACTCCTCTGCGTGGATCAGCGCTGTTGTTGCTGGCATGATACTTGGTAGGTGTAGAGACTCCCTTCCTATGGGTTTTCTCATCACTTATTAAGCACTTACTGTGTGTCAGGCACCGTGCCAGGTGTAGGGGACACGTCCTGTAAACAGCTGCACATGTGACAGATAGGCTGTCTCTAGAGGTGAGAGCTCTGACCAGATGCACAGAAAGGCATAACCAACCCAGCGTGGGAAGAGCACGCCTTCTTGGAGGAAATGAAGCCCAAAGTCTAAACAGGAACCAAATGATGAACTAGAATGAGCCCAGCAAAAAGAGACAAGGTGGGAGAGGGCTGGAGGCAGAGGAGCACACGAGAGTCCAGAGGATCAAGGCAGCTCACCTTCTCGGGGAACTGGGGGGAGTTGAGTTGGGTGGAAATAGTGTGGAAGGGGAAAGTAGGGGAGAGGGGGTGAGGTGATAATCATATCAAAGAGTCAAGATCATCCTGAGGGCCAGAGGAGATGCTGAAGGGTTTAAAGCCCAAGTGACATGACTGCATCTGCATGTTTATAGGAACCTGGGCTGCTGGGTGCAGCAGAAGAGACAGAGATGGTTACAGTAGTTTAGCGGTGTGGCAGATTGAAAATCGACCCTCAGAACTCTAGCCGCAGGACTTCTCTGGTGGTCCAGTGGCTAAGACCCAGGGGACCTGGGTTCAAATCCTGGTCAGAGAACCAGATCCCAAATGGCACAACTAAGGATCCCGCATAACGCAATGAAGACTGAGGAGGCTGTGTGCTGCAACTAAGACCCAGCACAGTTGCATACATACTAATACATACAAATACACACAAATACATATAAACACATAAAATAAGTATTAAAAAGAAAAAACTATACCCAAGTCCTAATCCCTAGGATTTGTGAAAGTGACCTCGTACAGTAAAAAAAGGACCTTTGCAAATGTAATTAAATTGAGAATCTGGAGATGGAGCGAATACCCTGGATGATCTAGGTGGGCCCCAAATGCAAACACATGTATCCTCCTAAGAGAGAAGGAGAGATGTGACACACACAGAGAAGAGGCAATGTGGCCCCAGAGGCAGAGACAGAGGGATGCAGCCACAAGCCAAGGCATGTCAGCAGCCACCAGAAATCGGAAGAGGTGAGGACCGGATTCTCCCCAAGAGCCGCTGGAGGGAGCACAGCCATTTCAGAACCCTGGCCTCCAGAATTAGGAGAGAATAAATTTCTGTTGTTGTAAGTCACCAAGGGAAGTAGTCATTTGTCACAGTAGCTACAGGAAACTAACAGAAGGAATCACCAGACGGTGGCCTAAAGCTGGTAGTGGCTGTGGAGATGGAGAAAAGTGGACACAGGAGGGACACATTTAGGAGATTGGAGTCAACGGTGGAACAACTGGGATCAACACTGTACCCCCTCTCCCAAAAAGGGGGAGAGGAGAAGATGTTTTAAAAATGTAACACTCCAGTGGGACAAACCTAGGTGGCATATTAAAAAGCAGAGACATCACTTTGCCAACAGAGTTCCATATAGTCAAAGCTAGGGTCTTTCCAGTAGTCATGTATGGATGTGAGAGTTGGACCATAAAGAAGGCCGAGCACTGAAGAACTGACGCGTTCAAATTGTGGTGCTGGAGAAGACTCTTGAGAGTCTCTTGGACTGCAAGGAGATCAAACCAGTTGATCCTAAAGGCAATCAGTCCTGAATATTCATTGGAAGGACTGATGCAGAAGCTGAAGCTCCAACACTTTGGCCGCCTGATGTGAAGAGCCGACTCACTGGAAAAGACCCTGATGTTGGGAAAGACTGAAGGCAAAAGGAGAAGGGGGCAGTAGAGGATGAGATGGTTAGATAGCATCACTGACTCAATGGACGTGAATTTGAGCAAACTCTGGGAGATGGTGAAGGACCGGGGAGCCTGGCATGCTGCAGTCCATGGAGTTGCAAAGAGCTGGACACAACTTAAAGACTGAACAAGCAGTGGGCTGTCAAGATACACAGAGTACCCACTGTACACTGACTATTGCTGGGCTGTTTGCTAAGAACAGCAGTCTTTCCTAATTTGATAGATGATCTTGACAAGGCCAGGGGAGGGATTGAAGGGCGAGGGATATTTGCTATTATCTTTGTTGTTGCCAATGGTGACGTTTCCTGGAAAGCAAAAGAAAATCAAGAATATGCATGGGTTTTGGCATCAGCCTGGGTTTCAGGCTCCAGCTCCACCATCTGCTCATGGAGCAGGGTGCTTATCCAAACAGTTTGCTCCTCTGTAGTATAAGGATAACAATACCTACAACCTGAAGCTTTTGGGAGGAAGGGTGGAAATCATGCAAGAGCCCCACATGAAGGCTGTCAATGTTAACAGGCACCAAGCCTACACTCAGTGGTGTCTATCAAGGACCCTGAGCTGAGAAATAGTTCCCACTTCAAGGACCCTTAAGTGGGCCTTTAAGCAGATGCTACTGCCCTATCACTTCCAGATGGATTTATTCTTTATCTTTGGGGAAGATATATTTTTGCCTTGTCATTAAGACTTTTATAAGTTTATAGCTCTGCCTTTTTTAGTATTTTGTTCTAACTCACACTGTTTCATTTCATTCTGAGCTCTTGCTTTACATTTTTCTTCCTTTTTTTTAATGTTTTCTACTCTTTTTCATTAAAAGTTCAACTCAACTCTTTTTTCCCTTTAAAATCATAATTATTTCCTATGTTTTTCATGTCTTTTGTGCTTCTTTTTATTCCTCTTAAGCTTTTATGTTTTCTATTATGTTTTAAGTATTTTAAGATTACTAGAGATTTTTTTAATTGGCCTCATCCATTAGGTTCATGTTGGGAAAACTTGGGCCCTGGCCTTCTAGGTCTGAGCCTAAGAAGACAGAACAGAAAATCTTTAGGTTAATCCTGTGGTACATGACAGTGAAAATAAAAGGGCCACCTGGATCTTATTTATTTAAAATTAAGACCTGATCCCTGGGTCAGGAAGATCCCCTGGAATGAGAAATTGGATCCCACTCCAGTATTCTTGCCTGGGAAATCCCATGGACAGAGGAGTCTGGCAGGCTACAGTCCATGGGGTCACAAAGAGTTAGACAAGACTGAGCACGCAACAAGAAGTCCTGATTTTAAATGTTTTTGCCTCCTTAACTATAAAATCAGAAAGGAGATGAGATTTAGGGCTGACTCAGAGTTGGACACGACCGAACGACTTTCATTTTCACCAGACTCTAACTCTAGACCTCAAAGAGGTTTTCTCAATTTTATAAACTGCCGAGAGGTTCCTCCATCACCCTAGCAGAATCTGAGCAGATTCTGTAAAAGGGTCTGTCTATACATATAGACAGAGAAGGCAATGGCACCCCACTCCAGTACTCTTGCCTGGAAAATCCCATGGACAGAGGAGCCTGGTGGGCTGCAGTCCATGGGGTCGCTAGGAGTCGGACACGACTGAGCAACTTCACTTTGACTTTTCACTTTCATGCATTGGAGAAGGAAATGGCAACCCACTCCAGTGTTCTTGCCTGGAGAATCCCAGGGACGGGGAAGCCTGGTAGGCTGCCGTCTATGGGGTCGCACAGAGTCGGACACGGCTGAAGCGACTTAGCAGTAGCAGCAGTACATCTAGAACTGATCTTAAAGTTCACTAATAATAGGGACCAACAATGTGTTCAGCACAGTGCTAATTATTTTAATTGCATTCTCTTATTTAAATCCTCTCTCAACAACTTTATCCACAGATGCTGTTACCCTGCTTTATGGACAAGGAAACTGAAGCTCAGGGTGATGGGGCAGCTTGCTGGTGAGCTCACAGCTGGTTCAGGGTGGACTCCAGAATTCCAACGGAGTAATGGCAAAGCCCACACTCCCAGCCTTGATTGATGTTGGTTGTTTAGTTGCTAAGTCACGTCTGACTCTTCCGTGATAGCATGGACTGTAGCCCACCAGGCTCCGTGGTCCATGGGATTTCCCAGGCAAGAATATTGGAGTGAGTGGTCATTTCCTTCTCCAGGGGATCTTCCCAACCCAGGGATAGAATCCACGTCTCCTGCATTGGCAGGCGGGTTCTTTACCACTGAGCCACCAGGGAAGCCCCATCCTCGAAGCTATAGGATCCAGGTTATGGCAAGCTCCCAGTATAAGCTTCCTGGATCCACAACTGTAGGAAGTCCAACACAACTGTGTATTGTTCCAAACTCTGCCAGTCTGTGTCCTCCCGTGATAAAACTGGTTTGATCTAAAACGGATGACCTCGACGTAAACTCCACGCCACTCTTTAAAGGGACATCATCCATTTCTACTTTAAAATGGTCTGATCTGAATTTCTCAAGCCAATTTTTCTTGACTGAGGAGCTAGCAGACTTTAGAAACATTGACTTTTATAGGCCTCCAAAGAGATCTATCAAGAACAATATTAAGGCAATCTGTAACTTATAATTACTGACTTTCCCTTGGCCTCCACCTCTGTGTACCAAGCCTTAGTCTGAACTATGTGATTAGTTCAAGAGATTCCAATGACCAATTATTTCAGAAAACCTGCCCTTTACAGACTGAAGTTCAGCAGACTTACTTTTCTGAAATCAGATAAAAGCTGTGAGAAATGAGGACTTCCCTGGCTATCTAGGGGTTAAGACTCCTTGCTTCCACTGCAGGGGGCATGGGTTTGATTCCCGGTCTGGCAACTAAGGTCCCACAAGCCACATGGTATGGTCAAAAAGAAGTTCTGAGAAATGATAATAATAATAACAGTCAAGATACCCTAAATGCTTCCTATATGCCAGACGCCGTTCTAACTGCTTTTACATACTGAATCATCATAATAACCCTTTGAGAGAAATATGAATAACATCCCTATTATACAGATGAGGAAAAGGAGGGATATACTTTGATTTTCTTTTTTAACCTGCCTCTTAATAATCTGAAACCAATTTTAGACAATCTAGATACTAGCTTGCTGCTAAAAAGAACAGAAAATCAAGTCTGTTCTTCCACACTGTCAAGGTGCTAGGAACGGCCTCAATAACAAAAGGTCCCACCATCTTTCATTAGGAAAAATGGCCCAAGATCAACTACCGTGAAACCCAAATCATCATTTTTAACATAAAACGTAATTGACCAAATTCAACTACACTGCAGTCCAATTCGTTTCATGACTCAGGGGCACAATTTGCAACTAATTTATTCTTGGAGTAAATTCACTTAAAATTCAACATTTTGTCCATGCACTGTCGGAAAATTTTCTCTGGCTGTAAAAAGACATCAGTAACTTTTACTTCAAATTTTTCATTATTCCCATGCTTCCCAGAGTGGAATTTTCAAGCCTTGATTGTTGTTTGTTCAGGTGTTGGGACTGACTTAAAACAGTTTTCTGTGGAAAGCCCTGGCCCTGTCCACAGGCACGGCCTTGGGTCCCTCTGCAGGAGTGTGGACGGCTTGCTTAGCCAAGTGGTGGGTTGGCTTCTTAGTTTTGAAGAACATCAATCCTACCTTCAATTTGGGTGTGTGTGACTTCAATCTACAATATATTATAGAATAACTAATTGCCAGGCTCTTGCCAAAGAATATACCTTTGACTATTTGGCTGCCTAGTTTTTTATCAAAGTCATGCCTGCAGAAATAAATGTTCCTAAAGGAAAGGAGTCAGATAATTGGAGAGCAGCAGTTTTAACCCCAGAGAACTGTTTCTACTGAACCATGCTATCATCATGCTACCAAACAGACTAGGAATCCCAGAAACTAGGTTACCGTTGGGTTTATTATAAGGATGCGACCAAAGACCCTATGTGGCCCATCCTATCCTTAATGAGGACTAAGTAACTGAGAGGCCAATGGGTAAAGAATCTGCCTATGATGCAGGAGACACAGGAGATACGGGTTTGATCGCTGGGTTGGAAAGAGTCTCTGGGGAGGAAATGGCAAGCCACTTCAGTGTTCTTGCCTGGGAAATGCCAGGGACAGAGGAGCCTGGTGGGTTCTACAGTCCACTGGGTCACAAAGAGTCGGCCACAACTAAGCACAGAGCACACAGAAGGAATTGAGACCAAAGAAGAACATTGCATTTCTTCAGCAATAGCTTGCATTTACCTTACAAGCATGGAGAGTCTTGTAACTTCTTTACTTCACTGCAAAAAGATAAAGAGCTAAAACCAAGGCCTAATTATATTTGTTTCATAAGATAGCATAAATTTCTATGTGCTAAGTCTCTCTGTGGCCTTCTTCTATGTCTCTTGACCTAGAATTACTTTATTTTTTCCATTTTAAGATTTTATTTTTTTTTAATTGGAGTATAATTGCTTTACAATGTTGTATTAGTTTACAACAACAGGAATCAGCTATGTGTATAGATTTCTTTAAAAATCTCTTCATAAGAAATGTTTATCTTATCAACTGTACCCCAATGTAAAATAAAACTTAGAGACTTGCCCCAGTGGTCCAGTGGTTGAGAATCTGCCTTGCAATGCAGAAGATGAGGGTTCGATCCCTGGTCAGGGAACTAAGATCTCAAGTGCCATGGAGTACTAAGCCTGTACGCCACAACGCGAGTCCATCTGCTGCAACTAAGACCCCATGCAGCCGAAAGCTAAATTAGTTGATTTTTTAATAGACTTTAAAAAAGAGCCACAAACTGCTATATATAAAGCACACAAGAAACAAGTGTATATCGTACAGGGGCTTCCCTGGCGGCTCAATCGGTAAAGAGTCTACTGCAATCCCTGGGTCGGGAAGATTCCCCCGGAGAAGGAAATGGCAACCCACTCTAATATTCTTGCCTGGGAAATCCCATGGACAGAAGAGCCTGGTGGGCCACAGTCCATAGCGTCACAAAAGGTCAGACATGACTGAAGCAACCTGCCACACACGCACACACAGAAGGCAGAATAACTACACAGCTCCTCTCCCCTTCTCCCCCTCCTCCATCCTGATAGGCTCATCTCCTTGGCTTGTTATGATTTAGGGAGGAAAGAGGGTAAGCACTGTACTGCTTTCTTTTTTTAAAAAGAATTGCATTTATTTATTTGGCTGTACAGGGTCTTAGCTGTGGCATGCAAACTTCTTAGTTTCAGCATGTGGGATCTAGTTCTCTGACCAGTGATCGAACCCTGTCCCCTGCAAGTCTTAGCCACTGGACCACCAGGAAAGTCCAGTATCGTTGGACAGTCTTGAGTCTGCATCTCTGCTTTTTGTAACATCTACCAGGTGGTGACTTTCGCCAAATCTGCATCTCAGTTTCCTCCTCTGTAAATGGGAGTAATTAAGTCCAACTTCATATGTCATGAAGGTTGGTAAAAGGAAGTGCCTGGCTCACACATATGTCATTAAGGTTGGCAACAGGAAGTGCCTGGCTCACATATATAACAGTGAACATTCACAATGGTTGTTCCCATGGTGAGTTGTGTGTCTTTCATGGATTCCCCTATAAATTCTTCAAGGTCAGGTAAGTGTGTGTGCTCAGACTCTTTGCAACCCCTTGGACTATAGCCTGCCAGGCTCCTCTGTCCATGGGATTCTCCAGGCAAGAATACTGGACTGGGTTGCCATTTCCTCCTCCAGGAGATCTTTCCGACCCAGGGATCGAACCCGCATCTCTTGCATCTTCTGCATTGGCAGGCAGATTCTTTACCACTAGCACCACCTGGGAGGCCCCTCATGGTCAGGAACCAGGTCTTATTCCTCATTAAGCCCCCAGTAGTAGACTCCCCAATAAATATTTGCTCAATGGAGAGCCACAAAAATAATCTCCTTGCCTTAATTCTATCATTTGGTTGTGAGTTTGAGGTGGAAAAATCAATAAAGAATGTCCTCACCTTGCCTTTGCAGAGTTAAGTCAGCTTCCTCTCAGGAGCTATACATCAGAAGAAAGGCTTCAAAGTCTTGTTGGATAAAGGAGGCCTTTATGGAGCAAAGCAACTCGTAAGTATTTTGCATAACAACACGCCCACGGATTTTAACTGAGTGCTTTCTGCCCCAGTTCCTCGTGGATGCGTGAAACTGACAGCTTGGCACAAGCATGTTGACGCCTGTTTTCCATCTAACACAAGCTGTACAAGTACCGCATGTTTCATCCACTCTGTTGTAGATTTTTAAGCAACTATGTAAAAACAAAAAACTCAGAAAACAAAGAAAAGATGCTGGGTTGAGTTATTTCACTAAAAAAGAAAAAAATAAGTGTCTCCTTTCTGTCTTTCTCTTCCTCTAACTGGGTGTATTTGGTTTGGGGTTGTTTCTCTTTGCTTGGAGTTTGAAATGCAGCAGCTTCCTTCTGCCCATGAAAAAAATCTGTGTTCTAGGTCAGGGCCATTCAAATGCAGTCTCCTCAGAAGACAAGGAGCTCCAGGGAATTCCCTGGTGGTCCAGTAGCAAAAGACTCCGCTCTCCCAATGCAGGGGGCCCGGATCAGGGAACTAGATCCCACATGCTGAAACTAAGATCAAAGATCTCTCACTTTGCAACTAAGACCCAGAGCAGCCAAATAAATAAATTAATTTTAAAAAAAGAAGACAACTATAAGAAGCTCACACACAGAATGTAAGTCAGTGCACTACTTCCTTCCTCAAAAAGTATGGCTATGAAAAGAAAAAAAAACAGTCAGCTCAACTAAACAACATGTTTAGTGCCAAGCTTGATGTTTACTCTGGCACAGTCTCCCTAGGGCCAGGTAACAAGAGCTCTTGATGAAAGTGAAAGAGAGTGAAAAAGTTGGCTTAAAGCTCAACATTCCAAAAACTAAGATCATGGTGCCTGGTCCCATCACTTCATGGCAAATAGATGTGGAAACAGTGGCAGACTTTATTTTTGGGCGGCTCCAAAATCACTGCAGATGGTGACTGCAGCCATGAAAATAAAAGATGCTTACTTCTTGGAAGAAAAGGTATGACCAACGTAGACAGCATATTACAAAGCAGAGACACTACTTTGCCAACAAAGGTCCGTCTAGTCAAGGCTATGGTTTTTCCAGTAGTCATGTATGGATGTGAGAGTTGGACTATAAAGAAAGCTGAGCGCCGAAAAATTGATGCTTTTGAACTGTGGTGTTGGAGAAGACTCTTGAGAGTCCCTTGGACTGCGAGGAAATCCAACCAGTCCATTCTGAAGGAGATCAGTCCTGAGTGTTCACTGCAAGGACTGATGTTGAAGCTGAAACTCCAATACTTTGGACACCTGATGCTGACTCATTGGAAAAGACCCTGATGCTGGGAAAGAATGAAGGTGGGAGGAGAAGGGGATGACAGAGGATGAGATGGTTGGATGGCATCACTGACTCAATGGACATGAGTTTGGGTAGACTCCAGGAGTTGGTGATGGACAGGGAGGCCTGGTGTAGTGCAGTCCATGGGGTCACAGAGAGTCAGACACGACTGAGCGACTGAACTGAACTGAACTGAACAAGAGCTCACAGGCTGTTACCACCTGTGGACTACACTTCAAGAGGCACTGTTCCAGGTTAGAGAGCTCTCCATGTGCCTGAGACGTACAGGACTGACATTTACAATGGACTTCTGAGGGTTTGTTGGCTACCTCATCTCCTGATCCCTTTCTTTGATGAAACACCCCAAGATCGAGGACGTGCCTCATTCTTTGTCAGTCTAAGGGTGGGGGTGGGGACCCTGTGTGGCCAGGGCTGGCCAAACATTGCTCTTGGTCTTTCCGGTCACAGTGAATGGTTCAGGGAAGACATGATCTAGGGCCGGCCAATCAGCCTAACTCCATCTGGGTTAGTTTTTAGTTTTTAGACCTGGGATGGGCAGTGGCCCTAACTGGTGCAATTAGAGTGAATCCTGGAAATTACGCAGAAGCTGCAAGGAAGACAGACTTGTTCCATTAGACTTGAAGTTGTGAGGATGTGAGGCTGGAATCAACAAGACTCACAGAGGGAAAGCTGAACTGTGAGATGAAGCAAAGACAGAGCAGAACTGGCAGACAGACAGCATCTGGATTCTGAGTAGGTCATTGGAATCTCTCAGTCAGTTCAGTTCAGTTCAGTCGCTCAGTCGTGTCCGACTCTTTGCGACCCCATGAACCACAGCACACCAGGCCTCCCTGTTCATCACCAACTCCTGGAGTCCACCCAAAGCTATGTCCATTGAGTCGGTGATGCCATCCAACCATATCCTCTGTCGCCCCCTCCTCCTCCTGCTCTCAATCTTTCCCAGCATCAGGGTCTTTTCAAATGAGTCAGCTCTTTGCATCAGGTGGCCAAAGTATTGGAATTTCAGCTTCAACATCAGTCATTCCAATGAACACCCAGGACTGATCTCCTTTAAGATGGACTGGTTGGATCTCCTTGCAGTCCAAGAGACTCTCAAGAGTCTTCTCCAAGACCACAGTTCAAATCTCTCAATCAAGCCATGCCTAAAGCAGTTTCTACCTGATGACTTTTCATTAATGTAAACCAGGAGATTTCCCCTTTGCTTAGACCAGTTGGTGAGCTTTCTAACACTTGCAATCATAAGAGTCTCAAGTCTATGCAAGACTATTATACCCTGGGCTCATTTGAAAATCCACATACATTGACCCTAAAAAGACAAATCAGAAGAGGTGAAAGGTAGGCAGTCAGAAGAGCTTCCCACTAGGTGGAAGTCTTGGTACCTTCCCACACCTAAGTTCCTTCCTCTGTCAGGTAATTAACATCTGCCTCGCCTGTCAGGTGACTGGAAGAACCACACAGAAAGATACAAAGGAAATCACTCCAGAAACATGAAAAAGCACTGTACAATAAAAAAAAAGTCGTTACCATTATTAACACGACACCTTATTTATTCAAACTTCAAAATTCTGGCATCCATAACTATCCAGAGCCTACAAAAAATTTTAAAAGCTTTTGTACAACTATAGATTCCCCCGGCCCCAATCAGCTCCTATATTCTGCGGTTGGAGAAGCAGCTCCCCCTACAGGCCAGAGGGCATAAAGTGAGGCCACAGACCTGAGGAGCTCGACCCCATCAAGAGGGGCAGCGGTGAGCCAACCTGGCCCCTATTCCAGGATCAGCACCCACCCACCATCGCGCATGGTGGCTCACTTATTAGGTCAGTCGGGCTGTTCTCTCCCCACTCACACACAACATCCCATTTACTCAAGCTTATGAATCACGAAAGAAAAATGATGATTTCATTTAGAAATTACCAGTACTAATTCTCAACCACTATTTTGCAACCTCGGAGTTGTCCTAACAACACTATCATTATCCAGAGAGGCAGATTTTGTTTGTTTTTGAGAACAGCTACCATAACACGTTTTCATATCTGACTTCTAAGGAGCCAGCAGAACAATAAACTTTACATTAAAAAACAATATGGTTTTGGAACTTCCCTGGTGGTCTAGTGGTTAAGACTCCATGCTTCCAATACAGGAGGGTGCAGATTCAACTCCTGGGGGAGGACTAAGATCCCACATGCCACGCAGCATGGCCAAAAAAAAAAATCTAAATTATTTGGAGAAGCATCATGGCTTAGGTAGTGATGACTGCTCCCAGCAAGTCTGAACCTCTTCAGCCTCTCCCCCAGGAGACCATCGCAGTTGGTCAACCCTCTGATCCTTGGCAGGCGTCCCTGGTAGCTTAGCTGGTAAAGAATCTGCCTGCAAGGCAGGAGATTCTGGTTCAATTCCTGAGTTGGGAAGATGCCCTGGAGAAGGGATAGGCTACCCACTCCAGTATTCTTGGGCTTCCTTGGTGGCTGGTGGTTTAGATGGTAAAGAAAGTGAAAGTCACTTAGTCATGTCCAACTCTTTGTGACCCCATGGACTATACAGTCCATGGAATTCTCCAGGCCAGAATACTGGAGTAGGTAGCTATTCCCTTCTCCAGGGGATCTTCCCAACCCAGGGATCAAACCCAGGTCTGCATTGCAGACAGATTCTTTACCAGCTGAACCACCAGGGAAGCCCAAGGTTCAATCCCTGGGTTGGGAAGATCCCTTGGAGGAGGGCATTGCAACCCACTCCAGTATTCTTGCCTAGAGAATCCCCATGGACAGAGGAGCCTTGTGGGCTTCGTCCATAGGGTTGAAAAGAGTTGGACACAACTGAGCGACTAAGCATACACACTATCCCTTGGTAACCATGTGTGTTCCATGTGTTCCTTGGTAACCATGTGTGACCGAAAGGCCATGATCAAAAATGCCAATATGCGGACTTCCCTGGTGGTCCAGTGGCTAAGACTCCATGCTGCCAATGCAGGGGCCCAGGATCAGGGAGCTAGATTCCACATGCCAAACCTAAGAGTTCGCATGATGGTGATTTAGTTGCTAAGTGGTGTCTGCCTCTTGCAACCCCATGGAGGGTAGCCCACCAGGCTCCTCTGTCCATGGGATTCTCCAGGCAAGAATACTGGAGTGGGTTGCCATTTTCTTCTCCAGGGGATCTTTCTGACCCAGGGACTGAACCTGAGTCTCCTGTACTGCAGCCAAGTTCTTTACTGAATGAACCACCAGGAAAGCCCTAAGAGTTCGCATACTGCAACTAAAGATCCCACATGCTCAAACTAAGACCCTGCACAGCCAAACAGATAAATATATTCTTAAAATAATCATTTTTTAAATGTTGATATGCCAGAGGAGATGCAATAGGACTTAGCGGAGTGTGCTACTTAGGCATTGGAGAAATATAATACAGAGGACACTGCTGCCCAGATCAAGGAGTCTGACAAGAAGTACAACCCCACCCGGCAGAGCATCACGGGGAGGAACTTTGCTGGTTACATGACACATGAAACCAAACACTTCATTGACTTCTACCTGGGCCACAGGGCCATTTTCTGGTTCAAATCTGGTTTAAAGCATGGACTGGGCGACATACCCAGTGATCCATCCAAAAACAAGGACTGCAGCCTAAATTTCAAATACCAGAGACTAAATCTTCAGTCTTGCTTAAGGGACCACCTCGATCTCTGAACCTTTATTGTGTTGTTTTGCCCAGAACATTCTCTGTACTAGCTTGTTGTGGTTATATTGCAATTAGCAAAATAGCTTACATCTGTATTTATTTTCTATTCCCTACCTCTCTACCCCATGTTTTTTCTCCTCAAAATCCATTCCTTTATAGAAATAAATCTGTTGGAGAAGTATGCATTTAAAACAGAAAACTAAATTGTGTGAAAAGTTTGCATTTTTCCAACATCAGCATACAATCATTTCTGATAGATAAAAACAGCAATTAGGGGTTAAAAATTAGGTTAAAAATCCCTAACAGCAATTAGGGATTAAAAAGGGAAGAGGCCTTAATACCGTTCCTGATTTGTAAGCCACATTTTGACTCTCTGGTCCATAGTGATATTTGTGGGCTCTCTTTTGGTGGCAAAATAAATTTCTGGAGTTCCACATACTATATAATGTAACTGGAAGGAATCTGTTCCTCACAGTAGTCTCCTTTGAGGAGCTCAATTATGGGGGCTGGGTGGGAGGACAGAATGAACACTAGGGTCCAAGTATCGTGGGCATCAATTTCATGCCAGGCATGTGCACCCACGAGTAAGCCTAGTACGCTCAGGCGGCATTACTGCCGGGTGGGGTCACGGTTCCTGGAAGTAAGGAGCGGACTGAGCCCGCGCTCCCTGCTCCCAGGGACAGCCGGCATCCACACAGAGCAGGCTCCACAAATAGCCCTACTCTGTCTTTCTGAGTCTCCACCTGCATCTCTCTATTGTGTAACACAAGTCTGTCTTCCCTGCTACATGTGTTTATGTGTGTTAGTCCCTCAGTAGTGCCTGACTGTGACCCCATGGACTGTAGCCTGCCAGGCTCCTCTGTCCATGGGATTTCCCAGGCAGGAATACTGGAGTGGGTTGCCATTTCCTTCTCCAGGGCAATCTTCCTGACTCTGGGATCGAACCCAGGTCTCCTGCATTGCAGGAAGATTCTTTACCATCTGAGCTATAGGGAAGTCCCTTCCCTGTTACGTGGTTCCCTTCAAGTCAGGAAGAGGGGGTAAAAGGCTCCACACTGGCCTCAGCCCCAAGACTAGTTCTCCAATCTAGCTGTACCATCATTAAGGCTGATTCTCTATCCACTATTGATCCGAGGTGCAACCAGTTAAAAGGCAAAGAGGAAGACGAGAAAAGGACTGTCCCCCTCAAAGCCTCTCACACTTACCAGTCTGGACAGCGCTCTGGAACCGGCATAGATGATACCCACAAATAGCACTGAAGCAGGAAGCCACGTCAAAACATCGGATCTGAAAGAGGGAAAGAGGCCATCATATTTCTGTCCAAAAGACCTCCCTGGAAGATATGACCCTCCATACACCAAATACAGCACCCGTGGCTGTCTAAGCATCCCCAGGTGACTGGTGAAGCCTGACACAGTCTGTATCATCAAGTTGGATGGAAGCTGACCAAAGCATTCTGCCTACAGCCCATCACTCAGCCAATGATGTGGTGTTACTGGCCCACAATCAGCCACAGACAAGCTGGAGATAGAAAAAGCTTCCTACAGGTTGGGAGACAGAACAGACCTGATTTTTTTTTTTTTTTTAAGGACCAGGGAACATTGTTTTTTGAAATTTAAGTAGTCAGATGCTTTGAACCCCAAACCAAATCCCTTTCAATTTTTTTAAAAAGCTATTTACCTAGCAAAGGGCTTCCCTGATGGCTCAGTAGGTAAAGAATGTGCCTGTGATGCGGGAAACATAAGGGATGCAAGTTCAATCCCTGGGTTAGGGAGATCCCCTGGAGGAAGAAAATGGCAATCCACTCCAGTATTCTTGACTGAAAAATCCCATGGACAGAGAAGCCTGGCAGGTTACAGTCTATGGGGTCACAAAGAGTCAGACACGACTGAGCTACTAAGCACACACACACCTACCAAGGTATCAAANCTGTCTACTGTATGCTAGGCTCTGCTGTATGCGAGGTGCTGTGGAAGCAAAATGAGGTGAACAGCATCCTTGTCCTCGAGGAGCCCACGGTCCAGTGGAGGAGACAAACAAACCATGACCACAAAATAATATAAAAGGAACAGAGTATGTGTAAAGTCCAGAAGTAACTGAGAAAAAGAGCAGTTTACTCTGAAGAATAAATAACATGAAAGACATGGGGAGGTGAGCCTAGCCAAGAATGTTTACTGTTTCGAGAAGAGAAGCTACTTTAAATTTCCCCTGAGTCTTGAGCTCACTGAGGCCTGAGTGGTGGAGGCATCTCTCTGGCAGGATGGGTAGCAGGGCTGGTTGCCACAGGAAAGCTTGTGAGTTCGTTCCAAGTTTAGTTTTAAATCCAAGTGTTGAAGTTATGGAGGCCACATGGCTTTAGCATTAAGACTTTGCTGGGAGATGAATCTAGCCTAGATATATTTTTTGTGAAGGTAAATCTATTCCGTTTGAAAAATTATTCCTTAATCTGAGACTGCCTAGTTTGGTGTTAAAAATTCTGTTTCTTTGCAAAATGATAATGAAGAAAGGTTATTGCAGAGATAATCCTTGGATCAGGAAACAAAGATGCAGAAAAGAGGGTCAACCAAAATGGCAGTAGGAGTCAGGAGTTTCTGGCAAAGTGAAAAGGTAGAAATGCAGAGGAAAGGGAATGGTGACCATAGTAGTAGTGTGTGTTCCAGCAGGGAGATAGGCAGTGAGAAGATAAGAGGGGCTGGAGAGCTGGCAGCCTGGTTGGCGAGGAGAGGTACAACTTCTCACACTTACCCTGTATAAGCCCCACCAAGGAGTTACTTCTCTCTTCTGTCTTTTAAGATTTATTTGTTTATTTGACTGTGTCTGGTCTTAGTGGCAGCACTCAGCACCTTCGCTGTGGCTGCAGGATCCTTTCATTGCAGCACCTGGGCTTCGTTGCCTTGCAACATACGGGATCTTAGTTCCCTGACTAGGATTGAACTCGAGACCCCTGCATTGGAAGGCAGATTCTTAACCACTGGACCACCAGGGAAGTTGAGGAGCTGCTGTTTTATTCTGTAATCAGACAGGTGTGAGTTTGACTTGAGTTCTTTCACTTACTAGCTTTCATAGGAATGCTATGATAGTTTAATAGTGATGATCCACAGGAAGATTATCTCGTTGTTGTTCAGTTGCTAAGTCATGTCCGGCTCTTGGAGACTCCATGGATTGCAGCATGCCAGGCTTCCTTGTCCTTTACCATCTCTCAGAGTTTGGTTAAACTAATGTCCACTAAGTGGTTGGTGATGCCATCCAACCTTCTCATCCTCTGTTGCTCCTGTCTCCTCTTGCCCTCAATCTTTCCCAGCAGCACGGTCCTCCAATGAGTATTGGAGCTTCCAAAGTATTGGAGCTTCAGCTTCAGCACCAGTCCTTCCAATGAATATTCAGGGTTGGTTTCCTTTAATATTGACTGGTTTGATCTCCGTGCTTTCCAAGGGACTCTCAAGAGTCTTCTCCAGCACCACAGTTCAAAAGCATTGTGTCTGGAGCATAGCACATGTTCAAAAAATATTACTACTACTACCACTCTGTCATTGACGATGCCTGTTCCTAGTAGGTAGTCTCATTAGTACTAAACACCATCACCACCAGCCTCAAAGCAAGACCCACTATCAATAGTCAGCTTTGGGGCAAGATGAGAAATCACACCTGCGTGTTGGAGGGTCGAGGAGTCCTAGGAAGCTGTGGGGTTTGCAGTGGAGAAGAAAGTGCAACCCCACACATAAAGACAGAGGAGGAGAGGGAATCCTGTAGCTACTCAGCTGAGGGTGTGGGTAGATTGGACTTAAGTTAGGGAGGAAGGGATGCAAACACAAAGCAGACGTCACAGGAAAATCACTGAAATGGCTAAATAACTAGAATGGCCAAGATACATTTAAAAAATCAATGGGTCAATTTATATTTCCAGATTATGAGCAGAATCCGTATGTCAGTCTTATAACTGTGACCCTCCATTTGCTATGAAGACATCTTTGTCAGTTCTCAAGGATTTGGTGCACCTTGGATTTAAATAAAAAGTATAAATCTCTTTCTCTGGATTAACCAGTTTTTAAACATTTTAAACTAGCTTCTCTGTCCAGCAATTTGGAAAATGTTAATAGAAAGATAGTAGTGATGATAATAATATGTATTTATCTTGCTATCATAATTTGATTTAAGAAGAGACCAGTTGAGGAAGTAATTAGCCTTCCATTAAAGAAGAGGCTGGTTAAGATAGGCTGGACCTGGATGTGTGTCCGTGATCCCAGAATTCTAGAACCCAATAAATCATTCCCTCACTTACCAAAACTGGGGTAAGTAGGGGAAATACAGGTAAGAATGAGCTGCAAAGCCTCTAAAGGGTTTACAGTCTGGTGAGTGAAGCATGTAAAAACAATTACAATATGATGTGGGAAATAGAGCCTCAAATAACACTCTGTGGGAACCTAGACAAAATGCCTTGCCTGCATGAGGTGGTCATTGAAGATTTCCAGAGAAGAATCCAGGCTGAATCACTTGAACAGGAATTTTCAGAGGTGGATGGTTAGAGGAGTAACTGGGGAAGAATTTTTAGGGTAGAGACCTGTCTGTTGTTCAGCCGCTCTGTTGTGTCCAATTCTTTGCAACCTCATGGACTGCAGCATGCCAGGCTTCCCTGTCCTCCCCCATCTCTGTCTGTAGAGAAAGCTTTTACCTTTTGAAGAACAAGTAGTTCAGTGCAGCTGAGCATGGGTTACCTATGGGGAAATGGCAAAAGACGTAACTAGGTAGGAACTGATCAGAAGTGGGGTTTTATGCCTCAATAGCAAATATGGATTCATCCTATACAGGTGGGGAAGCATTGTGACCAGATAATATTTTAGAAAGATCTTCTGACAGTGACATGGAGACTAGATTGAAGGGTTTTGGGACTGAAGACAAGAGACTCAAAGTAGGTGACTGCCTTATGGTACAGGTGGGAAGTCATAGGCTTCCACAGAGGCAGTGGAGCTGGAGAGGAAGGAGGAAGAGGACTTGAAAGCTGTGTGGGTGGTGATAGTGGGTGACGGAGTAGAGAAGGGAGTCTTAGATTATGTCCTGAATTCTCTTAGGCACGAGGTAATTGGGGATGCCAGCCCCAATTTAGAGGCTACAAGACAGGTAAGGGTGAGGGGCCTTCTTTGAAACGTACTCTATTCTCTGAATAAAGATCAATAATAAAGAGATTCTAGGTACAATACTTGCCCCATGTTTCACATGAAATTAAAAAGCACTTGCTCCTTGAAAGGAAAGCTATGACAAACTTAGCATATTAAAAAGCAGAGACATCATTTTGCCAGCAAAGGTCCCTATAGTCAAAGCTATGTTTTTTCCAGTAGCCATGTACGGATGTGAAAATTGGACCGTAAAGAAGACTGAGTGCCAAAGAATTGATGCTTTTGAATTGTGATGTTGGATAAGACTCTTAAACCAATACAATATTGTAAAGTAATTAGCCTCCGATTAAAATAAATAAATTTATATTAAAAAAAAATAAGACCAGGAGCTGACTGTGGCTCAGATCATGAACTGCTTATTACCTTATTGTTACTGTTACTTATTTTCTTATTTTAAATAAATATTCATTTTCTTACTTTAAAAAAAAAAAAAAANCAACTATAGATTCCCCCGGCCCCAATCAGCTCCTATATTCTGCGGTTGGAGAAGCAGCTCCCCCTACAGGCCAGAGGGCATAAAGTGAGGCCACAGACCTGAGGAGCTCGACCCCATCAAGAGGGGCAGCGGTGAGCCAACCTGGCCCCTATTCCAGGATCAGCACCCACCCACCATCGCGCATGGTGGCTCACTTATTAGGTCAGTCGGGCTGTTCTCTCCCCACTCACACACAACATCCCATTTACTCAAGCTTATGAATCACGAAAGAAAAATGATGATTTCATTTAGAAATTACCAGTACTAATTCTCAACCACTATTTTGCAACCTCGGAGTTGTCCTAACAACACTATCATTATCCAGAGAGGCAGATTTTGTTTGTTTTTGAGAACAGCTACCATAACACGTTTTCATATCTGACTTCTAAGGAGCCAGCAGAACAATAAACTTTACATTAAAAAACAATATGGTTTTGGAACTTCCCTGGTGGTCTAGTGGTTAAGACTCCATGCTTCCAATACAGGAGGGTGCAGATTCAACTCCTGGGGGAGGACTAAGATCCCACATGCCACGCAGCATGGCCAAAAAAAAAAATCTAAATTATTTGGAGGAGCATCATGGCTTAGGTAGTGATGACTGCTCCCAGCAAGTCTGAACCTCTTCAGCCTCTCCCCCAGGAGACCATCGCAGTTGGTCAACCCTCTGATCCTTGGCAGGCGTCCCTGGTAGCTTAGCTGGTAAAGAATCTGCCTGCAAGGCAGGAGATTCTGGTTCAATTCCTGAGTTGGGAAGATGCCCTGGAGAAGGGATAGGCTACCCACTCCAGTATTCTTGGGCTTCCTTGGTGGCTGGTGGTTTAGATGGTAAAGAAAGTGAAAGTCACTTAGTCATGTCCAACTCTTTGTGACCCCATGGACTATACAGTCCATGGAATTCTCCAGGCCAGAATACTGGAGTAGGTAGCTATTCCCTTCTCCAGGGGATCTTCCCAACCCAGGGATCAAACCCAGGTCTGCATTGCAGACAGATTCTTTACCAGCTGAACCACCAGGGAAGCCCAAGGTTCAATCCCTGGGTTGGGAAGATCCCTTGGAGGAGGGCATTGCAACCCACTCCAGTATTCTTGCCTAGAGAATCCCCATGGACAGAGGAGCCTTGTGGGCTTCGTCCATAGGGTTGAAAAGAGTTGGACACAACTGAGCGACTAAGCATACACACTATCCCTTGGTAACCATGTGTGTTCCATGTGTTCCTTGGTAACCATGTGTGACCGAAAGGCCATGATCAAAAATGCCAATATGCGGACTTCCCTGGTGGTCCAGTGGCTAAGACTCCATGCTGCCAATGCAGGGGCCCAGGATCAGGGAGCTAGATTCCACATGCCAAACCTAAGAGTTCGCATGATGGTGATTTAGTTGCTAAGTGGTGTCTGCCTCTTGCAACCCCATGGAGGGTAGCCCACCAGGCTCCTCTGTCCATGGGATTCTCCAGGCAAGAATACTGGAGTGGGTTGCCATTTTCTTCTCCAGGGGATCTTTCTGACCCAGGGACTGAACCTGAGTCTCCTGTACTGCAGCCAAGTTCTTTACTGAATGAACCACCAGGAAAGCCCTAAGAGTTCGCATACTGCAACTAAAGATCCCACATGCTCAAACTAAGACCCTGCACAGCCAAACAGATAAATATATTCTTAAAATAATCATTTTTTAAATGTTGATATGCCAGAGGAGATGCAATAGGACTTAGCGGAGTGTGCTACTTAGGCACTGGAGAAATATAATACAGAGGACACTGCTGCCCAGATCAAGGAGTCTGACAAGAAGTACAACCCCACCCGGCAGAGCATCACGGGGAGGAACTTTGCTGGTTACATGACACATGAAACCAAACACTTCATTGACTTCTACCTGGGCCACAGGGCCATTTTCTGGTTCAAATCTGGTTTAAAGCATGGACTGGGCGACATACCCAGTGATCCATCCAAAAACAAGGACTGCAGCCTAAATTTCAAATACCAGAGACTAAATCTTCAGTCTTGCTTAAGGGACCACCTCGATCTCTGAAACTTTATTGTGTTGTTTTGCCCAGAACATTCTCTGTACTAGCTTGTTGTGGTTATATTGCAATTAGCAAAATAGCTTACATCTGTATTTATTTTCTATTCCCTACCTCTCTACCCCATGTTTTTTCTCCTCAAAATCCATTCCTTTATAGAAATAAATCTGTTGGAGAAGTATGCATTTAAAACAGAAAACTAAATTGTGTGAAAAGTTTGCATTTTTCCAACATCAGCATACAATCATTTCTGATAGATAAAAACAGCAATTAGGGATTAAAAATTAGGTTAAAAATCCCTAACAGCAATTAGG
The DNA here is from genome assembly GCA_006410675.1 of Oreotragus oreotragus. Classification (NCBI taxonomy): domain Eukaryota; kingdom Metazoa; phylum Chordata; class Mammalia; order Artiodactyla; family Bovidae; genus Oreotragus; species Oreotragus oreotragus. Next base: position 2,782 of record SJYX01021488.1, on the reverse strand, counting down.
GATTAAAAAGGGAAGAGGCCTTAATACCATTCCTGATTTGTAAGCCACATTTTGACTCTCTGGTCCATAGTGATATTTGTGGGCTCTCTTTTGGTGGCAAAATAAATTTCTGGAGTTCCACATACTATATAATGTAACTGGAAGGAATCTGTTCCTCACAGTAGCCTCCTTTGAGGAGCTCAATTATGGGGGCTGGGTGGGAGGACAGAATGAACACTAGGGTCCAAGTATCGTGGGCATCAATTTCATGCCAGGCATGTGCACCCACGAGTAAGCCTAGTACGCTCAGGCGGCATTACTGCCGGGTGGGGTCACGGTTCCTGGAAGTAAGGAGCAGACTGAGCCCGCGCGCCCTGCTCCCAGGGACAGCCGGCATCCACACAGAGCAGGCTCCACAAATAGCCCTACTCTGTCTTTCTGAGTCTCCACCTGCATCTCTCTATTGTGTAACACAAGTCTGTCTTCCCTGCTACATGTGTTTATGTGTGTTAGTCCCTCAGTAGTGCCTGACTGTGACCCCATGGACTGTAGCCTGCCAGGCTCCTCTGTCCATGGGATTTCCCAGGCAGGAATACTGGAGTGGGTTGCCATTTCCTTCTCCAGGGCAATCTTCCTGACTCTGGGATCGAACCCAGGTCTCCTGCATTGCAGGAAGATTCTTTACCATCTGAGCTATAGGGAAGTCCCTTCCCTGTTACGTGGTTCCCTTCAAGTCAGGAAGAGGGGGTAAAAGGCTCCACACTGGCCTCAGCCCCAAGACTAGTTCTCCAATCTAGCTGTACCATCATTAAGGCTGATTCTCTATCCACTATTGATCCGAGGTGCAACCAGTTAAAAGGCAAAGAGGAAGACGAGAAAAGGACTGTCCCCCTCAAAGCCTCTCACACTTACCAGTCTGGACAGCGCTCTGGAACCGGCATAGATGATACCCACAAATAGCACTGAAGCAGGAAGCCACGTCAAAACATCGGATCTGAAAGAGGGAAAGAGGCCATCATATTTCTGTCCAAAAGACCTCCCTGGAAGATATGACCCTCCATACACCAAATACAGCACCCGTGGCTGTCTAAGCATCCCCAGGTGACTGGTGAAGCCTGACACAGTCTGTATCATCAAGTTGGATGGAAGCTGACCAAAGCATTCTGCCTACAGCCCATCACTCAGCCAATGATGTGGTGTTACTGGCCCACAATCAGCCACAGACAAGCTGGAGATAGAAAAAGCTTCCTACAGGTTGGGAGACAGAACAGACCTGATTTTTTTTTTTTTTTAAGGACCAGGGAACATTGTTTTTTGAAATTTAAGTAGTCAGATGCTTTGAACCCCAAACCAAAACCCTTTCAATTTTTTTAAAAAGCTATTTACCTAGCAAAGGGCTTCCCTGATGGCTCAGTAGGTAAAGAATGTGCCTGTGATGCGGGAAACATAAGGGATGCAAGTTCAATCCCTGGGTTAGGGAGATCCCCTGGAGGAAGAAAATGGCAATCCACTCCAGTATTCTTGACTGAAAAATCCCATGGACAGAGAAGCCTGGCAGGTTACAGTCTATGGGGTCACAAAGAGTCAGACACGACTGAGCTACTAAGCACACACACACCTACCAAGGTATCAAACAGCTCCATCGAATGATGAAAGGAGCCACAGTGTTAAAGGATGGAATTGAAACGAGTGCTTGAACTTGAGCTGGTCGGCCATGTGCTGAGCCTCAACAGTTAACCTGGGATGCCAGTTCAAGAAATCTCTAAGGACTTATCAAGGGCACATTTCTTCAATTACACTGTGGCCACACCAAGAACTGCTTTTTCAACTCAGCTGAGGATCTTGCTCTACTCAAGAAAAGCAAAATCCCAGGCTTTACATAGAGCACACATCACTGAGGGTGCAATTTGCTTTCCCCATTAGTTACAAATGCATTCGGTTCACTAATGCAAGTTCCCAGAGTCATTCTAATAATAAATACGAATTAATGAAACCATTCCTGCAGGATATAACATAATAATCCCAAGTAACTCAATGAACTGCTCTCCTCAGATGGTGCCTGTTCAAGAAATGTTCTTTGTTAATTGGATTAACATGAGCAGGCACTTTATCTATCATCAGACCTGCTTTTTTGCACAACTTCCCAGAGAATGCACCATGAAAATGCTTTTAGTCTCAAATAAGGCCTTCAAACCCTACCTTCTGTACACATTCATTCAGCCAAAACTCATAGCAACTGACAAGGTGCTCACAGCAGAGTTAATATTACCAGCATCACCGCTGACATTGTTTGAGCCTTCCTACAAGCCAGGCCCTTTGCTAAATATTATCTATGCTGTTATTATTTTTTAAATCTGCACAATAGGGACTTCCCTGGCGGTCCATCAGTTGGGAGTCTGCCTTTCAGTGCAGGGGACGTGAGTTTAAACCCTGGTTTAGGAATTATGATCCTACATGCTGTGCAGTGTGGCCAAAATAAATAAATAAAACCAAAACAGTATTGACTGTTCAGCTTGAAAATACCACCAGCCATTTTTAGGGAGGCAGTCCTAAGATGGCGGAGGAATAAGATGGGGAGACCACTTTCTCCCCCACAGATTCATCAAAAGAACATTTGAATGCTGAGACAATGCCACAAAACAACTTCCGAATGCCGGCAGAGGACATCAGGCACCCAGAAAAGCAGCCCACTGTCTTCGAAAGGAGATGTTTTATCAACAGTGCTGTATAGACAGAGAAGTCTTGAGGCTATTGTAAAAATAAGACTGAAAACCAGAAGCAGGAGGCTTAAGTCCAAATCCTG